>JAOQGH010000012.1:91065145-91176222 GCA_025769975.1 Gallinago jamesoni | reverse complement strand
TAAACTTGACAAGTGATTTTAAAGTTTTAAGTAAATCTATGTATTTTCAGAAACACTTATGAAACAATTAGTATTTATGTAGTCTAAAAAAGTCTTTCCAGCTGTTTTTCAATCTTCTTTTTTTTTTTTTTTTTTTTTTTTGATTTATAAAGACAACCTCTGGGATTCCAGAGGGATTTTTGAGAAAGGCAATTATGAGGCCTAAAAACACCAGTGGAAAGAAATACTGATTCACTAAACAATACAGTTAAAGACAGAAGGCACATTAACTGTCTTCATTTTCCTCCTAATATTCATAAGACAAGAATGAGTATATCTTTTCCAGAGTTTTTAAATAGCTACTTATTTAGATCACCAGAAAATGGCCCCATCCCACATAGGATGCAACAACCCAGTGATCCACTATTAAATGAAACTGTTCCAGATAAACTGAGAGCCAACTGACCCTGGAAATTTAGTACCCAAGTTGCGTGACTCGAAAATCTGTTCAAAGCAAGGCATGGCTGCAGGCCTTGACTGTTGTACTTTAGTAACCATAGTAACGTGGTCTCTGGAGACCTAATGCGAGTGAATTTTCCTTTATTTCAAGGAAGAGTAATAAGAGAAATGTGGCTTGGAACTTGTTCTCTCTCTCTCTTTTTTTTTTTTACCCCCCCTCCTTATTTTTACTATGCCATGACCTTGACCAAAATATCTTTGAAGTATTTGCTGGCTGATTTTCTGCTATGGGACCAGAAAAAAAATCAGGATATATAAAGGTTCTTGCCAAAGGAAGTCCTATCTTCCTCAAAATATTTGCCTTCATTCCCAAAGAGAACCTCTTGACTAATAATGTTTCAAATCCTTCTTAATGGAAGGAACTGATAACTTTCATCTCACAGCTACTACGGGCACCAGAATAATGTTGTACTTTCTTTGAACTGACAGATTAATTGTTTTTTGTTTCAGTAGCAGGTGCAGCTTTTCGTGAGTACATAATTGGATGTACATGTTTTTTCAAAAGAACACAGGCCCCTGTCTGGTGCCAAGCTCTTTTTTAATTTTTTTTTCCATTTGGGAAAAAAAAACCCGCAATTTCATTTTTTAAGTACAATGTAGAAAACTCATGTAAGTGTTTTTAAAAAGCCACATACAAACAAACAAATGTTCACAATACATACTTAAGTCTGTATCACATGTTTCAGCTATTATCCTGGATTATAAATTCCATCTGTCATTAAATCCATATGGTTTACCAAACGGCAGTTTACAACCGTGTATTTTTTGCAGATTCGAACTTAGTTGTTTTTTGTTGCAAAACTTTTAATGTCCATGCTAATATCTGTGTGTGTATGTTTCTATGTGTGTGTGTCCCCATATGCTTGTATAAGTATATGCAAATTGCTAAAAATTCCAATAGGATGCAAATGGACTTTGTTCATTAGAACCCACCAGTTGCAAATAACATCAGCACTGAGCCACAGAGCTTGGTTATTCCCTTCTCTAAATCCAAGAGCTCTATTTTGGACTTTCCATTATTTCTACTGAAAATAATAAAGTGAAATGAGGAGAGCTGCCTTTACTTCTCTGTGCTGTCCTCTCTGCGTTTTGGGCAGACATGTGGCTATGTTAGGGAGTGCAAACTGCAGAAATATGAGGCTGGTCCAAGTCCTCTTTCCCTTTTCCTACCCCCAGGTTATCAATAACCCAGGCAGATGGCTGCTGTGGTTCTGACATAGCATACCGGTGGAGCCTCCTGTTCACTGGGAACAAGAGAATGCTATCACCAAAAGTTTTATTTCAGTAACTGGGAATGTTTAAAATCATAAGTGGAGTCATATACTTTGTTGTCCTGTTTACTGCAACACCCAGTAACTCAGAACAAAAAAGCTGGGAATAGTTTTCATTTGTTCTCATGGGCTTAAGTTGTCTCTCCCACTCAGTCTAACAAATCACTAGGATTCTGGCCAGAATAACATAAAACCTCTATGCAGTGTTACTCTAAAGGGCTTGAGTATAGAGTGGTATATGATACTTGAGAGATTTATCTGAGAGGTCAGAAGATGTCTTTTCCTACTCAGTTCCTACTCCTGCTACTCAGTTCTAGGGTACCAGACTTGTGCTAGCAAACACACTCCTCTTTTTCCCCAGATGCGGTAAGTAGGTAAGAAAAGTATAAATCTCAGCCCAACTCTGACTCTATTCAGAGACCTCTGTGCTACAGATGTCAGATTTCACACTGAACTGCACTTTAGGGTAATATAGCGAAAAGAGAAAAATTTGCAGTCATGGGTTAGACTCGCTGGTTATGAATTTTTACTCCATGTCCACTTTGTCTCAGTGTGGTTGAAGCAGCAGGTTTCCCAGCTAAAATGAGGTTTAGACAACCAGAATTTGTGTTAATCCTCAATAGCTTCATGTGGCTCCATAAAAGTTGTTGCATCAAAGTGGGTTTTGCTTTCCCTGCCTGCAGGGCAGAGCATCTGATGGCTGTTTGGGGTCATGAAAACCAGACAATGCTTACTTTAGAGATCTTAACTCAGAAAAGGACATCAGCATTCTGAGAACAAAACAAAAACAAAACGCAGCAAGTTTGTGATTCTCTTCTTTTACATGCTTCCCTCAAATCCATACTTGTTTCTGTCTTAACTTAAACACATGGCTCCTTGAACTTTTCCTCCACTTCTTTCCTCTTGCTCTCTTCCACCCTTCCTTAATACCTCCTCCAACCTCACAAAAGT
This sequence comes from Gallinago jamesoni, assembly GCA_025769975.1. NCBI lineage: Eukaryota > Metazoa > Chordata > Aves > Charadriiformes > Scolopacidae > Gallinago > Gallinago jamesoni. The sequence goes on along the minus strand of JAOQGH010000012.1, from coordinate 91,173,502 downwards.
AGTTGCCAGTCCACTGATATGAACCCTTAGGAATACACATGGTCCCATTTCCCCTTCCCATTTTCACAAAATGTTGCACCTGGTCCAGCCCAACTTTGGATTTGTAAAAGAAAAACTTGTGTAAAGAAAAAGCTGCCTGTCTTCCACTGTGGGGGAGCAAGCTTTACATCTTAAAGGTAGAAACTGATCTCTTAGGGTAGGTGTCTGTACCTAAGGAGTATGTAACCATATGTTGGATGAAGAAGATTCTTTTTTGCATAGGTTCTTGGTCCATAAAAACAATTCTTGGCAAAGGCAGGTGCTCCCCCTTCTATTTTCTACAGGGGCTGAACAAGACCAGCTTGCCTGCAGTACAACAAAAGGCACATTTTAAGGATGTTCAGCATAATACTGTGTGAGATTCTTTGATCATATTCAGATCTTGTTGTCATTATCTAGGCCTTCCCAGATAGGGCTTGGTGTATGAATTTGCGTAAGTTATGAAAATTTCTTTAATGTTCTTCATTTCTACTTGCCACGGCTGCATGGGCAGGCCCAGAAGTCTTTTGGAACGTGCACAGTAACAGCCCCAGACATCCACATGAAGGAACTCCCTTAAATGTCCTATCTTTGTGGATTTTTTTTAGTCTGTTCAAATTAAAAGGCTTTCCAGATGTTCAAAATGTAATAAAATTCCTAACATCACATCACTGATGGTTTCATTGCTGTGAAGATGAGTCCAAAAGGACAAGATGCCAAAAATGCTTTCTTGTCTCTGCTCAACACTGGAAATGGGTATGACAGATACCACTTATGGAGGCTCCTCTCAGCACAGTGAAAGGCACAGATGTGAAGATGTGGAAATCTTGACACACCTTCTGGTTGGTGAGGTGCTGAGATGAATTTGGGCATTATTTAGAAGAGAAAATAGCACCAGTCCAGCAACTCCTTGTGCTTGAGAGTCAACAGGGATAACTAGTCTTCAACACAAACCCAACTAGGCAGAGATAACGCTTATTCTGGAAAGGATCTGTATCTATGCAGCTGACCTGGTGGTGAACATGGTTTGCACTTTACTGTTCTTAGCAATGACTCATGGTTAGCATTGACCTGATTGAATCAGTTGCTGCTACAGCTCTTTCCAAATGTAGGTGATCCATTGCAGTCTCTCCACTCAATTTCTTCAGTCACCGTTTTACAGGTTCTTTGAGGTGCAGAGCCCCTGGCTACATATGGTCCCCTTGGGCCATGTTTCCAAAGGTGCTCCACATTTATGATTGGGGCCAAATCTTCTGAGGAGGTCAGTCTATTGTGCACTGAACTCTTGAAATTCTGCCCACCATTGTCACAGTGGGAACAGGCTTCGAGCAGTCTTGGAAATCTGGTCCTTATTTAGGAACCAAAAAGAGAACCAAGCTCACAAAAATATGTCAGTGTATCTGGTTACTGAGCAATTGAAAATCTGCCCTCATTGTGCTTGAGGATTAACTCAGGATTAATAGGCACATCACTACAACAGTCAGTTGAGAGAAAGGTGAAGGAAGGATAATAATAATATAGCAGTATTTCATCAGCAGCTATTTGAACTATAATCTCAAAAGACCTCAAAACCATCACATGAAAGGATCATCTAAACTACCTTGGAATGCAAGCCTGCTGGAGTGAAGATACATTACTGAATCTTTATCAAGGGAAGAGAGGCAAAATTAGTCAGTCTGCACGCAGCTTGCTGGACCTTAGTGTTTATGTCATGCATTTCATTTAATCCTTACTTTTATTTTTGGATTTCTCTGGTTGCTTTCCTTGCATCACTGAGTCTATGAGAATTAATTTAGATTTTTTCTAGACTAAACATTGGTCTATATCAATGAAGTATTTATTGCCTACTTTTTATATTCATTGTATTTATGCAATTATGTTATGTATGTATTTTTATAGAAGCTTAAGAAAATAACCATACTTTAAAATATATGTCCAGTTTTAAAGTCACAGCTACAACAGCACATGTATTTAATTTTCTTGTTGGGAGGTCATTATATTATCTATACATATCAATGCATATACATTCAAAGCAATTATAACAGAATGTAATGTATTAAAAGCAAAAAGAAGTAGTCAACACTTGTTATTAAATGTTTAATTATATGAAATTTAAAGTGGTAATAAACTAGTAATGTAATATGGTAGGTACACTGTAATTAGCTATCCTAAATTTTTTTTAAAAAAGGAAAAAAGCATGTTCCATACTGTTGTTCATTTTTCATGTTAGGAAAAAAAGACTTCTGTAAAAATGTGATGTCTAACTTTTTTGCAGTGACTTTTTTGTATCTAGAATATTCTTAAAATTGTTACATTGTATACCCACTTTACTATTCACTTTCTGCTTATATTTTAAATTATTTTCTTTTCCCTTCTCTAGTCACTGAATGGTTTTGCATTGGTCGTGAGCGCAGATGGGATGATATTTTATGCCTCATCAACGATTGTGGACTATCTAGGGTTTCATCAGGTAAATATATTAACAAATATTTGGAATACTTAGTCACTGTCATTGTAATGACTTTCTTGTAGTCAGTCCTACTAACTGGCTTTGTAAAATGCAGCACTTCATGTTGTTTTGCCCTATCCTTCTACTGCTGATTAGACACACATTACTGCTGAAATTAAGCTATTTCACTATGCCATTTCAGACTAATCTTTTTTTTTCCTGATCTGACAGAATTCCTTGTAATGTCAACATGTTTGTAAAGTTTTTGTTAACAGAAACATGATCCATTATAAAAATAATAAACTAAAAGTTTCTTTTCAACTTCAGTAGTTGGAAAGTCATGTTGTCCAACATCCATCTCAAAGCAGACCCAGTTAGAAAAGGTTGATCTACGACCCCTCTAGTCAAATTTAGAATTTCTATGACCCCTCTGAAAGATGTATTCCAGTGTTTAACTACCTTGACTGTAATTCTTTGTTGCTTATATCAAGTCCCAGTTTCCCTTGTTGCAACTTCTGTCTGTTGCTTCTTGTCCTCCCACTTTGTTCTTCTGAGTTAGGTTTTGTCTTCTCTAAAGCTACTCGTTCGGTTGATGTAGACAGCAGTAAGTTCTACCTGAAATTTTCTCTTCTTAAGGCAGAACAAACCCTGTTATTCTCTCCTCTCCTCATATCTCATGTGCTCCAGCCCTGTTAAGTGTCTTGGTAGCACTCTCTTGGGTTGATATCTTTCTTTCCTGGGGTATCCAAAATTAGAGAGGACTGTGCCTTTGCTGAACTTCCTGAGGTTCCTGTCACCCCACTTGTAGCCTGTCAAGGTCTGAGTAGCTGTTCTGCTCTCCCCAGTTGGTACCCTCCACAAACCTGCTGAGAGCTCACTCTATTCCATCTTTCACTAATCAAGAAATTAAACAGGGTTGGTCCCAGCATCGCTCCCTGGGGGATGGCACTAGTCACCGGCTGCTAATTGGACTTTTCCATGACTCATGTTTGTATATGCATAAAAGACTTCAGAATAAAAAAAATCATCTTAGTATGTGAAGTCAAAAAACAGATGTGAAAAACAGAGGCCCCTGAAATAACTTTCCTCAATCAATCTTTGTTCTCAAGGTATCTCACTTTTAAGGAAAATAACAACCTAAAGATAAGTGCCTGCCCCACTACACTTGCAAATTAAACATTTCTTGTTGTAATTGTTTCAGACTGATGTAATGCACCAAAACATATACGATTACATTCATGTGGATGATCGCCAGGATTTCTGTAGACAACTGCACTGGGCCATGAATCCTCCCCAGATGTTGTCTGGACAGCAACTACAGACAGAAACAGGTGGGATTGTATATGTTGTTTGGAAACATAGGCACCACTGCATAAAGTTAGAATTGTGCTCCACCTACACCCATGCCTGTTCCACATCAAGTCTTCACTGGAAAGCTGCATAGTGGCCATTTATAACATTTTCATCCTATAGAAGACAATTTTTCCCAATCCTTGACATGTGTAAGGTAGTATGTACTATTGAGGTTAGAAAGTTGATGTTTCCCATATTATACTTACAGATATTCTTATCCACGCAGAATGAACAACATTGTTGTTCATGCTACCAACCTTTTGTTCCTACCTATCAGGACATTAGTATTGCTATCATTAATGCAAAAACCCCCATGCAAAACTTTTCTGTACAGCATCACAGCACCCATGTCACTTTTTGCCATTTGTTTTCTCATACAAGGTTATGCAGATAGGAGTTTTCAGAAGAACAAGTAGGTTTAGCAATGTATTTTTTCCTCTGAGGCTGTGAAGGTTTCTCCCACATGAAGTGTTAAGCTGAAATCACGAGTACAGAAAATACAATGGGTTTGAAATGGTAAACTTTATAAAGAATTATCAATCACAGCAAAAATGTATGCATTTCACCAGAAGGTGAGGAAGTATCTGAGGAAAGAAATTGAGAAAGCACAGTCTCCAGAAGGGTGGCGAAAAACTCGGAAGCAATCCTTCAGCAGCCTTTATGAAGTCCTCAGGAACACAGTCATGAAACTTTGGCAGAATTTCTTGCAGTATCTGTTTTGCAAGAGTCTTAGAGATATCTGAGGAAATTTGCAAGATTTTATGGAAGTATACAGAAAACTATACAATGTGCATGAATATTTCAAACTACTGAAAGTTACAAACATTGGAATTTTTGTCTTAATATATATATAATATATACAGTGGATAATTTAAGTTCCAGAGCTCATACTTCTGCATAAATACTTGGGTCTTTTGGGAAGTATTTCAAAAGCTATGCACTTGTAGTCCAAAACTGGAAAATGCTTCATTAAAAATCAAGGAGGCAACAGCTGAAATTTAGCTAATCAGCCAGTGTTCATTTGGGGTTTTTTGTGTTTTTTTTTTCTTGCATTAGCATTTTTCCTTATTTTGTTCCTTTTTCTAATGTATCTTCTGTGATCTCTGAACTCAAACCCAGCAACATCTGTTACCCTGCTTTGCAGCATTAAAAATCACAAAAGCTCAGGAAATAAAAAAGTCAAAGTTTCTGAATAAACTCACCTGAATCCCATTGTAGAGTTTTTCTTTTTTCTTTTGGTAGAGCATGTGCAGATGTATCTATATATGACACAATTTAATATTTGCCCTTCCTTAAAGTAATTTTTAGTGATTTCCGTAACAGCTTCTTCAATTGGCTACAGAACATTTTCATTCTTTCTTAGTGTGATCTGATATATATATTGCTTCCACTGTTGTTCCTAGGAGAAGAATATATCCTCAGTAAATTGTTTAAAGCACAGGAGAATGACAGCACGACAGCAGATTATTCTTCCTTCTTAACTCGTTGTTTCATCTGTCGAGTTCGTTGCTTGTTGGACAGTACTTCTGGCTTCCTTGTAAGTGTAATTTCACTTGGAGAACTGTAGCCATGACATACTAGATTTTAATTACTTCACATGAAAAATATTTCAACATAAATATTGTGGACAGCCATGGACAGGATACACTTTTCATTTGATGTGCGCTAAGAAGAAACACCTAAGGACATTTATTAATATGTATAATATTAATAAATACGTATAAAAATAGTATGTATAAAGAGTGATGGTAGAAAAGAAGGCTGTAATATTTGAAACTGAAAGAATCTATGAACATCTATGTTTTAAGCTCTTTTGGACAACATCTGTCCTTGTTTTTGTACTGTGCCTAGCACAAGGGTGGCAACCTGAGTTTCAATGACTAACATTTACGCACAAAGTATTTGCTTTATGGAACAGGAATAATAATGATCTGTTTTCTCCTTTTGTAAAGGGTCCTTTAATAATAAAAACCAGAATTAGAAAGTCTCCCACACGCTTCTCAAATATCCTAACTAGGAGAGGTTCATTTCTAGAAATTGCTTCCCCATTTGCTTAGTACAGACCAACACAGTTTCTCCATATGACAAAATACCACGCGTGCAAAGAAAATGAGAGGATCAGCATGAGACAGGGAAATACAACTTGTCTCAGATGCTCATTTGCTGGAAGACTATGGGTCTGAACAGCTGTATCAGTTAGTCATTTCTGCATCCCTGTTTTAATCTTGTAGCTCTGGAATGGAAATGGACCGATTTTTCTCTGGTCATTTTGTGGTAGGTAATCTTTTCAGCAAGAGGCAGCAGAGTGCTATTAACTTGATCTCTGCCTTCTGATTATATGGAGATTTGAGGCAGGGATGGATGGTTCCTTCCAAGCTATGTACTTTGAATCTGGCTGTGTTGAGTACATATTTTCCCTTGGTGTCTGCCTGCACAGCCCTTGGGTTGTGCCAATCCATATACTTCCTACAGAAAGAGCAGGGCAAGAGGAAAGAAACTCAAGAACCATCTCACTGGCAAGAACAGAGCGTGGAAAAATAATAGTTCCAGCTTCAGAGTAAGGCAGAGAGGAAATAGCTGCACCACCATACACTGTCTGTCTCAGCAAACAGAACATAACGCAGAAATTCTGCTTTAAGTACACAGGAGAGAAAAAACCAAAAAGCCAGCCTCAAATGTCTCATTTTACTGTGTGTAGTACATCCACTCCCATGCCTCTGAAATGGCATGGTTTTAATTATATGAAGATAATGAAATTCCTAGGGTTTTTCCCCTTTTTTAAAGCTGATTTTTTTTTGTGTGAAACAACATGGTCCTAAGTTGCGTTTGTATTTTTAATGTTTATACACTAAATGCTTAAGATAATTCTATTGGGTTTTTGGTTTTTTTTTTTTGTGTAACAGACAATGCAGTTCCAAGGCAAACTAAAGTTTCTTTTTGGACAAAAGAAGAAGTCCTCATCAGGAACAGTATTGCCACCTCAGCTGTCCTTATTCTGCATAGTGGTACCACTTCTGCTCCCTTCCATGACAGAGATGAAGATGAAAAACCTGCTTGTGAAAGCAAAACAAAAAGCTGATGATGCAGCAGCAGTGAATACAAAGTATTTTCAAATTAATCTTTTATCAGTTAGTAAAGTATGCTATGGGCCTTATGTTTATTAAGCATGTAAAAAGTACAAATTAGGCTAAATAACCCTCCATTGTAAAACTCTTTCTTAGAAAAGTGAATAATTTAACTGGTTTTAATTATATAATACATCATAACTATGATAATATAACACAACATAACATTATATATATATTACTTTATGTATAATACATATTAAATATTATCTTATATATCATTTTACAGAAAAACTGGAAAGTTAGGATATCTTCCTAACCTTCAGCAGTTACCAACACAATAAATCACTCTACTAGTTGTAAAAGTGGAAAAGCAAAAGTATTTTTGCTGAGAGTTCTCAAATTTCAGTATCTTCAGGTAGCACAGTTATTTGGACTAGGGCATTTTGGTAGCAAATGAAGGAAAAGAAAAACTTTAGAAAACTGAATGTGCGCGTGGGTGGGTGTTCATATAGAGTCAAATGAGATGTATTTGATGTAAGTATCCTTCAACAGAAGGCTTATGAACACAAAAGTCTACGACTGCACTAAATGGCCTGATCACTCGGTAGCAATCACAGAAGATCAGGACAGATTGTGTTCAGACTCATTTCCTTCCTAACCCTTATTTTCGTTACTCTTCCATGATTGGACTTTAGTTGATGTTTGTGGCTAGGGCTATATTTCCCCTTATTTGGTTAAATAGAACCTTGCAGCAACAAGGTCCAGTGGTGTGAAGTAAAATGCTTGTCAGTGTGACTGACAGCATCATAATTTGGCTTTTAATTAGAATATGTTTGTGTATGTGTGGATTTACTATCCAGACGTGTAATGTGGTTCTAACGTACATCCTTTTCACAAGAATGAAATTACTCGAAGGCTGATAAAATGGACTATGCAGGCTTTTGGAATGGAGTTGGAAAGTCATTTCCACTTGCTAGTTTTTAGTGGTCTGAGATTAATTGATGATCAGACTTCAGCTCCTAGAAAAGAGGTGCCTTACTTAAGTTTCATTAACTGACTGGACAATGGCCAAGGATTTGACAAGAATTAAGTGGGCATTTAACTTCAGCGTTTCCTTTTGTTCAGGCCTGAAGCATGCTGGCCAGGGATATATAGTCATTTATTTTCAGACGGTCTTAATAAAAGGAAAAATTTGTAAAGCAGTGTTATGGACTTTGCACCCTTTCCAAGCCCTAATATACATTTTGAACTAAAGATTGGAAGAAATTAATTCAAATCATATGATAATTATTGGAAATTGAACCCTTAAGTGCATTGCTGGTTGGTGTGGTGTATGTACCTTGAATGCACCTTGAACAGGGAGAGCAGACTATACACAGTGCTTGTCTCAATTCAAGCTGAAACTTGAACCAGATATAGTTGTCATGAGCAGAATATTCCTAAACATAAATATTCCTCTTAATTAAATGCAAAATTCCAGTCATACACTACTTTGACCAAATTAACGATGCAGGAAACATAGATAATTATTTACTGTTGGTTACTATATATTTAAACCATAAGTCTTTGCTAATGGTCAACAGTTTGAAGATCCCATCATTCAGAGTTTGTCACTTTACTGTCTTGTCATTCACTAAGAAGGAATTTTCTGTCCTCTACAGCTCCAGTTCCAAAGGTAATTCAGGTCTGTGTGAAGCAGCAGAATTATATGGAAGAAACAGTCATCATGAAGGTGCAACTTTCACTAATGTGTTACAGATTGCTGAAAATCAAATCAAAGGTGTGTCTGCTAAGTACTTCTGGATTATACACAATTTATGGAGAAAGAATCTTGTTTTTTCTCCTGTTAGGTTTTCCAGATTTTTGTCCAATGATCTCTTTTTTCTTTTCTTTAAAACCACTTCTGTAAAAAAAGACAAAAAAAAAATTGACCACCTCAAAAGACAGTACTGCATTATTCTGCTATTTTAGAGCAGGCAGAAATATTGTGATGCCGAGTTTACAGATATATAAACAATCATAGTAAATAAGAATACTCAAAGTATGCTTTCCTAAATATGGCAGCACTGAATTTAACAGATTATGTGAAAATCTTAATAATAAATGACTGTATCTATCTCTCTCTGAGGAAAACTGGAAAATATTTTACAAATGTTGGTTTTTCCCAAAAATCAGAAAACAGAGGAAAAAAAGAATATATTGTTTTTAAAAATAATGAGTTGCTTTTCCACTGTTTGCTGTGGCAGTACTATGAGAATCTATGCTGTATTACAGATTTTACAACGGATAAAATTTTGATGCTGAGTTTACCCCAATGGGCAACTTCTTGAACAGAGTTGTACTTAGCTTTCTGTCACACCTGCTGGAAGCCATTAACTTCTTTAAAACTGCTCCTCTATCATAGCCCCATTTTTCATGAACATTTTCATGTTAGTATAGTACTATTACTGAGAGGAAAAAATTATAATGAACTAATAATATGGGGAAATCCTTGGTTACAGTTTAAGTATCTCATTAAGCTTTTCAAATTTTATTTTTTAAATGTAATTGGCCTAATTTTGTGACATGCTTTAGCTTGTACTTTCCTACGTTGATGATTCCAGGGCAGCAAACAAACCTGTGAACATGCACCTGTAGTTCAGGTAAGAAAAAATAATAAATACTGCTTGTATTAAAATAGATTTTCTTTTAAATTGTACAGCAAAGAATAATGGAGAAAATGGCATTTCTCTGGTCAAAGTACAAACAAATGAAGATCACTGGGTCTGGGTTCAAGCTAACACTCAACTTCTGTATCGAAGTGGTTGTTCAGAGTATGTTCTTGCCCAACAGCAAATGTTAAAGTAAGTATATTTTTCAATACTAGGAAAATATCTATATTTCAGAAAAAATGGATGTGTTCTTTATGTATGAGATCTTTAAAAGGACTCATAGTGACCCAAGAGAAGAGCTGAATGAGAAGGATTTAGTTTACTTACAAAGCGTAAATCCATTTTTGTCTTGGATCATATGAAATGGCTGTCATAATCCTAAAAAATATTTATTTCTTCAGTCTGAAGTTGGGTGTACTTACATACTAAAACTGAATAACTCAAAACCAAAATGCTTGATTATTAATATGCTTTGACTCTTTTGCACGAAAATGTATTTTGGGGGTTCATTTTACTTTGCAGCTGAAACTCTTCACTGGTTTAGCGTCATGGTTTTTCTATTTTTTTAACATTTGAGTATGTTAAGCTTTGTTTCTTTTTTCTTTATGGGTGACTGTTGAGCTCGTGTTTTCAGTTGTGGATGTTCAACATAATCTAAACAGGGATGCTCATATGCATTGTATGTTTGTAGATAGATACATGTAGTTGTCTGTAGTCTCAGCCTTGGAGTGGAAGCTAATCTTACAGATTTGCATTCAAAGAGGACGTCTGTGCTGGGATTTAGCCTTTCCTCCCAAACAGGCTTTTCTTCCTTCCCCCATGGGATTGTTTGTTTTCGTTCCTGTAGGCCTTGTTGAGGTATCTCTTCAACCTGGTCTGAGGGAAAAGATGAGAGTGGACTGAATGAGCAGGGCACAGGAGGTGTACAGAGCCACCATCTGGCCAGTGGAAAAAATGTGGCTGTTATCACTGGTTTTTATCTTTAGGGTGCCTCGCAGGTGGAAGAAATATATGAAAAAGTCTTTGAACTTCTGGAGTTCCTTTCAGGCAGTGTATCTCACATGATCCACATGAATAGGGGAGGAGCTCCCACCTGAGGGTGGTGGAACTTCTACTAAGAAGCAGATTAAAAGGGCCTGTTTCTTGCATTCAAGTCTTCTTCCAAATTGTTTTTTGTGTAATTAAGTGTGTTCTTTGATGTTTATTTAGTTACATTTTTACCTTCTGAGTGGCTGAAATCCTTCCTTTGTGCTTGATGGTTCCTGCAGACTGAAGCGTTAAAGGAGTTACCCTTGGAGATTATATTCACTTCTCTTGTCCTGCCTGCAATAGACTTCATCTTTACTACTATTTTTTTTTTTGCTAACATGAATGCTGTCTTGCTGGAAACATACATTCTTTTGGAGAATTTTCACTAGATACTATTTCACTGTAAAATTCTTAATTTGGGAGTCTAAGCTTTTGTGACTATTGCATTTTGTTCAGTCCATTGCTTCCCAATTACACTATTTCTTGAGAAGCTAGTTCTACAGCAAACTTACAGCCTACCTTTTGCATCTCAAGACTATAAATAATAACAATAAATATTTAGCAGAGGACTAAAAATATTTAATAGCTCCTGGAAAAAAGAGAGAATATATTCTCCTTTCTTGGTGTACATTTATTTCAGTGGGACATTCTCTCTTTGTAACAACATAGACTCCCTCTACTGGAAAAATCCTATACTTGCACATTGATTCCATACTCAAGGAAAAGTTCTTAATAGTGAGCTAAGAAAAAGCCTTCTAAAACCCTTACTAGCTCTCCAGGTGTTCATGCTCAATTTCTCATTGAGATGTCCACATCTTGTTTGGGGTGGAAGGAGGGGGTTGCAGGTTCATAGCACTGATCCTGCCTGGTCAGTAACTAGCATGTTACTGAATTCCAGACAAATACTGAACCTGAAGATTTGGACCCCAAGTTTTGAAAACTGCTGCATCAGGCACAGAAATAATCAGGCAGCTTTCTCTGCCACAGCTCTTCACTACCATTAAGTACTTCAGCTGGAGGTCATGGAAAATTAATTCACTGGCCATCTTAAAAAATGAAAGACAGTATGAATTAACTTAGACATGCAAAACTAACTTATGCCCAACATGAATGTCTGTGACACTTGTGGACACACAATTCAGGCATTTTATTTCCTCTCAGCTAGCTATCTCTGCATCCTCAAAATATAAGATACCCTTGGTTATCCCTCAAATCACTTCGATCAGAAAGTTTGTATGTGTCCAAATAACTCTTTGTTAACAAAATATATCTAATTTAAGATATTCTTTGCATTTTATCTCTAGATTTTTCTGCACACAAATTTTATTTAGATATATTTTAAAGGAAGAACAAAAGTGTAATCTAGTTACCATACTGTACTACAGTATTTAAGGTCTCTGTGAACTGTGTCCCTGAAATGGAAGAGTAAATGCATGTCAGAATTTAAATGAAACAGTGCCATGGAAAGGTAGCTGTGCACACACATTGATTCCCAGATGCTTGCACACTTCTTTTCTCTCAAAGAAATGTAAATGGTGATGGACAAGAGTATGAGAGCCACATATTAAGGTAAAGACAAAGTATTGCTTGTAATGTATGTCAAGTCACTCCATTTGTGTCCCAGAAAACATCCGTTTAGAAACCTCTGATTGACTTGTGTTTTTTCTACTGTTATTGAAAGGGAAGAAGATAATCAACTGAAGATGCCAAGCGGTTTTGGCAGTTTGAAAGGAAACCTGGAGGGACTTTCCTATAACAGCACCATTGAAACTCTGGGCCAGTGGAAGCATCTTAACTGGACAGCAGTAAAAAATGAACAGGACAATGTAAAAGTGAAGTTTGAGCCTCATACAAATGGTGAGTGTTTTATGCAAGAGGAACCTCTCAGTTCTAACACATCTGTTTTAGGTGTTCAGAACAACTGCACCACAAACAGTAGCTGGACTTTAAGAAACTCAAGCTCTTGTTCTATGAGCCAGCGGATGAACACATGTTCAAACAGGAGAGCTGGACCATTCTACAATAGAGACCAAAGTTTCTTAAATTTAGCATCAACTTGCCCTTCCCACTGGGGGAGTGCAGAAAGCTGCCAGTCTTACTCCAGCGTACAACAGCGTTGTGCAGAGAACTATGCAATGGACCACCTGAAACTGCAGAGGCCGTTAATATCCTCAGAGTCTCTCTATGATGCAGCCTTTCCCTTAGAGATGCCTGTCAAAACAGAATATGATTCTGATTCCGAAAACATTGCTGATAACTACTTGACGTCGCAAAACCGAGCCTGGTTGGATGAGAACGGCTCGGTGAGAAGGCAGGTGTTTAGCTACCCTAATAGAGTGCACCTCAAGACAGAACCGGACCTCTGCGAGCCAGTCTCACCTTGCCAGAAGCCAAGGCACTGCCTTTACACGCCGCATAATTGGCAATGCATCGTAGCAAACCACCCCAACAACCTGGCCCTGAACAGATCTTGCAAGGGTTCACATAGCAAGGAGGTAGCCCCATTTTGCCCTCAGAACTCCTCTGGGTGTGTGGAAAGCATGCCTGACCTGCCGCACATGGCATGCTACGGCCACTTCTACAGCCCCAGCCCAGGGGAGGAGAAAGAGCAGAGTAACGAGGTTTTTAAAATGTCATGTGAATTTAAAACCCCCTGCTTGGTTCAAGCAATCAAGCGTGAGCCCCTGGATTCTCCACCATTGTCCAGCAGTGGACAGAACAGAGTACATGTGAGCTTCCCTGAAAATACATTAGCAGGTTCTGTGCCTCATAAAACCACTGAATGTACATTTTTACAGTAGATTTAATAACATTTGGAATATTTATAAAGTTAAAAGCAAGAAGTTGTAGATTCTCTCCCACTTGGGTTAAAGGAGTTACTAAAATTAAAAGTCAGTGGAAAGATTTTGAGTGTGTGTCTGTGCATCTGTGTGTGAGAAAAATCAGACACAGACGCACATACCCTTCACCCACCATGGCCCTCACTGCCCTGCTCTTAGGGATTTTTGGAAAGAAAGAAAGAAAAAACTTCGGGCACAGAAAAATAATCGTTACTTACTGCACAGATATACCTGCTAATTTGTCTTTATCATCTTTCCTCTCTTGTCTGCAGTTCATTACCAAGGTCTAGCTATTTCTATTTCCTGCCTTTGTTCTGTTTGTTTTTCTCAAACTTTTGTGATGCCTCTTTGCAAAGAGAAAAGGTTTATGGTCCTCATTGTGGGCACTTTACCTTATGAGTTTTTGCATTTTTGGGTTTTTTTGCTGCTCTAATAAGAAGCATCAGCTATTCCTTTATCTCAACATAAACAAATGGCAACAGGCAAGGGCTTTCCAACAAAACTTCTTAATTTAAAAGCATAGCATTAATTAAAGCAAATGACTTCCTTAAAATGCATTAGAAATTCTTTCACTTCAAACTGAAGTTCTTCCCAAGTTTCCTTGATAATACTAATGGTTTAGTTCACATATTTTTCCATTTTAAAGCCATCAGCCTTTCATGTTGCTGTTTGAAAAACTGAACAATGGGATATTACACACACTTCTATAATGAGTGAGAAAGTGCTGTTAAATGTCCACGACAGGAATGTATTTCTCCAATTATTTTCCTTGCTGTTACTTGTAACATCAACAAGGGAAATGCACTTTTTAATTTGATGGTATCTCATTGACTGCTAGACGCTTGTTAAACATGATGTCAAAACCAAGTCCCACACTAAGATTAGATGTGCTGTTTTCAAAAGCATCCTAGTTTCATTCCCAAAAGAAAAGCTTAATCTCACCGAGAGTTAACTGGAGGATGTATACCTTTCAAAAGCGCTTTGGTGCACTTTGGCACTTTTGAAAACAGATTCATATGCTTTCCTTTGAACCCAGACAGTAATGTATTTTCACACAAAAATTAATCTACAACTTCTGTTTTGGTTTATGTTGTTGTTGTAGTTTGACTCCTGCACTAACTTTTATTTGAAAATTGCACTATTTCAACTTTATATCAACTTCACCTATATAAAAGCCACATCATTTAAAAAAAGCTTAGATGTATATGTGCTTTCTGAAAGAAACCCTATAATGAATGTTTTCTTTTTCAAAAAGTTATAAATAAATATAAAGTCTTCATTTCTATATCTACTAGCCACTAAGGGCATGTATATGTCAGCAAAGTGGCATGAACTTACCATGAATGCTATAAATAAGAAGGATAAATGTAGTTTCCAGGTAGGGGAATGGCTCTGCACCTGGAAGGCTGCTATTCTCCAGGACTGTCTGTCTTCTCCAATAGAAATTACTGCCTGTATGTTAGAGTTGGCAGATGTAAAGATATACATACTCTGCACGTCAGGTAAGTGCTTGTGAACAATGGTTTTATCTGAAATGCTGCACTTTACACTTAAATGGTTGACATAACACAAGTTCTTTTTGATGACTGTCCTGCAGAAGGCAGTATTCCCAGCAGAAAGGCAAGAGTGGACAGTAAAGAAGTGCAATAATGTCTTACTGTAGCTCAAGTTGAATCTGCCAGAATCCAGATGACCATACTCAAGCTATGAGAACATCTCTTTTTTCTGTACTTGAGGTAAATAAGCTCCCTGTTGGCTATGTGCTGCCTCTTATTTGAGACAGCCTTGATATCCTTGGCTTAATACTCTTACCAGTGGGTGCAGTGCAACAACAGACCCCTTTCAGACATGAGACCATAATGGTGGAATTTACACAGCTCTCTGGCAAACCACTGTTCATGTCACTTCAATTTAATCCCAATTGCAAAAATACTTCTGGACAAGCAAACTGGGTACTCATGTAGAGTGAGACTGTCAGGTATCAGAAGTGGTGCACAAGTCTGCCTTCTTGATTCACTGTCTAAAAAGGTTAAGAGCAGCGGTTCCTTTTATACTCTCTCAGAATAGTTCTCATAGACCATTGCTTGGTGAGCAGCAGTGGCATTGCTTACGTCCCGGTGCCAAACACTTTGCTGTGGCAGCAGAGCCGCTGGTAGGGTTGTGCTATGAACCCTGTAATATTCTCCAGTCCAGCTCCCTGTGCAGCTGCCTGACAGAAATGGGATAGTGTGGAGGCAGGGCAGTGGGGACACAAGTGGAGGACATGCCAGCATGACTGCTGAAAAGCTTCTTGTTTAATTCCATGCTCGGACTCCCAGTCATACCCTCTGAATGAGGGCACCTAGGCCTTGTTTCATACTACCTTGCACCTTCTTTCATCATTTACATTGATGCAACTTGACTGTAAAACACTATTATCTTCATCTGGATGTGCTGGTACCATTTTGCATGGATGTAAGTGGTCACACCATGTGCAACTCTGCAGAGGACTGTGCCACTGAAAGCCTTGTCTCTGCCTAGAAATATTTCCTGGCATGACTACAGTAGGAGAATATATCAGCCAGATTTCTCTCTTCAGTGCAGAAGTAACTCATACTAACAACAGAAGTTCTCTATAGATCTCTCTGTTGCAGAACAAAGGCTATTTCATTGACATAACTCTATCTACTCTAAGGTTTTACTGATTTATTTCAATTTGGATGATTTTTCTCATGTTCCAAACAGAGCCCACCCCTGGTTTATGCATCTTAGTTGATATTATAGAGGTAGATGAAGAATCTATGTGTAAGAGAGTCTAATCTGATATAAAAAATGTAATGGCCTTCTAGGAGGGTGGATGAACATGTGTCTCAAAAGTGAGATATCACCTTCTGAGTCTCCCCTGTGTAAATGCAGTCAGGTTTGCTTCCTTATTGTTCCATAAAGTCTGAACCCAAGAAAAACACACTTATTCTGTGTATCATGTTTGAATTTGGCCCACTTAATTTGTGGCCAAGTTGTTATTCCTGGTCTCAAATGAAAAAATGAGGTATCAGCAGAATTCTTTCTAGTCTAAGTTATCACACATGCAGCAATCTCGTAAAAATTGCACTTATAAAGGGATGAGAAGTTTATCCTCTTTTTGGACAATTGTTAACCACTATTGATAGTAAACAAAGGCTAGTTCCTTCTAAGTCCTTGGTATATCACACCATTTTGAAAGAAGGAAACAAGCACCAAAAATGAATCTTTTGCTATCTGCTTTTAAGGCACATATATTCCTTCCATCTCTTGGCATATATGCCATGGATTAAGTCTGGACTGAAATCTGACATTGTACTGTAACCTGTTAAATTGCCACTGATTTAATCTTATGAATCCTTTTTGTATCTAGACATTAATGAACCCGTGACACTGATCACTAAGTAGCATGAAAGACAGAGTAGTTGTTTTAAATGGTTACATTTTCTTAGTGGTTGTTATTGCTTTGGTATTATTTGAAAAACTAGCACTGAGAAGTAAGGTTCAAGATGTTTTCAATCACTAGTGATTAACTTTTATCCTTAATGAGCTGGTATTTGTATTCCCTAAGCACAGCCCTAAAGTCTCTTTTAGGAGCCTCCCAATGCATTTATTTTAACAACAACAACAAAAATTATTCTTGTAGAAGAAATGCCTAATCAAACACTTGCCTGATACAAACTAGGAGCACTCAGACTGAAAGAAATGCCTTTCTTTTTCCATTGTGTGCCTCTAACACCTGAATGATGATAACATTCAAACTTCTTCAGCCATAAACTCTCCAGGGGCTGAGACAGAACGACCTCATGAATTCTGGTGTTTGGGGAGGGTATTTTTTGCATGGAAGGTGAGAAATTCTAAAAACTCTGAGAATGTGTCTTCCTCTGAGGTGTTAGTTGGTGCACACACAGCAGAGACAATTATTGATACTAAAGTTGCTGATTAGTCATCTTTACTGAGAATTTCACTGAATATTTTTAGAGTTGGAAGGGACCATAGAGATCATCTAGTCCAACTCCCCTGCTGAAGCAGGATTGCCTAGGGCATGTTAGGGCATGTTACTCAGGACTGCATCCAGGAGGGTCTTGAAGATCTCCAAAGAAGGGGACTCCACAACCTCCCTGCTGCTGAGCACCATACAAATGCTAGTCCGACTGAAGTACACCATTGTTAGCTACTATTTTTACTAAAAAACAGCCTGATTTGAGCTAGGGGTAAACTTGTACGCCAAAAATTTTCCTGCTACTTCTAAGGCTTGCTCGGATGCAGTTATACCAGTGGCAGACCTCCACTGTGTAAAACACTATCAATAATTTATATTCACTTTTGATTCTTTGGATACCAAAGTAGACCTTTGTTTTGAAAATCTGAAGTTGAGGGCAGGGCAGCTTACACTCATTTCAGTTGGGCCTCAGTTTGGAGATTTAACTAGTGAAATGAAAGATCAAAGGACTGTACCTAAATTCTCTGTAGGAAAGACTGACTTCCTGCTCCTTGATTGTAATGTGAAGTATATCTCTGTGTTTTAATCACCCTTCATTAGAACACAGTGATGTAGTCTTAAAGTCCTTAGAACTGAGTCTCCTCTGGATGGCATAGGGAGGTCTGACCTTTGTGCATCAACCAGGCTGGTAAGACTTTAGGTGCTAATCCTTTGATACAGTATTGAGATCAACAGGGCATGTGCAATTCTTCCAGAAATTCCTAGTACTTAAAATACTTAAATGGGAGACAACAAGCCTGTGGCCAGAAATATTCTATGGGATAAGACCAGCTTCTGCTGTCTAGAAGCCTTTCTTAATTCTCTGTGTTGAAGCCATATTGGAACTTAAGTAGGACAGCCTCTCCCACTATAGTTATTTCAGAAAAGCCATTAATTTTTCTTTTATGTGTGATGTTTGAATTGAAATAGTTAGAAGACATCATTTTCCCTACCTGTGAACACATACATTGCCTTAGATAGTGGGGAAAAATGTTAATGTATTCATTTTCTTTCATCAGTGTCATGCAACTAAAAAACCCAACCTCCGAATGATGGAGGTATAAAGCCATTGTTCTATTTGCCTTTCTTTTTTCTATTTTTTATTTTCTTTCTGCTCTCTTCCTCTCTTTCTCTTTACTGTCTTAGTGTAAACATTTAATATGGAGAGCCTGTTCTGAGAAGAAATTTTTTTCCTTGGAGTTTCTTCCTCTCCTTCATATCTTGTGAAGTCATGTGTCGCTACAGAAGCAGGCTTCTGTAACGTGGGTAGTGAGCAAAGAGATTCTGCAGGTGGCCAAGCTCAGCTTGCAGTCACAAGGTTTTTATCTTGCTGGAGGAGACTAATACAAGAGTGCTACCCATACCTTACGTTCATAGACACTGCCACCCTGGCAAACAGATCTTTGTTGCATTTGAATACATGTGGCATATGTTCTTGTCATTATAAATGCACTTCGCTGTCATGCTATCAGAAAATCTTCTGAACAAAATTGTCAGTGATACACTGAAAAAGATACTAAAACCAAAAAGTACTTTTAAAAAAAAACCAACACATGGAGATGCCAAGCAGTTGTGTGGGCTTAGGCAAAGATTTTCCTTGGGTGGAGGTTTGGATGGAAAGCGAAAAAGATTGTTATAAGAGATTCTGGGGAGAAAAAGATCACTGTGGTTGTCAAAGTGTTCTTGTTCTGTGACTACAGCATTAATTCTCCACCCACTGCTAATAACTCTGTGCTCTGAAATCATGTCCTTATTTTTTTCTGTAAAACTGAATTTGTAACTTTTCAGGGTGAAAATAATTTCTTGAAAATAAGGATTGAGGTAATTCAATGCCAAGCTGTATTTGTCAATCAGACTGAAAATATCATTCTAGGAGGCATGAAGTGCTCCTGTTCCTTTCCTGGGGCTAGTCTTTGAAACTGGCAAATTCAGTGTCTGCATCAGTCCTTTTGCTGCTGGTCACTGTAGCTCAGTCGTGCAGCTGGTGCTCTAACTGTGCAGTCTGAACTCACTCAGCAATTCCTGGATGCAACAGAGCTCCAGGAGAGCAGTACAACAGCCAAAGCTTCCAGTTTCACAGTGGTATTGGTAGAATTATGGTATTCCAATGACTAATACAAATATGTGGCAGAAGGTAATGGAAAGAACGTCAGCTGCTTAGCTTGTCTCAGTAATTGTATTTAACTGATTAAAAACCTATGTTAAATCAGGTGAAGTTCTGGGCTAGAAGTCCCCATTTTGTGCAGGAGAGTGTCATAGGAATTACACTGCTTTTCTCCCTCTTCTTAGGTCACACCTTGATCTCTCTATTCCTTATCCCACTAACCTCCCTTCTGAAAGTCTTTTTTTAAAAAAAAAAAAACTTTTGGACTGCATATATACCCCGTTGTTCATTTGAACTGTGAGATAAGGAGAGGCAAGCATCAACTGTTGTGTGTGTGGGAATGAACTTCAAAAAGGCAAAAGTGATCTCAGTAACAGCATTCTACTCTTATCACAGCCGAAAAGATTCTTTGTATTACATGGTCAATGAACTTCCCTCTTCTGAAAGGGTCCTTCCTCACACCCCTTCTCCTCTACACAGTTTCTTAGCAAAACCAAAGAACACTGTCTTCCATAAAGGCAGTTGTGTCCATCAAATAAAACCTTTTCCTTTTTCTTCTTCTAGCTTTTCTACTTTTTTGCTTTTATAGGATGGTACATTGTTGCCTCCACCCTTTCTGTTTTCTGCGCCTGTAGCTTTATTTCCACTTCAGGTGTGCTTCAAAAGCTTTGCCAAAAGAACAGTGTTAGACAGAAGTGCAATCTCCCTTTTCCCCCTGCCCTCCTTAATAAGACTGCAGTACTCACTAATCACAGCTGTACTCCTAAAAAAGAAAAAGGACACTTTGCTGGTGAAACATCCGCTCTTTAGGAGGCTGTATTGCCAAGAAACTCTGAGCTACCACCAACAGTTTAGTTCTACAAGTATATGTACTGCCAAATCCTTTTGTGTTTAGACCTGGTCTCTCTTTCAAAAAATCAAGGAACCCATTTTCTCTGGTTTTGCTTCTCTCATTTTTTCTACACGTTTATTCTTTCACTGTGCAATTGCACTTTTAATTTGTAAATTTTTCTTTTTAAAAAGAAGGCTATGGAAGCATTATGCAACATATACAGTGCAGTGTTTGCAATTAGTCCATTTTGGGTTTTGAGATGAGAACCACAAAGAATTATCAAGCCATATAAAGGCCTCCGACTGTTACAGAAATGCCCATGAAAAATACTAGTACAAATCATATCATTCATCTTGAAAAGGTGTATAATTCACCATCAAACTCCACTAATAATCCTGTACTGAAAGCACCGTTCCTCCTGAAGAAACACTGTGGAGGACAAGATTAGAAAAAACAAAGGTAATGGAGATCTACCAACAATTCTGCCCAAACTGGTAGAGCGCAATCCCAGAAATTTAAGGGCACGTTTCTGGAGGGAACATCTCAGCCACCTGAGTGCTACTTGAAAACGTTCCTGTTTGTGCAGGTAAAACTTACCTGAAGTTTTCAGGCTCAAATTGGTGGCCCCAAGCAGCTCCAGCCCCGTGGGGACACTGACCTGGGAGCTCCCAGGGAAGGAAAGGGAGGGAACCAAAATACCCTTGGTAAACATGTATCCTAACCTATCAACTTTGCTGCTTCATATACGAGTATAATAGACTTCAAGATATATCACTAGCCGGCTAATTAAAAACGTGGATTTGATATATTGGAATTTTGTTAAAACCGGTGCACTTTTCTGTTTTTGTTTTTGGTTTTGTTTTTTTTAATACTGTTTTCTGTCTGCTTTTAGAAAGAACCTTCAAGTGTATTTCTTAAATTATATTTTACATTTATTACCAGTCAGAAACGTAAAGTTAAGACATTTTAAAATAAATATTTGCATTTAAATTAAGACCGTTGCCGTGTGTGTTTCCTGCCGTTTTTTCCTCCAAGGCCCGGAGGTTACAAACCCAGAGGCCAAACCGCCGGCCCCAGACTGCCTGCGGCAACGGGCCTTGCCTTGCCTTTCCTTGCCTTTCCTTTCCTTGCCTTTCCTTGCCTTTCCTTGCCTTTCCTTGCCTTGCCTTGCCTTGCCTTGCCTTGCCGTCCCGTCCCGTCCCGTCCCGTCCCGTCCCGTCCCGTCCCGTCCCGTCCCGTCCCGTCCCGTCCCGTCCCGTCCCTCGCCCAGCGCTGGCTTCCCCCCGCCCGCCAGAGGTCGCCAGGAAGTCACCGGGAAGGGCAGGGCTGTCACTCCCGTGAGGGAGGGGGAGGGCCTAGAGAGGAGGAGCTGGCTTCCCATTGGTTGAGGCGGGAGGCTTCTTGCCTATTGGCCGCTTGCCACTCGTGGTGGGGGCGTGGCGCTGGGGCGGTGGCTGATTTCGCCGTGGAGTAGCGGAAGTGACGAGTGTGGAGGGGGACTCTAGCTCCTGGATAGTGTTGGGCGCGCGAGCTCTTCGCTGCCGTTATCGGCCCGCCTGTGGCTGTGGCGGCAGGGTTGGCGCCGGGCCTGGGCACCCCGCTGGAGCCAGGCGCCGGGGGGCAGCGGGTGAGAGCGACGCTGAGGTAGCGCCATGTCTCTGGCGGGGAAGGCGGGAGCAGCGGTGGGGATGTGTGCAGCCGGAAAGCTGCCCTCCCCGGTGGGCGGGGGAGGGTGGTTTCTCCGTGAAACCTCTCCAGAAGGGCGGATGGGGAGGGTGTCCTTACCGGAAGGCTTAAGGCTGTAAAGGTGTCTTAGTGATAAAAGATGTGGTTTCATCAACTACTGCATCCAGCTTTGGGCCCCGTACCACAAAAAAGACATTAGGGTGCTGGAGTGGGTCCAGAGAAGGGCAACGAAGCTGGTGAGGGGTCTGGAGCACAAGCCTTATGAGGAGAGGCTGAGGGAGCTGGGGTTGTTCAGCCTGGAGAAAAGGAGGCTGAGGGGAGACCATATCACTCTCTAGAACTACCTGAAAGGAGCGTGTAGAGAGGCGGGGGTTGGTCTCTTCTCCCAGGTCACAGGTGACAGGACTAAAGGAGGTGGCCTCAAGCTGCACCAGGTGAGGTTCAGGCTGGATCTTAGGAAAAAATTCTTCACTGAAAGGGTTATCAAGCATTGGAATGGGCTGCCCAGGGAAGTGGTTGAGGCACCATCCCTGGGGGTGTTAAAAAGATGGGTTGCTGGGGGCACATGGTTTAGTGATATTTCTTTTTTACTTTTGGTCAGAGTTAGGTTGATGGTTGGGCTAGATAATCTTGAAGGTCCCTTCCAACCTAGATGATTCTATGATTCTGTCTGGAAAGGTGTTGAAACAAAATGATCAACTTAATTCATCCGACTAGCACTTCCCTCCTGCCCTGGATTGTTTGCTGAAAAGCACCTGATAAACAAGAGTTGGATTTCATGGTTTGTTTGTTGTTTTTTTTTTTTTCATTTTGCACAGTGAATCGGTTTTGCAGGATGAGCACTGTGACTGAAGAAGTCAAGCCAGAAGATGGCAAACCCGAATCTGAAAAGAAAATATTTTACTGCGAAGTGAGTGCATCTTTTTGATGACTTTTCAGGCGGTGTACTAAAATGCAAGCCCAAGGTATTAAAAACCATGCTCTTAGAAATGTAGTGTGGCAAACTTATAAGTGAGAGAAGGTGTTAATGTGGAGAATCACATGGTCAGTCCCTGGAAGAGCTGCTTGTTTTAGTATTTGGTGAATTCAGTTTGTTCTTGAACAGTCACAGGTGCAATATAATGATCCTTAAGTGTAGTCTTTTAAATGTCTGTTAAGTATTTCTCATAAGTGACTGCAAAGTCTCATTTATCTGTAAAGTCTGCAGCTTTGGGTGTTAAATTAGTCAATCGTATTGCTCTGGCAGTAATTTTTTTTGTGTGTGCATTAACCGTCTGGGACAGTATGTCAAGGGAATAGAAGACAATATTAGCATATATTAGTCATCACTTCTTTAGCTAAAGATAGGAAGAAACAATTGTAGATCTGTATTGTCTTCCATTAATTATTGTAATGGTATATGTGTGTCTATGGGATCTTAATGAAATGCAGATGTCTTCATTGGTTTTTTTTGATCCCTTTGATGGAGTTCCAGTTATTCTAGGGCATAATTTTGTCTCTGTGCCTTTTTAATCACTGTATGATCATCCCTTTTGGTTGTCTTCAGCCTGCACAAGTTTAGAAAACTTAAGAATCCAGGAAGTGCTGGTAGGAGGGAAGGGGGAGGCTCTTAAAAGATTCATACCACCTGGTATATTTAAACATGTATTTAAGTACCATTTGAACAGACTTGCACACTGATTCTGGTCGCTTTAGTGGTGTGCAGCTCTCCTAAATGTCATGCCAATTGTACTGTTGAAGCTAAAGAAGACCCTCAGAATTGTGCTGTAGAAATGGATGCAGTTCCAGTTTTTCTAACTCACCAACTACAGAATATCTGTAGCATAACTGAAGATATGCTTTCAATTTCTCTCTTTAGGTTTGTAAAGTTCCATGTATGAGTTCTATAAGTCTTCAGTCACACTATCGTGGTGCAAAACATAGAAAGGTAACCTTTTTCCATATTAAGTCTGTATGCAAATTTAATTATAAATCTGGGATTTTTGTAAAAATCAGTAATTGATTTCACATTGTTTCAAGTGCTTATCTCACTCTTTGATAGATCTGTAACAGTAATTTGCTTGGAAGTGCCAATAAAAAGATGAAGTGCGAATCTCATATCCCTGTTTTGTACAACTTGTAACTTGAAACATCAACCGTAGATGAAGGTAAATGTGTGTTGTGAAATTAATATTTGAATTACACAGAAGTCACAGATGGTGAAAGAATGCAAACTTCTGTTTTGGATACAGTTGGTAAAAATACTGCTCTGTTTTACAAGTCCGCACAACTCACCTGTACTTCTGAATAAAATAAACTTTTCTATTACTTTGATAGTAACATCAATTCGGATATCCTGCAGGAGTTACATAAGCTTAACTGCTAACTCATGGTTCTCGTTTGAAGCATCGCGATAGTAACTTCCTGGTTTAGTGCCTTGCTTTGTTTTGTGCTTGAATTATTAGACAGTGTTCTGTGAGGATGTATTTAGAGCCAAGGCTTTTATAAATGTTGTTTGGACTTTTGACTGTTGATTGGCTGGTGGTTATCTGTTGTTTAAAATTCCACGTTCTCAGTCTATAAAGTTGTCTTGACTTTCCTCTGTTACTTATGATTGCTGCCAGCAGATTGTTTGTGGTGTTGTGGCACTGCAGCACCTTTTCTAATGTATTCTTAATATTTTATTTTTCCTGGTACTCTAAAGACTAATTGCAATCTTCTTAAAGTGTTTGTGGGCCCCTTTTCTTTCAGTTGTAGATGAGGGGAATCTCCCCACCTCTTGGTTTTCAAGACAGATTAGTAGTATTTTGTTACCTGTTTGATTGGTTTAATAGTTTTGACTCTTGAGTCATTGCCTTCACTTTCTGCAAGCACTTTTTTCTCCCCAAGGATTCAGTCTTGATCCTGTTGATCCAGTAGAAGAGTACAGTATGGTGGTATTTCTCATGTCCTGCCAAATGTTCTTGCTAATGCAAGTTTCTTTTTGTTTTATGGTTGTTTCTTATTTCCTAGCTAACCTTCGTAGCAATCTAATTATTGCTGTTTCTCCCTTTTAAAGTGGAAAAACTGGTGATTATTTTCTTAGAAAACCTGTGTGTAGTTTTCCTTCTGTTTTTCTCTGGGAAATCAGTATATGCTAAGCTACATCTGTCAAACTTTATTGAGTTAATGAAGGACTGCAAACTGATAGTGAACAGGAGTTGGGCAGATTAAAAACTGAATGCTTGTTAGATATGGAATGTTAGTGCTGGTGTGTGAAGGCCTGGTAAGTCACATGACTGTTTCTGTAGAAATAATTCTCCAAGATTGCATCATCATTGTCTTCAGTTACCTCTAGTTCCTCAGTTTAAATTATGATACCTAGTGTATGTTTTGTTAGAAAAAGAACAAAATTGAGTTATCTCAAGAAGTTTTTGTTTTGCCAAGTTTGAAGTAACTGTTCCTTCCTGTTTGAAGGAACATAAGGAGCTTAAGTTCCTTTTCAATGCAGGATAAGTCCTGATAGTGATTAGCTTAGTCTGCTCCTTATCAGAACAGTTCCTGTTCAAAGTAATTCCAAAGGCTATGCAACAAAATGAAGAGAAGATGCTAGTTCTTTGACTACATGGCAACAATAGCCAACCCACCAGCCATTTCTTATAACTTTAGTCAGATTACTTTTTTTTAGAGCTACCCATTTGTTTTTAAAATGGCTTTGGTAAAGGTCTTTTGTGCTTGTCCTCCACCAGAGGAAGTTTCAAAAACACGAAAAATGATCCTTCATCAGGAGAAGGACAGTCACTCAGAAAATTCAGTGTAAACATTTTGCTACATTTGTAAAATGATTGTCATATCATTGACCTTTATTTCCCATAGCTATTCACAGTAAAATGTATTATGTTGAGTGGCTGTAGTAGTAAAGCTTGACTATCTGACAGATTTGTAGGAATTCTTAGGTTGACTTTGTGTACTTGGTTATTGTATCTTTTTTTGGGTCACCAGTTTGGTTTGGTTATTCTGGGTTCTGGATAGGTACACAAGATATTTATCTTGGTTACTTCTGCATACCTTTACTTCTCTATATGTTGATTGTTTGCTCACCTCTATGTCAGTACCATTGATTCCAAATAAATTATGCTATCAGATAATATTGTTTATACAGAGGCCACTTCCCAAACATCAAACATAATTTTAAAGTAAATTGTATCAAATGCATAGCTTCCGTAAAACTAGGGAATTTTTTATTAGTGACCTACATATAACCAAAGAATTAAGACATCTGTTTTTTTTGGGGGGCAATCTAATTCATACATGCTACTCTTTTCAGACTCAAGGAATATTGCTTTTGATGAGTTAGAGATATTTTTTAGGGTCTTTTTCCTGTGTTTACTCTCAGCCTGGGTGTTTGAACTGACAGTGCCTAAATAATTTGCTGCTGGAGGAGAAAATGTAAATAATAGCTGTGTCTTGATGGGAGCTTAGGCAGACTACCCAGATTTGTTATAAATTGGACAGTTTTACCCAGAATATTTTATTTCCCAAGCTAAAAGAGCATAAGCCAATTCCTTGTGGAATTTGACTCTGTTGGATGCTAATGATCTGGTACATTAAGCTGAGTCTGTTCTTACAAGAAAGTGAGTCCTGAGTTGTTTCATTTGTGTTTTCATTTGTATATTTTCAGGCTTTGTGTTCTGTAACCCACTGGGTTGATGGGAGAGAAATGGACTGACATATTGCATCAGAATATAAGTGAAAGAGAAGTAATTTTAAAATATTTCAAGCAATTGATTAGTTGGTGCAATGACTTTCTTCCTAGTTTGTTACTAGATTAGATTTTGTTTATTTGAAGCCTTTTCTGTTTGCACTTCAAAATTTATGTGAATTTTTTTCCAAATAAGTCTGAGTAGTTACTTTATTCAAATAATAGATGATCAGTTATCTAGTTAGATAAAATTATTGCCAGTTGCATTCTGTGAAACTTAGAGGTTCTTAAGCCTTTGAATGCTTAATTTACAAAATACTATGTAAAAATTTAATTCTATATGATGTACCTCTTTAGTGTTCATTTAGTTTCTCTCCCTGAGAGTTGATAGTGTATTGTGCCAGGAGTTTCTATTTCTCACTGACTTCAGTGTTTGTGATGCTTTGATGTCATTGAACTGGAGCTCGAGCAATAAGCACAATACACATCTGATTTTTTCCTAGTGCGGATAATTCATGAGGCCAACCCCTGTAAAAAGTATGGATGGACAAAAGATTATGGGGTTGGGATGAGAAGGCTGTTTATCTTGTACATTTGGGTGTCTTTTGACCTTTTGCATACTGACAGGTTTTGTTGCTGAATACATGTTGATGGAGGTGTGGAAAAAGACAAAATAGCGTTCACACATGTGCATAGAGTTCTTAGATCTTTGCAAATTGGAATTGGCGTGTATTGTATACTTGGAAAAACAACTGAATATTACTTTTAGCCGTTATGGTAAAATGGTTAGTAAACAATGTTTATATA
Organism: Gallinago jamesoni; assembly: GCA_025769975.1. Taxonomy (NCBI): domain Eukaryota; kingdom Metazoa; phylum Chordata; class Aves; order Charadriiformes; family Scolopacidae; genus Gallinago; species Gallinago jamesoni. Next base: position 91,146,023 of record JAOQGH010000012.1, on the reverse strand, counting down.
AATTTGTTAATGCTTTTCATTGAACCAAGTCTACAAGAGCAATTGGGGATATACGGCATGGAAGCTGGGTTTGGTAGGTTGGTTGTTTTTTTTTTTTTGACAGCTGAGTAAAAAGCCAAGCCTTTTCTAGGGAGCAGTCCCCAGATAAAATATACCTGCTGTGTATGTACCTGGAACATGGTTGTATGTACTCTAATTTTGCAGATACGCATTACTTTTATTGCTCAGTTTGCTAGACAGGAAATCCTGTAATGAAATGTCTTTTTTTCATGTGTTTTGAAGACTAGCCCATTGCAGGTATGCACCAACAGAAGAGCATTGCCTCTTTGGGAACTGTATTTAGAGCACAGATGAAGATGGTTCTGGTTTTATCACGCATTCAAGGTTCTTTGCCCTCCCTTCATATCTGGGGGTAGATAGGGTAGAAATACCTATCGTGTTGCAAAAGGAAAGGGCTCTGCAACCTCATCAGAAACAAGGAATGTTCAGATCTGTGAAGAGTGTTGCTAGTTTGTCTCTGCTATTTCAGTATTGTCATTTCTGCTATACTTCTTGCTGTGCATCAGAACCTGCAGTTGAAAATACCTGCTGTACAGGCAACTTTCCTTTTGTATGGCATTAAAATCAACCATGCTGGAAAAGCATTTTAATTGGACACTTTTGTGTTGATTTGTGGAATGTTAACATACTAGGTTTCAATTGCAGGAAACTAGCTTAGCTGTTGTATTGTTTATGTTTAGTCTCAAGAATTAAGCTGTTATGTTCTGCAGGTCATCTTCAAAGAGGCTTAAACTGTAGAGCTTTTGTGGAAAAAAACTTGATTTCCTTAGTATGAGCTTGAAGAGTAAAAATGTATACGTTTTATGTGTATGGGCTGCTAATGTCTACCTCATGATTTCAAGAGTATGTATTTAGAAACCAATAAATTCTGTGATACTGTATTAACATAATACTTAATTATGCATGTGAAACTCTTGTCAGGTAACCTGTAAGCCTCAATTTTGTGGAAAGCTAATCTGTAGCTTTTACAGATTACATTCTATGTGGGAGGTTTGAACCCTAAAAACCAGCAGTTCTTGAGTTTTGGCTTCTCAAAGTTAGATAAAAGTTAAAAGTTACCCTAAATTTTCATAGTTTTAACTCACAAACAGCTGTTCCAACTTGCTTGCAACACTTGACCTGGAACAGAGAATCAGTTTCTTACCTAATGTGTGAGAAACCTCATTCCTATGTAGTTATGGGTTTTTTGCCTCTTGCTTTCTTGGTGTTTGTGTTTTCTTTTTTTAAAGAAACCTCAAGAAGGGTTCACAAGTAAAATGGATCCATTAGCTTCAGTTGTGGAACTCCATTTCTAATATTAACAAAAGTAGTAATCCAAGTGCAATCAAAATGGGTTGTCTGAAAATGGTCAGGAAGAAATTCTCTTTGAGCAGCAACTCACAGTTGCTAATGTTTCCTTGTTTGAAAAATTACGTATTAACAGCTGTTTGTAAAACTCTTGTAGAATGACAAGTAATGAAAACACTTGCAGCAGCATAACTAGGAAGGGAGACTATCTGTATCCTAAGCTTATAAAATCCTGCTGAGCTCACACAACACCACCATCTGTGGTGATACTGGGATTTAGGTAATTTCCTTTTTTATAACCACTGTGAAAGAACAGCTATTTGGCTTCTTTAACAATTAACTATTCTGTCAGTCTTGCTTCCTACTGAATTGCCACATTGATGTGCAGTATCTCTTTCATGCCACTAAATACTGAAAATACAGGACTCAACTGCATGGACTACTCTGTATAGACAGCTGCCTTACTGGTAGAATGATCATGCTTATTTTTTCAGTCTTGTGAATGGCAGTTTGTGTTTATTTGCCAAAAAGTTCTCAAAATGAGTCAAGATTTGCTTTAGCTATGTTCTGAAATGAGAATTTAAGTTTCTCTTTGCTTTTTGGCAGGATCTAAGGAAATCTTTTCTGGATTCAGCTGATGGAAGCCACTTTTCCTGTTCATGATATAAATGAACTTTCAGGAGACTTGGCTAGTCTGAAGGCTTAGCCAAATCCACTTAAAATAGTGGGAGAGATGCTTTTTGTTAGTTTGTTTTTCATTTGGGGGCGAGTTTTCTTTTTCTTTTTTTTTGTTGGAACCACAGCTCTTGAAAATGTAGGAGCTGCAATCATGCAGAACTCAAGGTTACATCTGGCACCCTTGAGATGCTGTGTTTCAAGCTGTAATCATCTCTTTAGACTTCATTAATAACTGGGCTTTCTTGAAATTAACCTTGTACTAACTCTACATACGCTTTTGTCAGTACTTTCAGCTTTTGCAGAAAATCATAAGGGCCTTAATTTTTCCTATTTGATAATGGAAACTTTGGTCTGTAATGTAATTCATCTGCAAAGGCTTCTCAGGAAGTACAGGGTTTTTCCGTCAAATGGTGCAGCACATTAATTTCTTTTTCTTATTTTATTTTGGGATGACTTGCATCTTCATAATTAAAGAAAGAGAAAGCCCTGAGACCCAAGACTGTCTATTGTAAGTATAACCCTTTTTTCTTTCCAGTCTCTTAGGATAGATATTGCTTGAGGATTTTAATGTTTGTTGTTTTTCTAGTAGTTCAGGTACTTGCATTTGCAAGTTTATGTGTTTATAACTGTGTTTCTTTTTATATGCTGAACATTCTTCTGAGACTTCTATTTAGTTAAATGCTGAGCAAAGAAATATTTTAGAGGATGAAATCTTAATTATGCCTATTTGTGTATCTATCTAGTAGAGGGATGGATAGCTGGTATTTTATCTTACTTTTGCAGGCTAAAACGTCTCCTTGTCTGTCACCTTTATGCACTCACTGCTAAGCTTCAGACAGTATGCTAGGAAGCTGAATCAGCAGGCTAACACAACTCTTTTGCAGATGCCACTCTGACAGTGTTGGAGTTGCCTAGCTGCATCACAGGAATGTTCTGCCCCACTTTATTGTAGTGAACCTGGAGTAGTAAAGACCTATTAAAGGTAAATTCAGTTGCTGGGGTATCTTTTCCCCCAGAGCCTGAGAATGTGAATCTGGACTGTTGTATGTCAATGAAAATAAGAGTTGTGGTGAAAGGTTGAATATGTGGGATATAACTAGCTCGCAGTGGAAATGAAAATCTTGTTGTAAAGGCACTGAGGATGGCATACAAGATTTTTAAAGTACAGAAGGCAGACCACTTTGGCAGGTATGGGTATACTGATGAGAAAAACAGTAAGAAGATTCAGTCCCCAAATGTTTATACAGTCAGTCATCACAAGAAATAAGCCTTTCACTTCTACTTTATCTTCTTAGCTTGTTCTCCTAAGAAACAAAGCTTATATTCTGGCTTTGTCATCTGTTCCCCAGTATCTTTTGAACCTCTCAGCCTTTTTGAACCAAGTTGATCAAGGGTTCCTGAAAATACACATCCGCACAGAGAAGAGCGATGGTGTCAGTCCTCTACTGAAGGAAGTGCTGCAAGCTGAGCTCACCACTTGCTGGACCCTGAAGAGTCAATGCAAGAGGAAGATTTACAAGAGTGCTGGACAGAGTGCGTTTTCTAAGAGACTGGCCTTCATTAGCTGCTCTCATTGTTTGGTGTTGATGAGAATATCAGTGCAAGACACATCATTCAAGCATGCAAACAATTCTGAGACATTTTGCCTCAACAGACATGAGTACTACGTTCAAATCTTCTCTTTTTAGAAATACTGGTATTGAAGTTCCTGGAAAGAATTTCTGCCAAAGTTCTGAAAAATACAGAGGATTTTGAGGAGACCTATATTTGAGCAGTCCGAAATTGTATTTACACTTCAGCAACTGCAACAGATTTCTTTGGCTTTGTGTTTTTAATGGAAGACAATTTCTAGAAATTTATTTGTATTTCTCATCAGAAACAGCCATTAAAAGTAATACTCATTAGCTGAAGAGATTCTTTCCTCAAGACCATAAAATCTTGTTTTGGAGGAGTAATGTAATGAATACATGGGATAGAAAGTGAGACTTGAATAAGAGGACAGAAGATATGGCAGCAAGACTGTAATGAGGGTAGTGAAATACAGGAGCCTGTTACAAAGACTTAGGAAAGCAGTACTACAAACTCAGTGTTCTGTGGAGAATTCAGGTTAAGAACATATGGTCATTGTAAACACTGCATGTCTGGAAATGTTACAAGTTAGAATCTTTCAACTGTGATATATTTTACAGAACAAGATGACATAAATTGAAATATCTGATTATTGAAGTGAAGAATCTAGACATGAAATTTTGGTAAACAAATTAGCTCTAACTTCTGGAGGAGTCTCAGCATCATAATGTACCATCACATGTCAAAAGCACTGCAAGATGTGCTTTAATCCAGAAAGTTCTGTACCTCAGTAATAATTTTGAAGCAATCAACATCTTTTAGTTCTAATATGAAACGATTATTTATACTGTTGATGTCTCCTTTTTTCTATTTATCCATATTGAATTCCACTTCACTGAAGATTCAGATATGGGAGGCCAATTTGCAAGCCACTATTAGGGTTTATTTGTCCAAAAGAGACTGAAACTTGGCCTGATGAGTCTTATTTTGGCTTTGATGTTTTGGCTTTTTTTACAAGTAGAAAAACTTTCTACTTCTCTAACTTTTCAAAGATGGCAATTCAGGTTTCATTTGGGGACGGCAGTGCAGAATTATGTATTCAGTATATACGCAGAACTTCTGGAAAGTCTCCCACAAGTGTATTACCAACTATACAAATAATTCTCTCTCAAGAGCCCGCGGATCCAGGAAATCCATTGTACTCTGTCACTGAGACAAGAATAAATTCTGAATTTGCTTGGCCTGTATTTTTTCATTTAAAATAGCTGATAATCTTTTTTTTTTCTACAGTATACAGTAAGCATGAACAAAAATTATACTTACTGACTTCACTACTTAAGTCTTATGAATGAGCATGGAAAGTCTGGATATTCTTAAATCAGGTACACTGTGTAAAGTTTGAGTCTAGTATTATTTCAGGATATAAATGAATGGGATGTTCCTGTTATTTCTGCTGGTTCTGCAATCTTGTTCTAATGTTCATGTTATCAGATACTCTGGTGAGAGTGAAATGTGGCAGCATGTTCACAGAGCTGGAGTTCAGTCAGGAACAAAAAATATATGGATGCTGTCAAAGCGAAGGATGAATTTTCTTAGAAATCATTAAGGACAAAACCTGACAAATATCTGAAATGTACACTCTCTGAAGAACAGGTACTTCAGAGGGTGAAGTCTGACACATTTACAGTGTTTTACGCCAACATCTGCAATTTCTTCTTTGCTGCAGAAATAAAACAAAGTTCCTTTGCCAGTAGGGAGAACACTGTTAATGCTGCTAAATTTTGTAAACCAAAATTTAAAAAGACAAATTATTTGGATTCTGCTTTCTAATGAGGCATGCTGTGTACAGTATCCTCTCTGAACTCATCAGAAGTATCCAGAAGTGATGGACTGTAAGTAACAGTAAGCTGACTGTTTAACTGTATAGTCTTGTTGGCTTTGAACTCAGTTAAGTCAGGAAATTAAGCTGTTTCCAGATGACTGTGTTTGGAGGAGTACCACTTTCTGTAAGACACCTGGATACCATGCAAGTTTCCATATGGCAAAACTATCAGCAAGTTATTTTTGTGGTAATGACAGAATTGCATATCTGGGGTGTTTTTTTGTCTGCTTTTCAGCAGTTCAGAGGAAAGCAGCTTAGTAGAAGATGTGGGAAGATAAGATGCTGAAGTTCTAGGACTTTACTCAGGGAGTTAAATCAAAGCTTAGTTAAGTATCTACACTTCAGTTATTATTGTACAAAGAAATAATATATAATTGGACATATGGAAGATTTCTTTCAGCTCTAGTTGAGGCAGTTCATGTTCAGGGGTAAGGAGGGGAGGAGATTGAATTGAGCTTGGACAAAAGGTCACAGGAAATAAAGCAAAGCAGAGAGAAGTTTGAAGAATGTTTTGCTTTGAGCAAGAGACATTAAATGATGGTGGATACCAATATACATGTTAGGCAAATGTTTCCTGAGCAATAGCAAAATACAGTAGTTTAATACTAAAACAAGGTAGCTCAGGTAGAAGGCATAGTATAGAGCATGAGCCCTATAAAATGCATTTCTGGGTTGCCTAGCTTTATTGGTGAAATTAATTTGGGGCAGAGTGGGTTAAGGGAATTCTTTTGTGCAGCCTGTGGAATTTTTCTAGTGTTACAAGAAGATGCAGAGTTAGCTTGTAGTACTTCTCTTACACTACTTCTCTTACACTACTACAATTGAAAAGTGTAATGAGAGATGTTGCAGGTGTTTAGTTGCTGGATCTAGCACCCTCTGTCTACATTCTTCAGCTTAAAATCTTTAAGTAGCACCATGATTAAAGAAAGCTTCATTATGGTCATTCTATGAAGTGTGTAATCAATAGGAGAAATCAGATCTGAAGATAAACTGCATTTATTTAACAGCACTGACTACAAGTTCTTCCAGTGAAAGCACAAATATCATATATTCTGCCTTGGGTTCACCAATTGCAGCCTTATCAGTATCTTGATCAGCATTTCAGCTTTATGATAAGAAAAATTTTATTTATCATAACATGTCCCTCCACGCTCAGTGTCTGTCAAGCATTGATTTGTACACAAGGTTCTGGATTGTAAAACTACTGCTTTTTTTTTTTTTACTGTTTTTAGAGAAAGGAAACCTGGAAGTTCTTTTCTGAGTTACACTAGAAGAGAACATGATTCAGAAATCATAATAGAAGTATGAAGATTGAATGCTACTCAAACTCCCACACCACCTCTCTTTTGGAGAGTTCCCCTGTACAATGGAATAGAGAGTCTTTGTGTGCTTCACCTCTTGTGTTCAAAAGTGAATCTGCAATGCTGAGTCCAGTACTTCTTTGTTGCCACTGAATTAACAATGTCTGAAATGGTCCAGAAGTTCTGAAACATAGCTGGTTTAGTTCTGGCACTCCTTAGGAAGAATGTGTGTGCATTACAAATACATGTATCAATGTAGGAGGTAGAGAACAAAGAAACATGTTCAGGACTGTCATTGAATATTGAAAGGAAGGGGTTTGGCTTTTTTTTCATAACTAGTATCTGGAAAATATCCCTTACTAAATAAAATCATTATTTGGAAGGGATTTCCTGATACTGATTAGGTGACTTCTGAACTTCCTGATTGAAGCAGACTACTGCTAGTGCTGGATCATCACTCGCTTGCTGAAGCTTTGAGTATCTCCAAGGGCGGAGAGCCTGCTACCTGTGTTTTATCAGTATGTAGTTGCTTCTCTGTCTTAAAGAAGAATTTTATCCTAACATCTAATCTGTGCCTCCTAAGCAACTATTTCTGGCTGCTTGTTATGCTGTTATCACATCCCCAAAGGATTTGACTCATCTTTGTAGCTGCTGTTCAGATGTCTGTGCTATTAGGGCTCCACTTTACCAGTGGAATAAAACTAAAGTCCAGCTCCCAAACTCAGTTTCATAATTTATTTGCCCTGGGTTGTTTGTCTTGATAGCCCTCCCACTGGACCTTATCGGGTTTCTCCACATCCCACTTGAACTGGAGAAGGGTGGAACTAGACATCATCACAAATTCCATATAATGGAGGATAAAATACACAGCCTGTGCCAGTGTCTCAGTATGGAGTTTGCCTAATTAATGGGAGATGTGCTCTTGACCAATATTTAGCTTTGCTTTTATCATAACTCTGAGGTTCTTTTTGACAGTGCAGCTGTTTGCTACAGCCAGATTTCAGCCTGTAGTCATGAATAGGATTATTTCAGAACTCTACACCTCTTACTATGTTTTTTAAGATTTCTTTAATCCTTAATGTTCCCAGGTCCTGCGCAATTGAAGCTGTAGCATCGTTTGTATCCCCTAAATCATTGTCTTTGGATTTAATGAGTATGTTCTATGCATCCTCAACTGGGTTATTGTTGGTGATGTTAATTGTTGTGTGCCCTGGAAGCAGTCTTGGGGTGCTCTGCTGCTTGCTTAACACCAGGAAGCTGGGCTGTTGGTCACTGCTCTTTAAGCCTGACAGTCCAGCTGATTTTCAGCTCAAGATCAGTCTGATATGCTTTAGGGAAAAATATTGTTGTGTTTGGGGTTTGAGATGCTCAAGAAATGTAACTTACGCTATTAATAATGTTACAAAGTTATGTAGCTAGTGAATGTGAAGTAAATGTTAGCCTGGAAACCTGCTGTTGCTGAATGGGTGTCTTCAAGATTGTAATTGCTTTGTTAAACTTTTGCAGGCAGCAATGATAATATTTGCTAAATGCCTCCTTTTTTCTTTGGGTTTTTTTTGTGGGAAAAAAAAAAAGTCAAAACCCCAAACTGCTGCCTGTGGTGATCGCAGCAGCTATAGCTTGATTTTTAACTTGACCATATTTGTAAATCTCAACTATGTTAAGGCAGGCTGCACTGTGAATTGAACTGCTTCTGGTGCAATTCTCTGCAAATACAGTTTCTTCCTAGAAGCAGACAGAAAATAAAGCACTGAAAATCTTATTTCACAGTGTCAAAAGTCTATTTGCCGAGTACCTGGAGATCATCTTTTGTGCTACCAGAGACTTTGAAGCTTTTTTACTGAAAAAGATGGATTACTTAGCATATCTCCCTTGATTTCTTATTTCTCATACCCCTCTACTATACTGATATAGTGGAGTTCTTTACAAAATGTTTATAGCTTTGATTTGATTGACAGCTTTGATATGAATCTCTTAACTGCCTATCTTGTGCAGAAAGAGGAGAAACCCATTGATGTATATACCATGTTGTATTTGCTATGACTATTGAAAATGACTTCACTTCAAAAATAGGAACTACATGGACAAATATGTAGTTTAAGTTAAGCTTTCACTTTTTCCAGTAAATGAGTACTGGTGTGTCATCTTGTTTTAATCTTGAATGCCACAACTTACAAAGTAGCGAGAACACTATTAAAGCGTGCTTGTGGTGTGTCTGTGTCTATGATTTGAGGGAAGAGGGGGTCAAGGGAAAGGAGTTCCAAAGGAAAGAAGTACCTTTATAAAAGCATATCTAAAAATTACTTCAAAGCTCCAAGTCATTAAGAATATATACAGAACCCTATGTACAAGAAGATGTAGTTTTAATGACTATGAATTGTCTCTGCTACTCTATTTAGTCTCTAAATGTTTAGACCGGAGCTTTCTGTCAGGTATCTGTACTACAGATGGACTGTCATGCGCAATAATAAATAGTTAACTAAAATAATTAAGCAGTATGAAAAGCACTTAAAAAAAAAATCTAATAAAAATTGAATACTCTCTGTGACATTGATGTGTTTGGTATATTGTGTTGGTGGGGAAGGGCAGTGGAAATGAAGACTTTTCCTTACTCAGAGCAGTAGAGTTGCAAAAGAGAAGTGTACCAAGATGAAGTACTGCTATTACTGAGCCTATATTAAACTGTAAAATGAAGATAACTGTTCAAATCTCTAACTTGTTTGGAAGATCTACTGCCTACGTAATAAAAGCAAGTGAAAAGAAGTAGTCTGACTGTCAAACTATTATCCTAGGTCCTTCAGCTCCAGTCCAAACTCCGATGAAGTATGAACCACAGAGAGCAGGTAGCTGAATATAACTGAGCTAATGTTCTTTTCAGGTGCAACTTTGAAATCAGTGGTTTTGGTTTTTTTTGGTGACCAAAGCAGGTGGTTGATTATGGTTTAGGAAGAAGCTAGACAAGTTATCAAACATTTGAACCGTTGCTTTTCTTCTGTGCACTGGTTAATTTATGAAAAAAAAAGATCTTAGGAGACTATGCAGTTTCATATAGTTTTTATTTTCCTGGTTATATCAATTAATCTAGCTGGTGATGTTTTTAGCAGATTTTGCAGTACACATATGTATATTCTTACAATACTGTTAAAATCTGACAAAAGAAAAGCATATAAACCAAGAACGGTATGGGTTTATTTTCAAGATGGTACTAAGACAAGAATATTTAGTTTTATGTTACACAATGAGGAGAAAATGGCCATTACCTGGTAGAGACCTTTAACTTTTTTCAGTGTGGATCTTTCCATATCAAGCCCAAAAGACCACTTGCCTATGACTGTCAGTGTGGGAGCACTCAGTGTGCACTGAGAGCTATTGCACAGACACACAAATGCACGAGAACTGCATAATACATAGTTTTTTAACAATACAATAATACAAGTTTTTTAAGTCACACTATGCTACTCCTGTGACATGTCACCTTGGACAAAAAACAACAGAGAGATTTTATCAAGACTGAAGGAGGTGCCACACCACCTATGGCAGGAGGTGTCTTCTACCACAATGAAATTAGAGTTTTTCTGTATAAATTAATGCTGGAACTTTGTGATTTTTTGGTTTTTTTTTTAATGTGCAGACCTGGAGTTTGGCTTGATGGCAGCATGACCATATTTCTAATGGAATAAGTATTTAGAACAAACATGGAAGTCCCTATCCTTCAAAAGTTTTGTTAGTTTTTTAAACCATAATCTGGCATCCTAGAAGGAAAGAATGCAGTAACATACTATTCTTGTGGTATTTCTACTTGTTTGCTCTGATTTAAGAAACCAGAAGTGTTTATGACTCATGAAATTCATCATTCTGTTAAAATACAGCTGTATGTAATTAGGAAAATGAGTTCTATTTCTGCACACTTTTTTCTCAGATTAAAAATACATATTTTAACATGCTCTTTTATACACTTGAAAACACTGACTACCTCTTTCAGATTATTTTGCAGATATACTTAGCTCAACTCTGCTGGTGCTCTGAGTTGACCAGGAATACTTTAAAAGTGTTTTAGTAGTGCAAAAAACAAGCTATTAAAATGCAGTGAGGAGCTAGACACAGCCCTGATTGAAACACTTTTAGTTCAGGCTTAGGAGCACACTAACTGTGGTTGTGCAGCTTCTGGTCTGCCCAGGGTACAAGAGGAATGTGTTATGTTGATGAAGGTTTTAAAGTTTTCTTTATTAGGCTTAAGGCAATATGATTCTTGAACTTCAGTACTTCAGTTTTCAAACAAGCAGTCTCAGCGTGCTATATGAGTATTAAAGTTTTAGGAGAAGGAGGTGGCTGGTGACTTGGCTTTTCTTCTTCCCCCCCCCCCTTTTTTCCCCCTTATTTTTAACTTTTTCATACACACCCCTTTTTTTTCCCTTTTCTTCCCTTTTTTCCCCCTCTTTTTATTAGTGAGAACTGACAGGCTGTGGCATGCTATGAACATGAACCTGGTATCATTTCCTCAGTAAAGCGGAGTGTGTTAGAAGGTCTGTTTATCTGATTTAGTTGTCTTCTTAAAGACATTAATTCCTTGTGTGTAAAATTGTTACAGAAAGCAGAGTTGGAATCTTTTTGTGACTGACTGAGATCTTGCCCATTTTCCTTATGCATTTTAGTGTGAAAATTAATTTTTTCCCCCTGAAGTCTCTCTTAGAAACTCCTTTAAGATCATGGAAATGACGTGCAAACTGTCTAATGTCTAATATTTCTTTGTATATGTTTTTTGCTTTAGTGAAGAGAGGACTCACAAAGGACATAACCTGTCTGAAGGATTTTATGAATGATCCCAAGAGAGAAGAACCTCTAGTTGGTATGTGTCTTGTTTTCTAAATGGTATGTCTTTTAATTTGTAACCAAATGGCTTTTGTTGGGAAAGAAAAGGTGAAATTTTAGATATTGTTTAATTTTCTGTAACGCGTTGAATAATTTATGGGATATGTCTTATCTCTTATGCCTTTTAAAATTTAGTTTATTACACTGAGTGTTAGAAAGGCCACCTCTTTTATAAACCTTAGGCAACTCATTCCTGAAGGAGCCATTTTAGTAAAGAAGCTTTTCACAGATCACAGAATTTTTGAGGTTGGAAGGGACCTCTGGACGTCATCTGCTTTTAACCCCTTACTCAAGAGGGTCACCCAGAGCAGGTTGCCCAGGACCATGTCCAGATGACTTTTTAATATCTCCAAGGTAAGATGCTCCACGATCTCTCAGGGAAACCTGTGCCAGTGCTCAGTCACTGTCACAGTCAAAGGCAGCATCTCCCGTGTTTCAGTTTGTGCCCATTGCCTCTTGTCCTGTCACTGGGCACCACTGACAAGAGCTTGGCTCCCTCTTCTTTGCACCCTCCTTTCAGGTATTTATACATCCCAAAGAGATCCCCTTCTGAGCCTTCTCTTCTTCAGACTAAATAGTTCCAGCTCTCCTGACCTTTCCTCATAGCAGAGATGCTCTAGTGCCTTCAGCATCTTCATGGCCCTTTGTATGTCCGTGTCTTCTACTGGGAAGGTGTGGCCCTACTGGTGCTGAGTAGAGAGGGTAGACCATCTTCAGCCTGCTGGCAACACTCCAGCCCAGGATACCATTAGCCTTCTTGGCCAGAAGGGCTCATCTTCAACTTGGTGTCCACCCAGTTCCTTTTCAGCCAAGCTGCTTTCCAGCTGGTCAGACCACAGCATGCACTGGTACCTGGGCCTGTTCCTCCCCAGATATAGGACTTTGGTGATAGTTTATTTTCAGAGTTAAGATTTAGCAGTATAAAGCTGTAGTGGGTCTGAGATGGAGCTGAATTTCTCCATAGCAGCCTGCATGTTTTGGATTTGTGACTGTGTTGATAGTATACTAGTGTTTTGGCAGTTGCTGAGTAGTGCACAGCAACAAGACTCTATTTTTCCGCTCTGGGTCCCTACCCCTCATTGCTTATGTAGGTTGGAGGACTGTGGGCAAGAGACTGGGAGGGGACACAGCCAGGACAGTTGACTCAAGCTGGCCAAAAGAATATTCTGTACCATGTAATATGCTTAGCAATCACAATGAGGTAAAGAAAAAATAGGTGAGGGGAGCAGGGTTTAGCTTCCAAGGTGGCTGTTCAGAGGCTGTCTGGGTATTGGTCTACTTGTGGGGAGGTGACTGGTTTTCATGTGTGGTTTTTTTGCTTTTTTTCCCCTCTCTTTTTTTCACCTATTAAACTGTCTTTATCTCAACCCATGAGTTTTCTCAGTTTTACTCTTCCTGTTTTCTCCTGATCCTATTGAGGGGTGTGTATGTGAGTGAGCAGAGAGCTATGTGGTGCTTGGCTGCTGGCTGGGGTCAACCCGTCACAAATACACAGCATTGGAACTTAGGATAATAGGAAACAGCTGCAGGTTTTTCCTATTTGTTTTAAGCTGGTAATAAACTTGTTGCATTTAAGCTGTTCAGAGCAAAACTTTCCATGCTAATTATAAGCCTCAAACTTGGAGGAACGTTTCTAGGGCATAGTCTTTCAGTCATTTCTATGAAAAGTGAAGAAAAATCCCATTTTCATTCCTGTGATTCTTAAATTTATGGAAAATTTTTAGATTATAGACTCAGTTTTGTGAAATGATTATTGTCTTTCCTACAGGTGCTTTGTGCTATGTTGACACTGTCCAAATTGTGTTTGACTGGTTTAAATTCTGTTTTTTAATATAGACATTTGTGTGGCATTTCCTGTTCTCATTCTTTATTTTGTATGCCCTTCTGCATGAATTCTCTTACATGACTGTGTTGAATGGAAGGCTCTTTCTTGGTTTATTAAACATATTGTGAAATACTTAGTTTTGGTGTGGTGGGCTTGCAACTCTGCCATAGATGGTGTTTTTCCTTTCAGAATAAATGCAGGTAGTAAGTCCTATCCTTGTTATCCTGAAGACATCTTGAAATTCTGAAAATGGAATACTTTATTAATTTTGGCTTTTAATGAGCAATGCTGAAGAGAATACATTTGCTTATAGTACTCTATACTAAAATATAGATATCTGCAACTCTTGCTTTTACAGGTTTAGAACACGTGGTTGAAATCAGATTTGAAGGAAGAAAAGAGCCGCATTATGAGTGCAAGCTGTGTGGGTTTAATACAGAGATGGCACCTATGATAGAACATCTTAGTGGATATAAACACAGGAGAGCATACATTGTGAGTAATTTTGATGCATTTTTATCACAATTTCTTTATGATACTCCCCTTTTTTTTTTTTTCCTTTAAATACTTACATCAAGTTTGATGTTTAACCCCCCCTATGATAAATCACTGATGAGTCAGGTCAACATGAATAGCTATGAAGCTGTGAACTATTGAGAAAGAGTGATCCAGCGGTGCATGTCTCTATCTGCTCAAAATCTCTTCCTAAGTGTTTTGATTGGCTCAGGTTCCTAGGATCCTAGGATCAGGTTCCTAGAATGTTGTGGTTCTTAGTCTCAGCATGCCCATAGCATTATTGGATATAGTACAAAGCACGTTAACTTTTGGTAGCAGGCTTTGCATAGTATCCATTTCTTGTTTTGAAGACTATTTAAACACCTTTAACACTAAAATTTAATTAGTTGTGTTACAGAGAAGAAACTAGCTCATAAGATTCAAAACAATGTTTACTAGTCTTTTGGAAGCTTGCCCAAAATGCGAAATGTGCCATTTTTTTAATATTGTGATAAATTTTGATATTGACCACTTCAAGCTGTTTTTGCCAACAGTCTAAAGAATTTCCAGATAAAATGAAGAGAAAGACAACAGATGTAAAAGAATGCAAAGTCTCATTTCTCAGACGCATAGCAAGAGAGCTGGAGAAGACTGAAGGATTAAAAATGTATAAGGTAAATGGAAGTAAATATGAAGTATCCAGTAAAATGTAAATATGTATCCAGAAAAAGTAAATATGAAGTATTCCAGTAAATATGAAATATCCAGTAACGTGTCTTTTATCAGTGTGTTTATGTTTGACATAGTAAATTTTAAAATTTACTGCTGACAAAGCTTGCAAAATTTATGTGTTTCTAGCAAGTGCAGTAACTAAGTGAACTAAGACTTAACTTAAAGTTACCCTAAAAAATCTGAGGAAAAGAACAGTAGTTTTGAAATTCCTCTGAAAAATCAAAGTTGTTTATTTTTAAGAAGTTAGGTTTTTTAGATAGAAAATGTCTAGTCCAAATTCAGTGGTCCAGAAATTTTATTGCTTTACTTCAATGATTTTTAATTTTGCAACTTAATTTTTCTCAAATGTAATTTTTCTCTCAAATTTCATTTATATTTGTAAGATTAAATGTCTATCAGATTATGGACTTCACTATGCTGGCATAAATAAAGGCAGTTGCAGTAGAGACTTGTTAGGAAATTTTAATCAGAAAATCTAATATAAAACTATTTCTATTCCTAGATTGAAGGTTACATAAGACCAAGTACCTCATGTAAGTCTATGAATTACCTGAATATAATAGATTTAATGTAACTGATATTTGACTAATTTGAATTAGTAGTTGAATTCAAAGGGTTTGACACTTACAACTTGTAATAGCACAAAGCATTTTCAGAGATTTTCCCATTTTTGTGAATTTGAAATGAGGGAAGAAGTTGATTGCCAAGCTTGCAGTGTTTCTTAGTTTTTAACTGCTTGTTTCTGGAAGTATTTAAGATAAGTAATTTGCTAATCAAGGGAAGTGAAAAGGTATGGGAAAATTATGTTTGATGGGTTTCTCTGAATAAGCTGATAAAGCCTTCTCCAACTCATTTCTGTCATCAAAAGGCATACGTGCTGAATCACTGGTAAAAGTGGAAGTTACAGTTCTTTAGCAAGTCCATTGGCACAAGTAATGGAAACCAAACCCTCAAACATTAGAACAGCATCTTCCCTTATACAATACATTTGAGATATGTCCTTTGTTACTGTAGAACAACTTGAAGAAATATGCTACCTAGTATCAGTGGGAAGGTAGGTTTGAGTGAAATGAAAGGTTGCATAAAACAACAGAGTTTGTCGGTGTGAATCCTGCTGGAGGTGCCTACTACAACAGTGCTTTTTTTTTTTTGATTGATCATTGGTGGCTTCTGTGGATTGTACCTTTTAATACTGGTCTGCGAAACAAGGTGACAGAGACTCTTTTTGAGCTCTGTTTGTCTCTTGTAAAGAAGAGAGAATGTGACCCAGTAATCTAGCTCAGTAATTCTCTGTTCAGAGTAAATTGACATCAACACTTGACTTCTGTAGAACTAGAAGACATGCTCAGATATCAAACCAGAACATCAAAAAGAGTGATCCCACTGAGTCCCACAGGATGTGAAGAACTGGAGAAATGGACAAGAACGAAGTCAGCTGCAAAAGTGTTGTGTAATTCAGTATTAAGGTTTGCTCTGGTTAGGTGGTAAGAGCAGTATGGGGTGAATTCCAAAATAAAAATACTAATCATTTAGAGGAAAATTATGCTTACTACTTGCAGCCACTTTCGGACCAGTAAGTGTTCTGTTTGCGTAATGCTTCTATTGCAATTATACAGTGGAAACTGTATGATGTTGCTAATAATTCTTTTCAATTTTCTAGCCCCATCGAAGAAGAAAGCAAGGTGAGAATATAACCCCCTAGGGGAATCAAAAGATTTTTTTTTTTTCTCTACTTACTATAAAGATCCTATTTTCCATTGTCACATTTAGGAAAATATTTTATATTGTCTTTCTACTGTACTTCTTTCTCTTGCGTGAGTTGTTCCTTTTTGCCTGTGAGGAAGTAACCTGAAATTTAAAAAAGGGTAGAAAGGAGGACCCTGGGAACTACTGACCTGTCAGCTTCACCTCTGTGCCTGGGAAAATCATGGAACAGATCCTTCTAGATGCTATGCTTGGGCACATGAAGGACAGGGAGGTGATTCAGAAAAGCCAACATGGCTTTACTAGGGGCAGGTCCTGCCTGACTAACCTAGTGGCCTTCTGTGATAAAGAGACTAGGTCAGTAGGTAAGGGATGACCTATGGATGTGATCTATCTGGACTTCTGTAAGGCCTTTGATATGGTCCCCCACAACATCCTGCTCACCAAATTGGTGAGGTATGGATTTAATGGGTGGACTGTTCAATGGATAAGGAATTGGCTGGTCCCATGCAGGGGGTAGTACTCAATGGCTTTAAGTCCAGATGGAGAGCAGTGACAAGTGGTGTCCCTCAGGGGTCTGTGCTGGGACTGGTACTGTCAACATTTTTATCAACGATATAGACAGAGGGATGGAGTGCACCATCACCAAGTTTGCAGATGACACCAAGCTGTGTGGTGTTGTTGATGCACCAGAGGGACAGGATGTCACCCAGAGGGACCTGGACAGGCTGGAGAGGTGGGCCCAGGTGAACCTCATGAGGTTCAACAAGAGCAAATGCAGGGTTCTGTACCTGGGCCAGAATAATCCTCGCCATCAGTACAGAGGGCTGTACTGATAAGGTAGTAGAAAGCATCTAATAGGGGATGAGGTAGTAGAAAGCATCTAATAGGGGATGAGGTATTAGAAAGCATCCCTGAGGAAAGGGACTTGGGGGTGCTCGTGGACGAGAAGCTGGACATGAGCAGGCAGTGTGCACTTGCAGCCCAGGAGGCCAATCACATCCTGGGCTGCATCAAAAGATGCATTGCTAGCAGGTCCAGAAAGGTGATTCCTCCACTTTACTCTGCTCTGGTGAGACCTCACCTGGAGTACTGTGTACACGTCTGGAGCCCTCAATATAGGAAAGACATGGACTTGATGGAGCAGGTCCAGAGGAGGGTCACGAGGATGATCAGGGGGTTGGAGCACCTCTGCTACAAGGATAGGCTGAGAGAGCTGGGGTTGTTCAGCCTGGAGAAGAGGAGGCTCCAGGGAGACCTAATAGCAGCTTTTCAGTACTACAGGAAGGCTGGGGAGAGCCTGTTTACAAAGGCCTGTAGTGACAGGACAAGGGGCAATGGCTTTAAGATGGAGGGGAGCGGATTTATATTGGAGATTAGGAGAAAGTTCTTTACTGTGAGGGTGGTGGAGCACTGGAACAGGTTGCCCAGGGGGGTGGTTGCGGCCCCATCCCTGGAGATATTCAAGGTGAGGCTCGATGAGGCCCTGGGCAACCTGGTCTAGTTGGGAGTGTCCCTGGTCAGACTAGACGACCTTTGAAGGTCCCTTCTGTCCTGGATGATTCTATGAAATAGAATTTGCTATTCAGTTTGTAAGTAGCTATGGCTTTTGAAATACTGCACTGGTTGTGCGATTCAATAGCAAACTGGTGTACTCATGCACAAAAATAATTGCAATTCGAATTTCAGGGTGTTACGACTTTCTTTGGGGTGTCATTGCCCAAGTAAGTTGTAGAAAAGGTGCCTGTTTGTTATCTAAGTTGTAGAATGAGGCCCCTGTTCATACAGGAAGAAAAATCCCACCAATAGTTTAGTCATCTCTTTTAGCTGACCTGTAAAGAAGTTAATCAGAACTACTGATCTCTGGGAGGCACTCAGAGTAAGGACCTTTAAGAAATATGGTATTGTAAATATGCCGTAGAAAAAGATATCCTCTATTGGTAAGTGATATAAATATCAAAGATGAAATATTTTTATTCTAGATACAATGAGTAAACCCAACTTCTTAGTAATCTTTAGAATGCATCTTAATATTTTCATTTCTTTTAAGGTGGGAAGATGATTATAAGCATGAGGTATGTAGAAGTAGTAATTATTCTGAAAAGGTTTTAACAGTTTCCTTATGCTTGCTTTGCATTTTAATGAAAAAAAATAAATAAATTCTTATTCGGCTTCATTTGCTATTTTATTAATATTATCCCAGAAGCACAATAACTGATCTAATTAACAGAGTTTTGTGTTGATCACGGCAGAAGGGAAATTAATACGTCAGGATACTCATCTATATTAGCTCTCAGAATTCCCCTTCAAAGTCACTGAGAGTTTCAGACCAGGTCTCCCAATCTGTGCCACAGTCTCCACTTCTCTGTTTTGCCCCTCTTCAGTTCAAACGTATTCTATAATGAAGGTTTGATTTAAATATAGCTTACCTTTTTTCTAACTCAAAGCTGAAACTCAAAATGCTCCCTGATATCTCTTTTGAATAGCACTGTGCACGAACACTGAGAACTGCCTCATTTTTATCTTAGTGGCAGAGATTATTTTTATATCTAATGGATTCTGTGGCAATGTTTTGCTCTTTTAGGCCTTGGGTACTATGCTACCCAAGCATGCAGATGGGCACTTAACTTTTTTAAAAAAAGGGGTTGGTCCTGAGAGAGGAAGGCCTGGAAAAGATTGCCCTTCCTGGTATTGGAATTAATGCAGTTCTGTTTGTAGTAGCTGCTACCTAATGTTACGTGTTTATGACTGTGATCTAAAAATTACTGTCGTTACTTTGCGTTGACTTTTGTTGTTGGATAAAAGATTAAAAGGTCTTGCTTTGTACAAGATGGTGCAACAAATACTGTAGTATTCAGTCTTTCGATTTTTCTTCCCCTTTCTGCAATCCAACAGAATGATCCTGTTCGGAAACAGAAAGCTCTGGAGTTCTTGGTATGTATGTAAAATGATTCTGATAAGTGTCATGCAGTTTCACCAGTATGATGCAGTGAATATTGTGAAAGAGCCTCTGATTACTGATCAAACTCATTTGACCACAACATGAATTTCTAAGTTCTATTTTAATGGACTCTGCCCTTTTGAGAAGCTAGTTCAGTCGTAGCATAATGTCAGCTCAGAACAACTTGCTGGATTAAATGTGAGCACTCTGCCTGTTCTCTGCATCACTCTTCCCTTTGCTGAGGAGCTACCTGACAAGCAGCGTTAGGGGCACTGATGTTGCTCATGTGCCGTTGGCTGCTCGTATCTAATGGGATTGCTGATAGCGCTGCGTGAGAGGAGCCGGTCTGGTCTGGCTGCCTGTGCTGCCGTGGCCTGTGCTGCTGCCACAGAACCAAACAGCCAAGTGAAACTGGCTGATACTGGAGCATAGCTGCTGGTGTTGGGCTGGAGAGGTTTTATCAGTTCAGTTGCTGTTAGCAGTGGCATAGTAAGCCTTGTTTTGTCTTTTGGTTTTATGTTGTGAAAATATCTGACAGTCTGTATTCACTATTTTACTCCATTGCCAGATACTAAGGCAATTTCAGACACTTATTTGAATCTGAATTGTGTTTATAGATGAGTAGAGTGTTTTGAGATATGTGCGTCATTACCAACTGGAGAGATGTTTTTCTCTCTCAGTTTTTTTTTTTTTTTCTTTTAAGCTGTGGTTACTTCTGACTTTAGGAAGAGGGAGAAAAAGCAAGTCTGGGGATAGTCAGTAAACTACCCAGGCTGCCTATATTCTTTTAACTTACTGTAATCACTTATATACTTACTTATCAGTCTCTTTGGACATTAAAAATACAGATAGCCATAATTGTTCTGTGCTTTATAGAATTATGTCAGTATCTTTTGGTATCTCTCATTCCCAAAATTATACATAGGAAATTTTTCAACTTTTTGTTACTAAAATGGAGGAATCAAAAGCATTTAATGATGGTGCTGAAGCTTACTTTTTATTCCATTTTCTATACAGACAACATAAATTTTGGACTTGTGCCTTTCTCCATTTGCAGCAAAATGTTCATGATTGACAGTATGGGAGTGGCAAGGTTTTGTTTTACCTTCTAACAGGCCATAGTTATATTCATAATTTTATTTTTTCATACGTGTGTATATATGTGTGTTATATATGTCTTATATATAAACTAATAGTAAAAACTTGGTCATACCAAAATCGAAGTGTAACTTTGATCTGTTTGTGTATATGACCTTTCAGCATCCTAATGAGCAATTCAAACCATGTTTTTCAACAGGAGACTTTTCACATCACGTCAGACTCTGAAGCAACACTTGTTGTTCGTATTACACAGGAACTCACAGAAGCTTTAAAGGCCTTTTGTGAAAAGAAAGCAGCAGTAAGTAGCTTAATCTTGACCAGAGTTGTTTATCCACTGGGAGGAAAGGAGTTGTTGAACTCATGTGTTAACACACTGCCAAACTGTAACAATTCAGGCATAGATCAACACCCCTCTCCCCCGTTAAATGTATTATTATTTTTTTTACAATTTCTAAGCACCAAATACATTAATTGCTTAGTGCATTTCTATTAGTTTTCCATTGTCTTCCATCTGTTTTGGTTTTCTTTTGTATGTATTCTCCCCCTGTTTTGGGCACCATTTTGCTTCATGCTGTCTGGTTGTCATCCTTCCTTTGCAGTTGGTTCTTTGCATGAAAGCCTTTCTTCTAAGATTAATCAGGCTTCAAGTGCTGCCTAAATGTGTCACTTTTTTTTCTTTTGTGGACATGTGGATAAGTCTTTCTTACTTGTGACTTGTAGCTCTCCTCCCACTTGGGAGCTTTAATCTGTTCAGACAAAGGTAGACAAAATGTTCCTGTCTTTCTGTTGACCCTTACTAACCTCTATAGCTTTTTTTGCATAAAAACGGAATACCTGTAGACAAAAAAGGGTCTGAGGAAGGACCAGAATCTGTACAAAAATGGCTCATCACCTCTGGCAGCTACTCGTTCACAAAATTCAGCATGTGTTTTTCTGAAAGTTATTTCACACTGGTTTCTTAGAGATTAATAATATATGTCAGCTGAGTTACGGTAACTGTCTTTGTGCAAATGCCAACACCTTTTTGAGAGCTACACTTTCTAAGTGTCATGCATTTGAGTATAATACAGTTCTCATGAACTAGTTAAAAGTTGTTGTCATGGCTTAATCTCAGGCAGTAGCTGAGCCTTCCATTCTGCATTCCCCAACTAGAGACAGGGTTTGCATATGTACCAGTTTTATATTTTAGCCAGGTGTTGTTAAGGGATATGGGGCAATAAGATAAAGAAATTTGAAACGGGTGCCATTGTCTTCCTGAGACACCTCATTCTGTTCTGTAGACATGTACCTCTTCCAAATAATACTTTTGAAACTCGTGGTTTAATGTGGTAATTGTGAATAACAGAACAACACATCCTTGTATGGAGTTTGCTATCATCCAAAGTTGTACTTTGCTAACTTTCCATGGGGAATTTACTATTTATTTTTTTAATGCTCAAGATTTGAGTTTAAAACCAGACATTTTGATCTTTTGCTTTATCTAGGTTAATTATACTAACAGTCTGAGGCCACTGATGTCAATATCTCAAGGTCAATTTCCAGGAAGGAAAAGCATCTCAAAACACTATAAGCCATATGGAAAACCCAAAGGTAATTTAGACACTTTGTTCTTCTAGTTCAAATCTACTCTTAACATTGCACAGATTGCAAAAATTTGCTTTTATGGCCAGCCATAATGCTTCTTTGCTGGAGTACTGTGTGTCCTTGCCCTCTGAATCAGTTCAGGGTATCATTTTCTGAAGCCCTAATGATTTCAATCTTAACTGTTTAAAAAAAAAGCATTTCTGTCTCACTGAATGATATTACAGCAGTAAAGGTTATTGCAAATCCAAGCAGTAACACCTGCCTGGCTTCAGTGTGAAGACTGGTGTGCCAAGATATCGTCAATGGAGTATTTGCCTTTCATACAATGAAAGTGAATATACCAGTACCGCTAAGGGATAAAAGAAGAGATTTTTAGCTTGTTCCCTTAGACTGTTGGCCTTCAAAGTAGTTGTCCCCCTGTACTTCCCATAAATCTTATGATGAAAAAAGAAGCTCAGTAAGAGAGGACATAAGATGAGCTGCAAAAGTAGAGCTTTGGCAACTTTTTGGTCAGCTGTATTTCTAAAGGATTTGAAGACTTTAATTTTGTAAAACTGGTTTTTTTGGTTGTTTTTTTTTTTCCCCCCCCTGCAAACTGCATAACTGATAGGAAAACAAGCACTGACAGGGAATTTTATGATTTAAGCTTACCCATTTTATTTCATATCCACAGTGGATTAAGAGCACATGTGCTACCAGCATGTATCAATCAGGTGTGAACTTCTTGAGAGATGCTAACTTTACTATTTATACTTCATATATACTGTTAGTGTATCCTGTTCTCCATGAACTCTCTTAGGTACACATTACTTTGGAGGTCTTCAAATGGCCTGGATGATTTTCAAGATGCTTTGACAGCATAATTGAATCCAGATGATGTATTAGTTCAAGTGATTAATGGGGTTGAGTCAATTGTTCCCCTCCTATTATTCTGTAATTTCATTCAGCTTCACAAATTCAAAGAAAGATTGCTGATGTTTGCTGACACAACACCATATATATAGTCAGACAAAACCCAAAGGTTTATACCAAGTTAAGTTTATTTTGCAACCAGTTGCACCAGTTGCATTTAACAAATTAGTAGTGGCCTTTGTTTGTTTGTTTGTTTGTTCATTCAGGAAATAACTGGAATCAAGGTTTTTTGTCTCAGTATGAGGAGTGTTCTGCAGATGCTTCTTTTGCGCCTGCTAACTCATGCGGTTACCAAATAGATGATGGATCATCTTCCTACGATCTGAGATCTAATGACTTTGCAATGATGTCTGCACTCAGGGACTCTTTTGCTCTTCAGACTGGAAGTCCTGCCAGTGGTATCAGTGAGTGGCTTAGACAGTTCAGCCGATCTGTTTCTGGCAGTAATTCAGCTGGTGGGGCCTCTTCCTATGAGACAAGTCCAGCGAGTGAGTACTTAGCAGAATACATGTCCAACAACGTGCATGGAAATAAGCTCCCTGATAACAGAGTCTCTTACGGTGGGGAAAGTACAAATTGGAGCAATCAACAAGCATGTTCAAAGGAAAGGAGTATAAGTGATCGAGGATTACCCTATCCCAATTCTTCTGCCTCATATCCTTCATCTGGGAGATATTCCACAAACTGTCTTTCACAAAGATATTCTTCTTACAGGAATGGTGAGTCTGTGAATACTTGTACCTCTGCAAATTCTGCTCCTTCAGGAAGAGGTGGCTCCAGGTGGAGTGAGGACGCAAGGTGGAATGAGGACTCTAGATGGGACGAGAACTCTAAGTGGAACCAGAGCTCTAGCTGGAACCAGCAGTCTAGCTGGAGCAAGGAATCTAGCTGGAGCCAGGACCCTAGGTGTCAAGGATTCAGGCATCAGAAGTCAAGCTATGGGAGTGACTGGGGTTCACATCAGTATTCATTTTCTGGCAGTGGTTCGTACAGGGATTACCAGCAATTCCGAAGCTCAGATAAGATGTTTGATGAAGATGCTGGTGGTCTTAATCCCAACATTTTGAATAGACTGCGAGGAAAAGATATACCTACAATGACCAGAATGCTCAAACAGTTGGCTCCGTATTATCCAGCACTTCAAAGTAAGTTTGTGATTAGTTTTCATGTAAAATGAGTTGCATCAATACAGTTGTTTTAACATAAGCAGGAGACTGCATGTTGCAGAGATAGTGCACTCCATTCAGAAGAGTCAAGTTAATTTTATTCAACATTTGTATCAGTTGAAGAATGCCATTAATTGGCTCTCTGAGGAGACTTTGCATCTTGACAACTAAGCAGAGCTGTGAGTGGGAGGAAATTTTGATAGCACAAAAATTTCCTGAATTGGAAGGTTTGTCCTAGGTCATCTTGCTAGCTGAGATCTCATGTCATGATCAGAGTTTGTACCATCTGAGTAACAGCTATGGGGAGAGTGTGTAATGCCATAAAGAAAAAAATACTGGTATGTGTGCAAAATCAAACTTGGATGGCATTATAATATTGAAAATACTCCAAATGGATCAAACACATTGGGATGATAAAAGAGAAATGTTATCAAAGAACTGATTTGTTATTTGACAAACTGTTTTTTTCAGTCATTGCAAAAGTATTCTGTAGTGTTGAAAACAGTGATATACTATTCAAAATAAAAGATTCTCCTTTGGAAATGGATTATAAGAAGGATTTAAAGAGAGTTGGGCACATGCTACTGTACAGCTGTCACTGGGCATGAGTTTTGACAAATGGGAACTATGCTTACGGTACTAGAAAAAGGACAGGTACCTAGCAGTAAGACTTTCATTTTAACATTCTCTCTGCTGTATTATGTGAAATAGCATGAAATAGAAGTAACTTCAAATGTTTTTATCTCCCCTTTTTAGAACTAAATATTCAGACATTAGTCAATGTGCTAGTAGAAACTAGAGGAAAAGATTAAGAAGCAACAACAGCTGAAGTGGCAACAGATGAACAGATTCAAGAATCTCCACCTCTTGGCTTTCAGGAAAGAGACTGCGTTTAAATTCTGTGTTTGACTGGTTTTGGAAGGGGAAAGGGAGGTAGGGTTTAATTTTTTTAACATGGGAAATATAGCTGGAACACAAACTTGCACATATCAGGGGTGAACATACTATTTTGTTTAGGCTTTTTTAATGTATTTGTTATATCTTAGTATATTATAGAAAAAATCTTTTGTTATTCTTTGAAAATATCTTAATGTTATTTTGTCAGCAAAAAGCTAGTCATCCTTTTAACAACCTTCCCAACTCAGAGGGAAAAAAAAAGAAAGAAAGATTTAATTTTGTGTTATTTACTTAGGAAGAATATTCACTGAAAATACAGGTCTGTTGCATGCAAATACGGGTTTACTTTTCTTCACACAAATTACAGGTCGGTTCAGTTTTAAGACTTTATAATGAGGATATTTTTAGAAATTGATACACTACATTGCTGTTTAGACAAAGAAGCAGAATGTCACAGCAAAGGTATTCTCTGGCTTAATGTGATGTAACGTGAGAAAAATGTAATCTGTTCTAGGGGATTGGTATATAATGGAGCATATTACTTGCTTTTGTTTTTGCAGAGTAAAAAGAGATGTGAAATATATGCACATTTTTTTTATCATGTTGTCCAGAATGAAATTGTTACAAATTGACTTAAAAACTCATTTGATTAAGTGATCCACACTAAAATAAAAATTCTTAATTCTTTCTACTGGCAAAAGCATATTAAGAAATAATAGAACCTATAAGGCAATCAGATAAAAGAAAATAAATAACCAAAATGACATACTAACTGAGAAATACTAGTTCATGATACTAGACCATGATCGATGGTCCTTGCTTATGTTTTTTTGTTCCCCACACTTCCAAGCCACATGCTCGTGAATGTCTGGCTTTTGATGTCTGCTTTATCTAGTCAAATCCTGCTTACGTGAAGTCAAAGAAAAGGAGTAAAGTGAAGTGAGACAGTTCATTCCCCAGGATCCACTTCCCTTTTCACTGCTGTGTAGTGGACTATCATTTTTCTTCTCACCCATACCTGAAATCTTTCTCTGCCTCTGTGCATTAAATATTTGCGCTAAACCAGGATTAGTCTTCAAGAGCTGTCATGTATCTTTTTGCATTACATTTGTTATGTAAACTTTAACACAAAGGCAACAAAGCAGTTAATGATACAGCATATAAACTTGATTCCCTGAAATTCTTCTTCTGTAATTGTTTTGCTTGTACATCAGAAAGGATCCACTTTCCTTTTTCATTCCTCTTCACTATTTCCTTTTGTCCTTCTCATACTTACTGAAGGGTTTAAGCAATTTCTAATGTCTTGGACTCAGTAGTTGTTCCATGCTTATACGTTGTATTCCAGAGTAGACCATCTTGCTTAAAGGGGAAAAACATTATTTTCTACCACAGGTGTCTGCCAGAATTTGATTTAAAGGTCTGTGGGACTGATCAGTTATTGGCTACACTTAAAAACTATCAGAAATTATTTCTACAAATGTTACTGCCATAGTTTTTTTCCACAGAAAGTGTACTCAACTAGAATTCTGAAACTGTAGCACAGTGTTACCAGAAAATGTTATTGCTACAACTCTGTCAATTCAAATTAAGGCCTTTTCTTCCAAGGTTTTTGTAGAGAGCTTTGTTTTTCCCATTCCTGACTCCTTTTGGGGTTTTACTGCCATGATGGTAGGAAAATGAAAAGATACATCCACATTTCTGACCTTTTTGGCACATGACCAGCAGTGTCCACAAAGGCCCTAGGAAAGAAGACCTCATGGACAAAAAGGTAAAATATGCCTTGGAAGTTCTGTCATCCTACTGGTTACTTCTTCCACAGCTTGCATGAGCCCCGAGACCTCCTGTTGCTTCCGTTTTCCTTTCTTGGCCAATTTCCTTCAATCAATTTTTGGCTACTCCTTACTGCCAAGAAATCTCTTTGCATTATCTTGCTCCCATGTAGTAGAGAACGGGAGGAGAACGAGTCCACTGCCTGTTCCTCTCTTTCTAGGCTCTGGTCCTCCTTCAGGAAATGACCTTCACAAGGCAGGTGCTGATGGCTTGCAGAGCAGCATCACTGTAAGTGCTTACCGTCTTACAGCAGTAATCGAGCAGCACCACAACCTCTGGCACTGAGGCGAGAGCTTTGAGGCTGCACCAGAGCCCCTTGAACCAATTTCACATTTCCTTAAAAAGCCATTGATAAAAATCCAGACTAGAACATGCTTTGGGGGGGATAAACAGTCTGCTTTCCAGCCAGTTTCTTGGTCTGTGGTGTACCTGCTGTCACGCCTCCAGAAGTATCCGTTTCCCACTGAGACCAGAGTCATTCCAGCCCAGAGCCACTTTGGTTATTTTCTGCAGCAGTAGGACTCCTTTAGAAAGTGCTGGAGCCAGTTCTACACCAAGGATGGTGAAGTAAGTATAATAAGGGTGACTGGATAAAGGAGGCATCCTTCACAGGAGACAACTTGGGAAATTTCTTGGGTTCCAGCTTTTTTTAGTTTTGTACCTTGAACCTATTAATGATCCTCAGAACACTTCCTAGAACGACTAGATTTCATTTGGGCGGATCCATGACCCAAAGGTAAGGTTCCTTAGGGGGAAAGGAATGGGAAATCTCTTCTGAATGGGGCCATTTAATGGAGAAGCTCTTTTGAGCCCAGAACTCTGGGGCTCTTTTGTTTCTGAGGAGAACATATCTAGTGATTGTCTCGGCTTTCTGGGGAGGTGAGTTTCAGGCAGGAACTGTTGGAAGTCTTTCTCCCTTCTCTTCTTAAACATAACTGTCACAGTTCATCCAAGGCTGTTGGGTGACACGGTCTCGACATCAGTCGTTATTCCTGCTCCCCCACCTCATTCAGAAGCAATCTATTGTCCTTTGGATACTGATGCCCAGAGTGCCCTGGGAGAGCCCCTTTCTGTGTGCTTATGCTCTGGAGACCATCAGTCTCTACACAGACATTTCACACCAGAAAAGCGTTTAGAAAACATTGTTGAACTGTCACTAAGGGTCTGGGGTTTGTTTGCTTATCACTTGACAACTAGTAGCAGCTTCTCTGCGTGACAGATGTTTAGTTGTTAACTGCACTTGCCCCTTGGCCATCTGCACCCTGACACCAGCTACTATATTCTGGCTGAGACACTTGGAAATAACATTTTAACGTTGCTTTTTTTTCAAGCAGGGTGGCCTGTGGCCCCAATCCCCCTCTGCATAATCCCTTGGAACATCTGCTTGGTATCGGTGACAGCATCAGTTTATGTGTAGGTGCTCCCATCAACCAGAGCTTACCGGCCTGGGGCTGTGTGTGATTACAAAATTTGAAAGAAAAGGGGTTTTTAGGAATGAATCAGTATTGCTACGGTTTAGGAAAAATGTAATTGGGTAAAAGCTAAAAGCCCTTGCCTGGAAATAATAACTGAATGAAAAGTAGCAGTTACAGGTAAGTAATAGTTCTGCTTGAGTGTTCTGAAGTGTTTTGGATAGCGCTGGCGTAAGATTTTCTTAGAGCAATCTAAGATACTTTGTTAACTTCTCATTGCTTCTTCAAAGTTACGGCAGGAGATGGTGAGTCACTACTTTTTTTGGTTTGTTTTTTCCACCAAGTCTTTCTCCATCTGCAACTGGTGAGTTGGAGGGTAAGGTTTTAATAATGTCAAGGCCACTTCAAGTGCTTCAGCACAAAAAGGAAGGCTATGGGTGTTAAATGAGCCCACCGAGCAGAGTGAACCGTATATCCACAGTAATTTATTGTTGTAGGGAAGCCACTGAGGAAGATGCAGAATAGGACACAGGTGTGAAGAGGTTCTATTTGAAGGTGTCCCAAGGATACCTTGAAAGAAGGTAGCAGCTAGGAAATAAAAAGATAAGACAAGGGAAGTGGGAGAGTCCCCTGAATCTTAGAAAACAAGAATACAGAAATAAAACCTCTGCCCCCTTAAATATGCTGTACAAAAATGAAGTAGACTAGGAAAGTTGATCTAGTAGTTTTACTTAATTTTAAATTCTGTATTAAAAATTAATACATTAAACTCTTATAAAAGTAAGGCACATGCAAAACATGTTGTGCAACTTCTGATTTTCAACTCTTATAAACTAACAAGCATTATTTTAATTTGGCATTTCTAAAGAGTCATTTTTCCCCATGCAGGATATGTGGAAGAAGGTTATGTTTGACATTGCACCAGTTAAATCTATAGTCTGTGCTTTCTGTACTACAGTAAGCAGAGATGGTCATATCCTAGTTATACAAAATAAAAACCAACTCAAGTACAGATCCTGAAGGTGACGACCAACATACAAAATTTAAGAATGTGAATTTATATCCATTATAATACATCAATAATCTTATTCAGCACAGGATGATTTGGCAACTCCAGTCTGTGTAATGCCAGTGTGCAATTCCTAGTTCTCAGTGTCATACGATGCTGAAGACCATGGAAAGATATTGCTCATAGGACACCTGAATCCAGCCATCTTGATCAGTATCGTAACGCCGGAACACATCAGTCAGCCTCTGAAAAGGGAGGAAAAAACCCAATTTTTGTACATCAGGGAAGTTCAGACTGCCATGTATTTCCCTTGCCACTTAGGTTTCTATAGCTTTATGAACACTTCCATCCTATCTGTAGACACTTTACAACCATGTGCAAATAGAAGTAGCTCTTTGCCACGTCTCATGCCTGAGCTGTGTAGCAGAGCTGATTCTAAAACCGCCTTATGATACAACACCTAAGGCTATCTAGGCGCTTTTAACAGACCAGTCAGCTTTTTATATCTGGCTTTAAGGGGAGGAGGTGGAGGGAGGAGACTGCCCAATTCTCATAAGACATTTGGGAGTCATCTGGAGGCAGAATCCAGCGAGTACCTTGTCCATTTCTCATCTTTTAGCCAGATAGGCTTTATGTAGCATCAGTGTCCGAGTTGTGGCTTAATAACACCAGAGCTGCCAGGCACTATGGACCGAAAGAACTAGCAGCATGCTTTCACCAACACCAGCTGAATGATACTCCATTTCAGAGCCCTCTTTACCAGAATTTTTTATAACTAAGTATAATTGGCTTGTATTACAAGTGAATATAAAGGTAATTGATGTTTCAGCAGGCTCACGGTTATAGACATAAAGCTAAAAAGAGAAGAATGAAACACTTGTCTGCAGATAACAAAGATACTACTTTACTTTTACCAGGCAGCGCCTTGTCTTCATGTTGCATGTTGCATAATATCTTAAGATACTGTTGCATTCCTGGCCAGTGTAAGAAGAGCAATCTTCTTCTATCCTACTAAAACTCAGCTTGCCCACTGCTACAGTTTCCCAACTTTTTCCCAAAGTCTTACATAAATTTCAGAAAAGTCAGACACACTTAGAGAAACCTTAAGCAATGAGGTGAGGAATCATCCAGTGATTGGTCTCCAAACAAAAAAATACACCTGTAAGAACTACAGTTCTCTCTCTCTCTTTATACATACGTATTTGTATTACCAAAAGGGTTTTTTAAGGGTTTTTTTGAGATGAGAGATCTTTTACTGCCATTGCCCCTGCAGGAACAAAAGACTGAATAACTCAGCTGCTCAGTCAAATTGCTTTTTGTTTGAGCCTTATACAGAGAGATATACAAAAAACTCACAATTCAGATAATGTGAACTGTGGGCATCTCAGGACATGACACACTCCAGTTTTAACACCGAAAAGATCCAGAGGAAGTGCGTGTATTAAACTAATAGAAATAGTGTTGTTTTCCTTTTCAAGCAGACTATTTTACATTTATTGCCCCCTCAAAATTGTATCAAATTTCCATGTGATGCAAATGGATAGCTAGTAAAGACTAATAAATGAAGCACCTCTTGTACATTTATTCAAATGTATTATTATAAATCCATTATAAAATTATAAAAGCCAGTTCTAGATCCAATATTATAGTTAAAATGAGAACCATAAAAGCTTAAGAAAAGGTGATTATTATTTTTTTTTTACAATTTACATTAAAGAACACCTCCTTTCTTACCTGTAAAACAACACAGCACTGAATAAAGTCATCAAAAGCAACCTGTCCTCTTCCTTGTCTGTCAAATTTCCGAATGAGGATATCATAGAATTGATCAGACAGTCGGTAACCTTGGAAAAAAGAGAAATGCTTTAAAAGGTGTCAATTAGCACAGTCCTTCCATAGAAAGAACTAGGCTGTTTAGCAGGTGTGTATAACAAACCCAGAGAACAATAACGAGTTAGAAGAGACATATTTTTGTTCTGCTAAATATCTATTGTGCTTAAAATGCATGCAACAAACCCCATGCTTAATTATAGACAGAGTCACAGTAAATGTAATTACTGATTAAAGTGACTAGGTGGTTGAGGGAATGGTTTAGAGCTGCAGCTCAAGTTTTTATAAGTGAATTCAATTGCACGAAAGTTCGTTTTCCATCAAAGTGGTATGGTGGGGCACACAGCTGCCTGCATTTTAAAGGCTGTGTCAAGTACCTTGTAAGTTCAGACATTTTCCTGACATGTTGGTAACGCTCCCAGAGCAGCTAACAGAGAAGACTGACACTGGGTGTGTCAGTATGTGTGAGGAATGTTTTGATTTCTTCCATTAAAGGAAATAGCTTAAAGAAAAGCGCTTGTAGCATGGACATCTTTAAAAGGTACCTTATATCTAACAGGAAAATGCATTTTACCTGCCTCGTTTTTACTCACATTTGTCAGAGAAACACAGCCCTAACAATAAACTCATCTGATGACATAACCCGATCATAAAAACTGTAATTACAAATGAATTACCAAAACCTGTTAGTGCTTGCTTTAGTTCATTTTTGTCTATCATTCCAGAATTGTCTCTGTCATACGTTCGAAAGACATTCTGCCAGTCTGAGATGTACTTCCAGACTCCTGTGAATTCATTGAAGTTCACACCACCTTTGTTTTCTCTGTCAAACATGCCTGCAATGAAAATAGAGAAACTTAAAAAGCCTTAATCATACTACTCCTTGGAAAGATCTGCTGGTATTTCAAGAATGCAGCAAGAGTGCTTTGTGAAAGGTACTGAAGACAGAAATTACTAAAATACTAGTGGTATTTTAGAAAGTTCTGCCAAAAAAAGTAGTCATCCACTGAAGGAGGAAAAGATAAGGCGAGATAACAGAGGACCAGAATGAATCACAGAATGTTTACTTCTCTTGGGTTCTCATTTTCAGTTTGAAAAATATTTACAGCTTTATTGATCATCCAGTGACAAAAAAGGCAAGGGCCAGGGGGAGTAAATGTTCGTTTTTAAGGACACGTGAAAAAGTCTGAGTCTACTGACTGCCAAAAGCACTGGTATATTCATCTCCATTTGACTTACTGATACTGTCATCTTAATACAAAAAGCACATCACACAGCAATAGATTGCTGCTGAATATTTACTAAAAACAATGCAAAAAAAATAGTCCTTAGATTTATGAACTGTATGATAGAAAAGATGGGGTCTGTACTCAAATTTTTTTCCTCTTCTGCTGCCATCTTCATCCACATCACTGTAAACTATTTTAGGACACTAAAGAATTTGGACACTTTAAATATCAAAAAGCTTCTGTTTGGTCTTTTTGGAGCAGAATATTGGATTAAAATGCAAGACAGGAAAAAATAGTTATGAAGACAAGCTATATAATATCCTTTTAGATTATTTAAGATGACAATTTCCCCACTCATAAATGACATTTGCTGTCTGTTCAGTTGTACGGTAACGTTTTCTCAGGCTACTTTGACTGGCGCATGTGTGTGCATGCAAGGGACAGTCCTGTATTATTCAAAAGGGAAAAATAATTGAGTTTAACTTACTGCTGAGCTGTCCGGAGGTAAAAAAAAAAGAGCAAAGACATGTTGAAACATACCATCTAACAGTGAAAGCCCAGCTTATTAACAGTACAGCCAAACTAGTTCAAAAGACCTTTAAAAAGGAATTTGTTATTATGGTAGAAATACATCTTGTAATATTTGTAACATACTCATTTCTCTAAAATGGTGCAGCAATGACTGAACAGATTGCAAAACAATATCTTGACTATTTCACATCACACAACTGCACTCACCCAGAATTGACCTGACTGTTGCTGGATTAAATGGAGTCCATGTGCCTGAAACAGAAAGAATGACTTAGTTCCTTAGTGCTAGGCAACATTTTAGAAAAATGCAACCAACTAGCAAACCAACCAAAAAAAACAGATAAGAACTTAAACAGTGAATTCAGAGCTAGAAGACATGGAGCTAGCATATTATAAAATAAGGCTGCTTTGAAGTAATTATGTTCTTGACCATTCAGACATTATTTCAGACCAATGCTTTACAGGTACTACACAGAAACCACCATTTTTTAGGCTGCACCAAAAAAAAAAACCAAAAAGTAAAACCTTGGAAGAACTAAAGGATTTTTTTTCATCCCAGGTAGTCAAGAGGTATTGGGTAAAAGGTGAGATCAAAACTGAAATCCCACTTTTTCTATTGATGGGAGCCGAAGAGTTTTAAGTTGTTACTCAAACAAGGTCTCATATCTATTACTCAGTAAAACCCCATCTGTTTATTTCCTATTTTAGCGGTGGATTACTCCAGGTCATTTAGTTTCTGACAAGTGAAAAGCTTGCTAATGTGGCATAACCACACAGTGCAATTAAGAGTTTAAATCCCACCTCCACTGCTAAATCAATGAAGTGTTAGTTTAAATTAGTATGTTCTGACCAAGGAGTGTTGCTGCTTAAAAGGGCCTAAGCAGTAATCATCTGATGAAGAGCTTTGTACTTCTCTGAATATTTAGAGGCTAGGCACTTTGAAATATTTTTCCCTTGGTTGAGAGCATTCCAGAGTGATAGGAAGCATTAAGCTTTCAATTAAGGGAAATACTGTGCCTCACCCAGAATTTCACTACCAGTTCTCTAGAGCCCGTGAAGGAACCAGGAAGACCAAGAAGCATATATTAAATTAACTGTGGCTCAGTGCAGGGACCACAAAGGAAGCAGTAAGACTCTGGGTACTGTAGAGTCATTTGCTGTGCTGCAGTTAGCTGACCACCTACGCCTAACAGAGAGGCTGCGCTGGTTTTAAGCAGGCTTTGTGAAGGCATGGCTGCTTTGCTGCATCAAGCTGCAGCGGTGTCAGTAATGCTTATACTAGCGCTGAGCTTCTCCCAGAGAAGGGAAACGGTATCAGTGTAAGTCTACAGATGCAGCAATGCGGAACCAACACTGTGGGCAGGCCATGTGACCATTTGCACATATGGAGAAACATAAGCAGAGAAAGAGTAAAAATGGCTCTGAAAGTGCGTAAGCAGTATTTTAGACAGAGAACATCAGTACCTTAGAGTTGTATGTCTCCTGACAAAAATAAAAAATAATGGAATTATTATTAGGGTCCCAGCATCTAACTCTGAACAGAAGAGAGGAAAAAGTTTGCAGTTTGGAAAAATGCAGTTTGCAAGTTAATTTATTTCATGTTGACATTTTCAAGAGACTCACGTAATGCCATAGAGTGAAATCTGAGCAACTCCAGTGCTCAAGAACTGTACTGATTTCAGACTGTTCCAATAAACAGTGAAAGACTGTTCCCTCCTCCTCCCCTGACTCTACTATTAACTTTACATGACAGCACAGAAAAAAAAAAAAACAACAAACAAAAACTAGAAGGAAGCATAGGGTTTTATTGTGCAAAAACCTAGAGGAAGTGATGATTAGTCCCTCCCAGGTAAGTACTCTGTTATTTGCATGAACATGACATGTTGAAAAGCTGAATGTCAAAAACACATGGAACTTCAAGTTTTGATGAGCACTATGCAGACTTTTAAAAATGTTTTACAAATAAACACGTAACATTATTTTAGCCCATGTTAGACTGCAGGACAGCTACACACAACCATCCGTTAGAGCACTAGAGGATATATTTTGAAAAGAATATAGTGAATTGTTAGTGACTTTGGTGTACAAAATCTAGAATCTCTCAGAATGAAGAAAGCTTACAGTTCTGTAAATATTTTGTCTAATAGTGAATTCACTTGGTGTGGCTTCTTCATAACTGCAAAGCACTGAAACTGCTAATCTACACTGTAAATAAGGAAAGAAAAGTGTTCAGATAGTCATCACTGCCTATTATCCTTAAATTCAATCAGATGAGAAGATACTTAAAATGTATGAAGTGTAAAACAGCACGTAAAGCCAGTTTCCCACATTGGCATAAACAGCATTGTAATCTTAAATGAAAACAGTGACTTAATCAATTTAACTTAGCTTTTGCTGAAGTTGTTATTCAAAATAGTATTTTAGTTATG
Organism: Gallinago jamesoni; assembly: GCA_025769975.1. Taxonomy (NCBI): domain Eukaryota; kingdom Metazoa; phylum Chordata; class Aves; order Charadriiformes; family Scolopacidae; genus Gallinago; species Gallinago jamesoni. The sequence goes on along the minus strand of JAOQGH010000012.1, from coordinate 91,110,750 downwards.
GATCAGGTGCAGAACCTACAATGTATTGCTTTTAATTTATCAGATATAGTATTAAATATTTTAGTAAGTCCAGTTTAGTTTCAAGACCGCAATTTTACTAAATAGAGCCACCCAAATTTATTTCAAGTCAGGTGATCACTGACAAAAAGGAGCCTTTCAGTCTGTGTGCACTGCAGCTCACAACATCATTTTAAGCCCTTCTCAGTCACAAAGCACAGGAAGGATAAAGGAAATAAACCTTCGGAGAGGAGAACTTGATACAGACTCAAAGGTGCACAAATTGCTTCAATATGCACTTTTTCAGGTTTCTAAGAGGAAAAAAACCAGCCAACCACAAAGTACAACCCTACCCACGCTAAGTCACCAGAGAAAAGTAAAAATAGACTACTGGAAAAAGTTTTCATTTTTTATTTTGCTTCCATGAGTTAATTGACACACCCTTGTTACTCTTTTTAAGCATTACCACAGGGAACTGACAGACTACTAGAAAGTTTTAATACTAGATCTGAGTGCATCTTTGTGTGGGACTGGAGAGCAACTTTGTTAGGGAAAAAAATCCAAACATGCCTCATTTGGAAAAAAAAATAAAAATTACTATATTCAATTCCTGCACCATACTGTATGAAAAAGACTTTTATGTGCAGGAAAAAGGCTGGTTGTAAACATCTGCTCTTTGTCCAGGTCATTCACTGATCCTGGGTAAAAAACAAAGGTTCAGTAGTGATGAGAGAGGAATACATAAATCACTACTTTTTTTCCTCTAGGGACCAGAGCTGGAAAAAGATAAAGGGATGTGCATGCCTTCATTCCCCAGAATATAAACCAGTAATTTTTACAATAGGTACTCAGTTTATAATGAATTATTACTAAGATGCACCAAATGCAGAAAACTTCCCTTGAAATTTAAAAGAAATAGGAACAATGTTATCAAGAAAAAAACAAATCAGGAGGATTGTCCACTTTTTTCCTCCCCTTCAGTGTTTTCTTGTATATTAAATAGTATTAATTGGTAGTAGGTACATTCTCCCCGCCCCCAGTCAAAGAATTATGCCATCAAGTAACCAGTCTCACATGAAGTTTAACATTAAGTTTACAATGTTAGTAAACAACTAACAGTTACCTCACTGCTCATTTACAGACTTACCATTGGATAATGCCTGCTGAAGTTCATTATCAGATATTATTCCACTCCTGTCTTTATCAACCCTGGGGGAAAACAAACAAACAGCCAAAAAGAAAAAAAAAAGTTTTAAATGGGTGAAATTAACAGGTTCCACTGACAGAAGAATTCCAACATTCTGGTTCTTACTCACCAGATAAGATTAATCTTTTCCTGAAAAGTCGCTAATTGCATTTTACTTGGTAAACCATTCACAGTTTCTGCAAATTAAACCTTTCATTCAGACTGATGAAGACATTCTGGAACATGATAAAAGCTACAAAGAAAACTGCAAGACTTACTTAAGAATGAAGAGACCCACACAAACACACACTGGCAATAAAACAGTCTGGGCATAATACACACACAAAAAAGTATTTTTATGTATTTATGGTTATTTTTAAAAGAACTGCAGAGCACACCATATTGGTTAAATACACAAAATGCTTAATGTCGCTCCAGTAAGCTGTTCAGCTCCCAAACTGGAGCCCTAACTTTGGCACCCAGTTTCTCTCTTAAGATGTTGGCAATGGAGAGAAAACCACTAATGTGACCAGTGCCAATACAGAAAGAATTGACTGCGGGGCCTTGACCCCTTTCAAAGGGGTTCAAAAAGGGAGAAAGTGCAGGCAGGCACCAGCTTCCATTGAGCCTTCACCGTCTGTTGTCTTACAGAACAGAGTTTTATCACAAAATTATTAAACTAAGTAGTTTCTGCCCAAACAAAGCAGAATTGTGCCTTCTTTAGAAGGACATCTGAAGGTAGTAGGAACTTCCTTTATTTCCCTTCAGTTACTACCATTCCAAAGCCAAGTCCTGCTTAGTTGACGACTCTGCAGAGGCTGGGCTCTTATTTTCTAAACCTTTTCAATTCATTCTACTAGATTCTGTCCCCATCTCAAAACTTACATAAACAGCATACAATGTTCAGATTGCAAGCATAAATTGCATAGACTGTAGTAAGGAAAAGATACTCCCCTTTTTTTATTCTTTATTTCTTTTCTAGGTATTCTGAGCATTTTTTACCTTTTATGAGTTGCTACTAGGTGCTAAGCTGATATTTTCATAAGAATGTTTATAACTGACTTATTTTGCTCCTGAGCACCATCAGACAGTTTAGAGCACATTCATGTTATACACAAAATGATACGAAGTTAAAGTGTGTCTTTATCACAGACATAAGGTGTCTACTCTGGATTTCTTCTGACTGTCACAGATCTGGCCACAACAGGGTGATACGACTCAGTCATTCAGGGCTCCTGAGGGGCTCCTTCAAGCCTTCGTAGGCCTGACTGACTCCAGGAATCGGTCAGTGTAACAAACAAACTTCATCTGATCATTCCTCTTCTTTTCCTCCAGTTGTTCCTGAACACACTGAATGAAGACCTTGGAACAGCTCCATCTGTGAGTGTGGCAGATGAGCACACGCTCTTTTTTTATCAGTTATCCAGCAAAGGACCTACTCTTTCATTCTGTGTCTACCGGGTTTCTTCAAAGGCCTTTGACACTTTTGTATGTTGAGAGCTTCTCTGGAAGCTATACAGATTATATCCATGGCACCAGTTCTACCTATATCCATACCCAATCTTTACCCAAAGTACTTCAAGACTTACACAGTAGTTTGCCAGACAGGAATACTTTCAACAAAGGCCATGCAACCCTCCTGACTAGCTACATTATTTAAAATGGTTTCTAGTGGTTTGTTGGGTGCAGAAGATAGATCTGTTTCTTTACAGACACCTTTAAAAAAAAGAAACAGTATCATGCATGCCTCCTCCAAGTTCGCAGATGAAGTGGTTTTCCAGAAGGCTGGGTAGGTAAGCTGCCACATTCCTGAGTCACTCCTGAGTAACTAAGTAACTACTATCCAGCTTTAGCAACTTAATACTGTTTGTCTATTCCTTAACCTCTTCTTGCTGTCACTTGAGTCAAGATAGATCCTCTGACGCACCTCTTATAAAAATGGATCCAACGTAGGAACCTCCCAAGTTTCCTTGACATGACACAAATGTGAAAAACTCCTTTAGCTTCTTTAATACTATGGTCTCCACAGTGTGCCTTTTAACACAGGCCTGCTACCTTCCTTACAAGCTGTTGCTCCTGACGTATTCAAGAGAATATTTCTTGTTAGTTTTTAAATTTTCTATTAGACATTTATCAGATTACTTTTTACAAGCCTTCCTGTACTGCTACATTGACTCTCCAGGTTTTACAATCCTTTACGGATTCTCAGCATTTTCAAGGTTACTTTCTCGCTGCCATTAACCCCTTTCCCTTGCTCTGAAAAGCAGCCATGCTTATTCCTCCTCAAGCCTTTCTTAAAGCTTCCCCTCAGATTCCTTCTACAGGGATATAACCACGATGTTTACCGGCCCAGCGAGGCCCTAAGACAGCCAAATCCTGCACTGGATGCCCAGGACCGGTGACAGGCTCCCCACATCAGCTGGCCGTTTCCGTGCGTGTCCCCAAGGCCCGCTGCCTCCCACTGCCCCCTCAGGGAGCGGCAGCCACAGGAGGGCCCGGCCCGCCCAGGAAGACTTGGCAGCGCTGCCCGGGAACGACCGAGGGTGGTGGCGGCCGCCTCAGCGCGGCGGGCCAGGCCCGGCACGGCGAGCAGGGAGTGCCTGGGCCCAGTAGGGCCCGGCGGCGGCTGCAGTATGAGGGGAGCCCCCGTCAGCCCCCTTTCCCGCGGCCGTTAAGGCAGCCCGGGTCGCCCCATCAGGACACACAGCCCTCCCCCCCAGGGACGCCGCGGCCTCACCTCTGGAAGACGTTCCACAGGAAAGTGGGGTCGGGTAGGGCGGCGCCGCCGCCGCCATTGGGCCTGTACTGGTAGCCCGCCGCCATGGCCCCTCCGCCGAGCCGCCGGACAGCTCCAGCCTTCCTCTTCCTTACCGCGCTTCCGGCACCACGCGGTGACGTTCTGAGCCGGGCACGCGCAGGGGCCCCGCCCCGAGGGAATCCCCGGACAAGCCGCTGCACCGCCCGCCCGTTGCCGCGGCGACAGCTGTGGGGCTGGGCCGGGCCCCGTGGGGCAAGTCGCTCCCCCCCCGCCTCGTTAGCCGGCAAGGCGGGCGGTTGTCCCCACCGGCACCGAGCCTCCAGGGGCTCCCCAGGAGCGTTGTGCGGACTCCGGCGACGGGGCAGCGGCTGAGGTAACGGGCGGCCGGAGAGTCCGCTGCGGCCGCGGTTCGGGCAGGGCAGAGGGAGCGGCGCTGGCAGGCCCACCCAAGGCCTCACTCTTCCGCCGTAAGGGGAGCTGCAAGAGCGGGAGCCCGAACAAGGGCGTCCCCGTGGGCGTTCTGCAGGGAGAGACGGGTTACCGCCGCAGAGGAAGAAGGGGCTACGGGGAGAAGGGGAAGCCCAGTGAACTGACTTCCCTGGGCAAACTGAAGATTAAAAGCACGTAGGACAAGAATTGCAGGTACAGCCCAGAAAACACAGGACTGAAATTGAAGCACAACCCAAATTAGTCAGTATCACCTCAGTTCTTAACTGAGCACTGAATCACAGAATTGTCTAGGCTGGAAGGGACCTTTTAGATCAAGTCCAACCACCAACCTAACATTGACAAAATCACCACTAAATTATGTTGCTAGGCACCACATCAGTCCATCTTTTAAATACCTCCAGGGATGGCAATAAGAATATAACCCTCTAAAAATCTGCCTAATTCCCCTTCCCCAAGCTGTAATTTCTAGTGTAATGGTATCTGGAGTGCCTCCAGACCTCACTGTGCTCAGGTACAACACTGTGCTCTACTGTACCATCCTCATCCTTTGGGAGATGCTCCTCCTGTTAATGAAAAAAAAGCCACAGTCTGTGTTTTGCCCTTTGTCTAAACTGCTGACCTTACATGAATCTCTTTGGGGTAAAGAGGAGGCCATGAGAGGGATCAAACAGCACAAGGCAAAAGGTCTGGGTGTTCACAGGCCAAAAAAGTTACATGCACAAACTCCAGAATGTTAATTAGAACAGAGTAGGCTTGTGTCTTCCTCATACTTACCTCTGACAACTATGTTCAGGTAGTAACAGATTATGCCTTGTGTACTTCATCACATAATTTTAAATTCACAATCTTCTAGTAGTATTTTATAATTTGAACAAATTATAATACTGAAATTTAGCTTTAAGCATTGATCTGAAAATAATGTGGAAATAAAAAACGATATCTCATTTCCAGAAAACTATTAAATCCAGAGTTTATTCACACTTCAAACCAACCAACCAAAAAAAATTGTTTAAATCTACTGTAAATCTATAAGGATGCAAAGAATACATAGCTGAAGGTAGCAATGATTTAACATTTTATTGAACTGGTGGTACTTTATGTGCTGCTTTTAGTAAATCAATAAAAAAAAATAATTGTACCTTATGCGTCTTTATTCACCCTATAATCAAATTGCACGGTAGCAATTTCATTCAGTCCCTTAGTCAGGAAACTGACTTCATAATTAAGTTTTCTGCAATAAACTATTTTACACCAAAGTAAGTACATACACAAAGCATAATGTGAAAGTGGATTGAGGACGTTAATATATGATCAATGCAGTGCCATACAAAGACAGTTCTAAAGGAATCTGCTTAGGTATTGTAAGAAATATATGTTAGTATACCCAGCACTAATACAGCTCTGTTGGTTTTGGTATAAGTATCTTTATACGGCACTGCAGTGCACCATGTGAACACGCTCCACAAGAAAAATGTATTTGCTGACAGCAAAAATGGCTGTAACAAATGGGTCAGTAAAAAGCCCATTGGCCAATAGAAGCTTCATTCTTCAAACACGACCTCTACATCCATCTTCTTTCAGAAATCTGATTACGTTTTCCCACATCCCAGTCTTTAGAAAGAAACATGCCTAGCAAGTATCAGCGTATATTGAATTTTACTCAAAATAGCATTGCCAAATTTGCCCTCAAATATTTCAAATCTGATGATCCCAGACCAGTAATGACACACAAACACAGAGTTGTCAGTTACTTAAGAAGTTTTGGCACAGTTAGAGTAGGAACTGTAATTTCTTTAAAAATTGGCACATAGTTTGGATTCGGTTGGCTTGGGCCTTGATCCAAAGTCTCAATGATAGTCTGCTTCATATCTCTGCTGGCATCGCCTCTCACTGTCAGCAAAGCTGCAATATGGTCATCCCTGCCAAAGGAAAATGATAAAACCAGCATTAGTAAGAAACTTTGCACAAGTAAGATTTTGCCAGAAATATCACTGAGTTTCACTCAGTGTCGATATGTAATTTAATTCTTAATCAGATCTCTACTCACTCAGAACTGGCTTTTCCAGCTCAATACAAAGCACTATTTTGGCTGCTTTTACTCTGAAACATATTTTACTCTCCCAAAACACATTTTACTCTCCCAAAACACACAATGGAAGTATTTTCATTATTGCTTTCCCATACCACTGAGTACTGAATCACATGCACCTTCTAGTCCAGCTCACATACATTTTATATTAGCATTTTTTCATAAGAAAGTAGCTACATTCTAAAATACGAAAAATGTGAGCACATTCACATATTGCTTTAAAATTTGCCCAAGACTACAAAGAAACAGTGATGTTATCTATCTATATTAACTGTGAGGGCAGAGAGAATTACCTGATATCTGGGTATTTACTGACTAATGTTGAAACTTCCAAATAGAGCAGTGAAGGATCAGTTAGCTTGATAACCTCTGCAATGGCTTCAATGATGTCACAGAGTCCTTCAGTGTCCTCTCCAGAGCCCTGCAAGATGAAAAGTAAAAAAAAAAAAAAAAAAAAAAAAAAATCACCAAAACAAAAGCAGTATCTACAATCAATCCTTTAATTAGTGTTTTGTCTGACAATGCTGTTGAATTCCCCAACAACTGGATTTTCAGACATTAAGAAAACAAAATATTTGTGAATTGTCACCATAAGTCTCTTTCCCTCTTCTTCATTCGGAGACTTGCCCTCAGAATATCAGTAAAGTCATCTCTTACAAACAATATGTTGTACTTATCCACACAGTGATATATTCTAGTCTTTAACTTTTGCTGTTAGCCAAAGCCAGATCTCTTCTCGAACACTGCTTAAAAACTGATCCCGTGTTAGCTTCCATCTAGTCATCTGGCCAGCAAAGCAGCTTTCAACAACTCATCAATGGAACTATAATATATATTTAATCTCTGGACTATTTTAGTGCTTTTAGTTCCAGGTCATCTGGTCCTGTCAATCTGGTATTGTTCACTGCATTTATTCCATAACCTCTTCTATAAATGCCTTACTCCGAAACAGATCTAATACAAAATCCCACATGATGAAGGACCCTGATGCAGTTGCCCCAACATCTGCTACACTGAGCAGAGATGAACTTCCCTTCCTCACCCTCCCCAGTTTTTCAGGCTTTATCTTTCTCTGCATTCTCTTTGCATTTTTGACACCTATTGGCCCTCTGAACTTTCTGGCAGATTCCTGCTCCTTATGCAGTTAAAGAAAGATTTACGTATTCATTTCAGGCCTATTTCGTAATGTTTCTCAAAAACATTTTTTGGCTTGCCTTTTCTATTGGGGTCAACATACTTGTCTTGTTGATTCTAAACAAACACACTGAATACTACTTAGGTAATAAGTAACTGCATCTGTTTGATGCAGTATTGCCCTTTCTTCCAGCCAGAAAAAGCAAAGCCCAATTATTTTTTAACAACCAACCATTTCTTTTCTTTCACTTACTATTACAAATTCAGGGTACCTATCTCTGTAAGGACATTCAAGCATTCATTTGCAGAGAGCTGTATAAAGACAAAGCAGTAGAAACTGGGGGTCAGGAACTTTAGCAGCAGGTCCATGTGTGTTCAGAAACTCTGTCTGTGCCCTCAGGTGGCATCCTTGACATTCACCACCTCACCCAACACTTCAGAGACACAGATATCTAACTCCAGCCGTTTTTTCCAAGCAGTGTGTGGTTTATTTTAAATTACCAGGTTAACAGCATTACCCAAATCAAATACTTACAGCTGCAAGCTTCTTAAACAGAAATCTGAACTGTTCTGCTTCTTTGATCATTCTTTCTGCACCCTCTTTTCTCTCTTCTGCATTCTTGAAAGAGATACGTTTTAACATGATTGCTCTGATGTATTCTACAACCACTCTTCGATGGGCCTCCATAGTCATTGTCTGAAAGAAAAGAAAAAGGTGGTGGATTATGCCAGTGATATCTGCAAATGTAGCCATTATTTTTAGTCTGAACAATAATAAGGCTTTGAAACGTGTATTTGCACTTAATCACCAATACAAAATTTTTGCTAATTCTACACATTGAGTGGCTCTAGACGTTCACAATGTTAACAGAAATTAAAACCTGTCCTTCCCTAATGAAAAGGATGTACCAATTATGAGAACAAGACAAAATATCTCTAATCACATATCTGAATTATTTCTGAGGAGCACCAAAGACAAAAGAACAAACATAAAATAATTTGGATGGTCTTTAGAACAGACCTGTGCTTGGCCTTGCAGCCTTGCTCTGGCTGGTCAAGGAATGACCTGCCATCACAGAGGCCTCTGCTGGAGAGCTCCAGTACTTTACATAAAGCATTGTAAATCTCACCAACATTGTCTGTGCTCTATGTCGAGTCTGGTAAGAAGCCTGGAGAGCAGCAGCTCACTTTCTCAGATGTTCCTTGACTGATTTGCTGTTCTGCACTTGTCTTTTTATAGGAAATACCCACTAGTGACTAAGTGAAGCATCTTGTATTAGTGCAAGAGTAATGCTGAGGTTTAGAAATAAAGAAAAAAACCCAAACCTTTATGTGTTTTTTCAACTCTAATGTAAGGAGAAACCTTAAATTCCACAAGTCCTCAGGTGGTGGTTTATTTTTTCTTAATTCCCCTTCACCTCCTCCACCCCCTAAGCACAGTGGCTAAGTTACTTACAGTTAAGAAAAACCTTGCATATATCAAACTTTAGTTTCAATCAATATGTTCTTTAGTCAATATTTTGGAGAAAGATTTCAGGAAAGAGAGAAAAGAAAAAAATAAAAAGGAAAAGAGAGAACACAACACGTTACAATGCATTGGAAGTCTCAGCTCTCATCCGGGATGTTAAAAAAAAAAAAAAGATTTTAAGTCCTGCTTTCAAGACTATGCAGAAATACCAGAGTTTACTGGTTGTTCGGGGATGACTTCTCTTGCATTGGTGGAACTGATGCCAATTACACAAAGGAAAATGAACTGCACAGAATAGACTGTGGGACACTGACACGTACGCCCCATCCCACTGAAAAGTAAGTGAAGAACAGCTCTACTACAACTGAGAAAAAGAACACTCAAGAAGAGCCCACAGTGCAATGACAGGGCATTAACTGTACATGAGAGAAAAATTACAAAGCAGAATGACTGTAAGATCCAGATCCTCCCTGTTCCAGAACTGTGTCCTTCTCATTGGGCTACAGTCTTTTTGCAGGTGCTCTGTTTGTGTGGCTTTTAAAAACAGGGTTAACCAAGATTATTTTAAAACTAGAAAAAAAGTCCACCCCTAACCAGGGAAGCAAAAGTGTGTCCCAAACAATTCTAGCCAGTGCTAGAACATATGGTGTCTTGTGTGGGAGATTTTTTCATGCTGGGAGACAGTGGAATAGCAGGTATGATGAATGCCAAAAAATGTGCTTGACATCATCTTCCCCATAAGGTGGCAATAAATGCTACATGATGAAACACATGGGATTGCAGAGATTGGCATTAACACTTAAAAAACCCCTCATGCCAAGCACTATTACCTCAGTAACAAACCAAATCTGGAAAAGAAAGCTGTTCCATGGATAGAGTTCTGGGACTGACCTAACTTCCTTTGTGTACTTTTTCTGGACTGAAAACAGATATCCACTCAGATAATAAGGCCTCTGGGATCTGCAAATACTGATGGTTAAGCGGTCAGAGGAATGACGAACTGTCCCCTTTATCTCTTTAAGTGTTAAGGTAAGAAAGAATAAGTATGATTTTCAGACTGTCTTTTAAGCATTTCTTAGTAAGGATTTGTTAAAAGGCCTCACCTAAATCCTGATTTTGCTAGCTTCAATTATTTCCTAGAACTTAGGAAATCATTTAAGACATGCTATCTTAACTACAAAAAATTGACTTTAATTCAATAAAGGATAAAAACAACTACAATAATACTGAAGATTAAAGGATAATAGAGAAATCAAGGTACCATTTGACAGACCACCAGAAAGAAAGAAAAAAAAAAAGATGACCTAACCTAGCACATTATGTTTATAGTGCTGTTACAGCAGCATGAGTTATGCATTTGTTAAACGTTATGGCACCACTTGAACTATAACTCATTCTACATATTAAAGTAGGAATTACAGAACGTGCATTTATAAAAAAGTAATTACAGGCCAGACTATTAAAATTAGTTTCAGAAGAGCTAGTATTATCTGACTACAAGCTTCTCAGGAGAGGTAGAAAAGTACAAGCTGGTAAGAGTACAATCTAATAACATGCTAATACATTTTTCTGGACTAAATTCTGCAACTCTGATCTGTCTCTGACAATATTATATGGCTGTGAACAAAAAAGATGAGAGAACAATATTAGATTCGGGCTTTTGCAATATGATTATGAACAGTTTTTCATTTCCAGTGATGAATCAATTCCAATTTCTGTATTCCAATTCTGAGCTCCTTTCAATGTTCAGAAATTCCAAACCAACATGATATTCAGATTACATTAGCACAATATTACAGAATATTTTGCACCTACCTTTTTATAAGGCTTTTTTATTTTTGCAAAGTCATTGAAATAATCCTCTACAGTGACACAGATAGTCCCCACTGCATTAGACCCCATCAACCACTTCTTTGTCATGAGCTCATTGAGATGTGGCTGAGAAGGTAAAAAACAATTGATCAGAACAAATTTTTGACTCTTTCATCACATCAGTGCAGTTACAAAAAAATAGGAGGCAATTTTAAGTGTCATACATTTCTAAACTACATTCCTTCAAAAGGAATAAGCAATTAGTGTAGGAAAATGATGCAATCAGTTGTCAGAATCACAGTTGCCACAAAGTGCTACCCTGACATACACACTGGGTGTTTATGTAAACCAACTGCACTAATCTGAGCACTTGTTTCATATGAGTTCTCCAAAATCCTTTATTGCATCCTCTATTTAAACGTCTATGCTAAATAGAAAAATTAAGGTTCAAGGACAAAATACGCATATGAGCTGATGATTCCAACTTTAAATACAAGGCAGTTTTAAACAGTTGTGATAAAGTAACTTCATGTTTGATTTCTTGCACTGCTATCGGGTACTCAGATGCTCCTCACTAATGGCTGCACAAACTTCCTGTGCTGACACTACACTTGGTGGCCTATATGCTGTACTCCTTCCCTAGAACTCCACAATACATAAGTGCAGTATTCTTTACATCTACATTCCCATCTTGCTTTGTTCTCCCCAGAGAAAAAAACTCTTCACGTATTAGAGCACAGTATTTTATCAATGATAATAGTGACATGAAGCTTGAGGTTCATGAATTTCAAAGAATGGTGATTAGAGTAGATGGAGTTATTTCTCATAATCAACAAGCATAGTTAACGAGATATAAAGATTTTGCTTAAAAGCTCCAAGTTTAAAATAAACACTGCTCCCACATCTTTCTTAATATGAGTCATTCAAGGTGTTTACATTAATTCAAAATATTCTTACAAACCTAACAAGTCCCAGAGCATCTTTCTTCACCCCTGCTATTTCTCTAATTTCCTTGTCTCCCTTTCCATACTCCCAATTATTTTTTTTTTCCTGAGGGATTCCTTAAAAGAAGCTAGAATTCTTAAACATGGAAAATTATCAGTCAGAAAGGGTACACCTTTAGAATCAATTAACTATCTTAATTATAGGAGTAATGCACCTGTAAAAAGATCATAACTTAATATCAGCAGTAGTTTCCCAAATATTTTTAAAAACTCAACTACATAAGACTAAGTACAATCTGCTAGAAGATATTCACTATATACAAAGTGCCTGCCTGAAGTCATCCTGTGAAATGTAATTAAGCAGTCTTTCAGTCTCCTGTGAAGAACAATACCAACATTTACTGGCATTTTGCTAGCACATCACCTATAAAATCTGTTTAGCAATCAAAAGGCTTCATAACTACTTCATTCCTGAATTATTTTTCCTTATAAAATAGTATTTCTGGTTTTTTTGAGGGAAAAAGCTCTAACCTCTAAATCCATGAAGACTTCATCTAGCAGGCTAGAGCATCCTTCTTTGGCAATGATGTCTAAAGTTGCATCCATGCTTGTATGGCTGCTTGACAACGCGTCTTCCATTTCAATTTTCAAGTATTTTCTTTTCAGACTGATTATAGATTCTCTGTGACAAATAACAATGCTTTTCATCATCCACTGATGCACAACTGCATTGCTACTAAGTTTTTGGAGTGCATACTTGGAAAGAGACATACTAGACAGTCTTATTTTTGCAAGGGGAAATAATGCCTGCAGCTAGCTTTGGAAGCCTTAATTTACTCTCCACATGATTTCAGAGTGATCAATCTAGACTACAACAAACTACTGCTGATCTCTAAACCCAAGAATGGCAGCAGGTATAGATGAACATGGGGTTGGTTGCTGACCACTGAAACATAAGCAATGAGGATTTCTTTCTCTTGTTTTGATATTCTCAACAGAGCAAGCTCTACCCTTACTTTTCTCCAGTTCAGTTCACCTTAATCACATTGCTTGAAGGTGAACTGTGAGATCAAATGGAAGAGAAGATGGCAGGCCCCAGACAAATAACTGAAATGACTTCTTCAGATTCTGAAAGTTGAAGGACAAATTTTCCTTTGGTAATGAAATTCCTGGAATAACAAGTGGGTTTTCACCAGTAAGGGGCAATGGCTTAGCGTACCAAAGGCAAGAAGAATTGCAATATCTGCCTCTTAAAACAGTAATGTATTTACACCTGTTCTCTTTGTTTAGTCAGCTGAATTAACTGAAACTCTTTTTGTATACAAAAGAGGAGGAAGGTCCTGGGAACATGTAGTATTATAAATGAAATACTGATACTTATTTTTTTTCCCTCACAATATGCAAGAACATACAGACTTACTTAAAGGTCTGACAGTTGTTGATGACTGCAATCATGTATTGAACATAGCATTGAGGATACTGACGATTTTTAAGATGTTCTTCTTTATACAACTGCGCTTCATCTTTGTACCTGTAACATATACAAGGAATAGCATTAAACAGACAGAAATCTGTAATAACTTAAGTGCACCTGTAGGACCAAATGCTCCACATAAGGGCCCATCAGGTATTTAGAAGTATTTTATAAGGGGCTTGTTGCCCATTGATATTTAGTTGATCTAAATATCAATCTGGGCAGAATCAAGCCAAGGAGGTGTGTTCTGTCTTCCTCATGAGAAAGAGATATAGATTTGAGATACAAAAGAAAGTGGAACTGAATCTAAAAATTAGAGCCATTTGGAGAGAGGAACTGAAAGTGCCACTCACTAGGACAGAATAACTTCTGCGGTGAACCTGGTGGAGGAAGAAAGCGAGAAAAGGAAAGGGAAGAAAACCTTGATTGGCATGCATGTGACAGGACAAAGATAAAATAATAAAGAAACATCCATAGGAAAAACAAATATTGGAACTGTAGGACCAAGGAGAGGCTGAGGCAGGATAAAGCATTTGTATTTCAAAAATTACGTTACCTGGTTAGAAATGAATTCATTTGTTGAAGACATAGAAGGAGTACCTTTGTTTTCAAATCTTCATTTATCTGAGCAGCCACCTGAAGATTCTGCTCAAACATCTACATTAAAAATTAGTCAGTTATAAAGAGAGACCTTTATCACTGGTAAACCAAAGACAGAACTATCCTGTTGGAGACTCTCATTAGCACCAGCTCTACATATGGTTTTTTGTTTTCTTTTTTATACAAGTCCAGACAATTGCTGCTGACTAAATCACAAATCACTGTTTTCGTAAGCATAGTTAATAAATTATTGACAACTATTAACGTATGCTGTAGTTTTCTCCTGATACTGAAAATAGTCGCATTCTTTCTTCAGCAAAAAAGGTACCTTAATATTTCTACTTCAGTCAGAATTTGGCTTTACAATGGATCAAATTTCTTGGGTCAGCTCCTGCAGCTAGTAATGAATAATCTTAAATTCCTTTGCTTTCCCCATATACAAAAAGCAGTAAGTTCACATTAGTGGAGTGGAAGGGATGCCTGAACTTCAGAAACACAACTAGGCACAAGAGCTAGGTGACCTACAGAGAACTGTGTTTGTGAGGAGGGGAACTGGAATGGAAAGGTACAAGGGAGGTAGAAACATGAGCTGCTTTTATGATGAGATGATTTTGAGTATCACTGTTACGTGAGTCTCAACACTGCAGCCTTTGATAGCACAACACTAGAGCCAATCAGCCACCAGTTTCTTTGACATTACACGCTTTCTTAAAAGGACTAGATGAAGTCAACCTTAGTGCTAATACAAATGTGCGAGAATGTAGCAAAAATCCTGTGTAAGACAGGAAAAAAAGTGTGAAACAAATGCAGGAAGAAGAGACCATCTATCTTTCATTGAAGGCACCTAACACAGTATTTGTAAAAAAAAAAAAATTAGAAAATGAGCATAATAAGCTGACATTTTCTGCTTGATAAAGATTGCTTGAAAACTTTCCATTTCTACTACCAACAGGGTGGTGCAGGTTGGATTCTTTTGTGGCTTTTAAAATTTAAAGATCTTAGAAATATTATTTTCTAATTTGAGGCCCTTTAATAGTTTGGACAGGCATTAATGTTAGTTGAAGTAGCATTTAAACAACAACATTTTTGATCTTCAACAGAACTCTTCTTTCCAGTATTAAGGTGTTTGTATAATGAATAATTTATAGGAACAAATCCATCCTTAACTACCTCAGCATCATATTAACAAACAATATTCTAATAACTTACAAACATTTCATCTGGTAGGCTTATACTATGAATTTACATGAAGTGACTTAAGTAAAAGCAGTTAACTAAATAGTATATCAACTAAATAGGCTAGGGAAAAAACATGTTTCTCCACATAAAAAGAACTAAGTGTTAAAGGGAAAAAGGCAAATAAAAACCTCAAAAGAAACAACCCCTCCAACTAACAACTCTACAGGAAAAAAAACCCCAAACTAAAATTCAATAAACATAGAAACAATGGCATTCCAAACAGTCTGGTCACCCTCCCTCCCCCGTCCCTCCATTACCCCAAATTGCTTCTGTAGATTTTCTAGAATAACCGAGTTCTCTTATACCTGAAAAACAATAGCTGGGAGGGTAGTCTGATAGTAGCCATCTTGATCTGCTTCTGGTTCAGTTTCTTTTATCCAGTCTTTTTTATCTGTCTCCAGTGCTTTTCGTAGCCAGCCAATGATGTTAGACTACATTAAATAAAGCAACCAAGAAAAAGAAAAGATTTTTTAATTTAACACAACAAAAAAAGCCCACTACAATATTTGGAATAGCAGCCATTTCCATAATGAAGAGTGGCATAGTAACAGAATGTTGGCCACTCTTGTCATCCCTACAGGATATAAGTAACTTAGACAAAGTTTAGTACTGTTAAACTAGCAATGTAGTTTCAATCAAACTTAGGCATATTTTGGAATGGGAGTGCTCCAAACACAAAGAGCAAGTCAGTTTGTCAGAATCAACATGTTTACTAACTTTGGAAGCATTTATTAAGCTTTAAGCTTCAAACTGAATTTTTCAACAACTGAAAAAATTAGGGTAATACTTGATGTAGGAAAATTTGCACATGTCTGCTTGTAGTTCTTTTTACTTACCTTTTAGGAAACTGATGCTTGTTACCCTTGGGGACAAAACCCCAGGATTAGGTTAAATGAGTTTTATTTCTTGGAACTTAAGTACTTACTTAAGCAGAAAATAGTGATGGAGATGCAATAAATAGTTGCCTCTCCTTCCATCTGACAAGTATATTATACAGCAAACAGACATTAAGAACAACTGGCTTTAGAACTAGATTAAGTCAGTTTTCTGATTGTTTGCACAACACAGATACTCTTGAAATTTGTCCATGGTAAGTAGTAAAGAGCAACATGTTTGCTAAGTATCTAATTGGATTCTTTGATTTCTGTCTATCTAAAATATGTTCAAAGGGTTGAAGTTTTCTGCCTCTTTTCTACTTTGTTCTCATTTAGTTAAAACTCCTAGTAATATAAAGGTTCATACTTCTTTCTGAAATATCACAGGTGTATTAGTGTGCCCTACCATGAAAATTAAACATGACCAGGAGGCATATACAGAGAGGGTAAAAAAAGTCTGAAATACATACTTTTAAAAAAATGTTTATATCTTTTAATGAATTAAATCAGTACCTTTTGGTCAAAATTCCTATCAGCAGATAGGATAAAGAAACTGAAAGCTCTACAATCTTCCTGCACAAGAAAGGCTGTTGACCAAACGCAGACCTGTAGTTTTCTTTTTCTCTTTTCGACTACAGTGAATGGCCTGTCAAATGCTGTATCTGCCAAGTACATACAGTAACATCTGCAATTATGTGAAACAATACACTATTTTTTCCTCATGAGACATGATTTGTGAGGAAAAATTAATCTTTTAAGCCAGCAGGCCAGAGGACATCAACATTTTTCAACTTAAGATCATAATTTACAAGAATTTTTTTCCAAGTTGAGGTGCTTGGGAAAAAAAAATCTATTAGAAATCTGTTCAAATCTATAAGTATTTTATTTCTTATGAAAATTAGACGTTTTTTAATGACTTAAACATCAATATTTATTTCCTAATTGTGAATACGAACTTACTTTCCTTTACCCAAACAGAACTAGCTGCATTTTTTTTATACACAGTTTTAAACACAACATCAAAAGAAATAAAGTATAAGTGGGAATGTGTGGAAAATTACATCAGACTGAAAATCCTGTGAAACAAATAGGCAGTTTCAGTATTTTCTGCCTGAAAAAGAAGATATGGCCAAAAATCAAAATCAACAAAAGAAAACCATTCTTCTGTTGGTTTTGCTTTATTTTATTTATAGAATATAAATACAACAGTGTTCTGTATATAATGTTTTTCAGTAAGTAGGGAAAAAACATTTCTGAAAATATCAATATACCTTTATTTTTTTCATCTTAAGAAGGGACAAAATTAATTCAAAGGCATTTCCTGAGTCAAGCCAAAAGTAGCTTGAGAAAACAAACCAATGTTTTCTTATCCTAAAGATAAGTGCAGAAAAATAAACATGTATTAAAGTCCTAGTAAAGTTCATGTGAAACAGAGCCTCTACTGGCAACTTCTTTGAGATATAACAAGATTGATTCATATTATTGTGATAAGCATCAAGTCCAAGCAGTTGCTGTTGCTGGACATGTTTTAGTGGCTGAAACATCCAAAGAAGCAAAAAATTCCCTTCTCTCCTTGGCAGAGCTCCTAAACTTAGGAGGAGTAGTAATTCAATTGAACAACATAAGAACAGCAAATCCAATGTTCCAACTATCCCAATATCCAGTCTCAAGAGAGAATCAACCATGGAACATTAAAGAAAAATATATTTAGAAAGCTGACAATCCCATACTGATTTGTTTGCCATGTAGTTGACCAATTTCCAGGGACACCTAGGATAGCCAAGAAGCAGTGTCTTTCTACTCAAGGTGCACTTGTAACGGCATGCACAAAAGGAAAGGATGTAGTCCTTAGGAATATGGTTTAGTGATTTTTATCAGGGTTAGGTTGATGGTTGGACTAGATGATCTTTAAGGTCCCTTCCAACCTAGACAATTCTATGATTCTATGAAATCACGCTCACGCAAATGACAGGCATGAAAGGAAAAAGACCCTTAAAAGAATCAAACTGGCAAACATGAACATCCTGATTACCTTGAAACTGTGACAGCTGTATCCAGTGTTGGTGTAGTTACTGTAGGTACCAAGCTGCATTCAATGGCTTGTAAGTGTACTAATACCCAACATACTAGCACTATGAATTTAGACACACGAACACTGGAATTCCTTCCTTTTCTTCCTTTCTATAAAAATATGCTTAGTACTGGTTAATATTTTATATTGAGTTCACATTTGTCACATTAGTTTCCTCTGATGGAGGAACAGCACTGAAGCACTAATGCAGCTATAAACTCATCTGAAGGTGTCTTTGTATTATTATTACTCACAGTAAGTGTTGACATATACTTGCTGAGCAGCTGGTCTACCACATTTTGTGAAATCAGAGGATTCAGAGAATTTACATCCACTTCAGGAGACAGTTCTGAATTTCCCATCATCTCTGCACTAAGTTTAAAAAAAAAGACATTGCAAATTAGTAAAGAAAAATGAGATAAGAAGTTAAAAACTATGCAGCTTTTATTTGTATGACCACAGTAAGGGGCAATTTTCTAATACCTATATCTTTCAAACAGATCTTAATAGTAACTGTAACAATAAATGCATTTACAAGGAATGTAAATAAAACTATATAAAAGAAAGAACAGGATGTAAAAGCTACAGCCCAGGATATATTAAAAAAAAGCAATCCACGTTACAGACATTTTAAATATTCAACCCTTTCACGTGTTTAACTTTTATGTACAAGAATTAGCTATTGCTTTAGACTGAATAAAAGCCAACTGGTTCAACCTGTGGGCTCTTAGTAGGGGACATTTTTATATGTCTTAAATTTCAGGGGAGAGGACAGAAATCTTCCCCATTCTGTAATGGAGAGCGTGTAAGAGCAGTGAAAAGTACTAGTCTCCTCAAGAGTTTCTCAAAAGAGCTTCTGTTTTGCTACTTGTATCAAATCTATATCAAAGATAAAATAGATTACAAGAAAATTTACCAGTATTTCCTATATTGGTAGAAAATACACTTAATATAAGATGAGGAGGCATCTTGCAGGCCAAATCAAAGACGCACTTCATAAGTACTGTATTATAACAGCACCATTAGCTACAGTTGCTTGCAAAAGAAAATTCTTGATTTTGTAGGATTAGAAAGAAAATAGAGCAACCCTTAATATTTTGACAAGTATTATATAAAATTAATAATTCACAATGATATTTTGCATCCATATATGATTATACAAGTTGCTTGTGTAACTAAAACAAAAATAGCTATGCCAAAGCACAATATAGCAAGAACTCTAAATATTTCTTGCTCAAAAAATCAATAACTCAAAACCACACTCTTCACAGAGTGCTTTATTAACAGCTGATGGAAATATATTAAATCATAACAAAATAAGTTGTTTCAAATTCCATTTTTAGTGTGTTTTTCAGAAGGAAGCAACAAATTCTGTTAAAAAAAATCCTAAACAAATGTTTAGTTTGTGTATTTCTGCCAGTTAAAAGTTGTTCTCTGGGTACACTCTGTGAGTCAACACAGTGGCGCTTCCATATAATGAAAACAAAAAAAGTTAAAAATCCCAGAGCAGTAAAAATATCAAACAATACTATGGCTAACTACTTAAGAAACAAAATGCTTGTCTTTGAAACCCTAAAAGCTACTGTAACTAAACACTTTAAATTTGTAGTGTCTTCCTGAGCCTGTAGGAAAAGAGACTGAAGATATTTTAAGTGACTCAAGCTATTCAGAAAACTGAATTCCATTCTGTTGCTGTTTACGTAAAGAACACACTTAATAGCAGGACCTGCTCTAGGCTTATTCATGGGAAATGTGAGAAGCTGATTATGGCACTGTGCCATATTAGAAAAATATGTCTAGCCTTATTATACCATCATTATCCCTGCTTCACAAGGCCACAGAGACATTAAATCTCTTTCTCAAAGCTTATCAACTGAAACCCCAAAATAAAGACCACAGGCTTCTACCTCCAGACCCCAAATACAAAAATTCTTCCTTATACAAGTTCTCTTTCCTGATAGTGACAACGAAAGTGTCGGGGGGAAAGGAAGTGATACACAACTCTATTAAAGGTGTCAGGAGCCTTCTAACTGTAGGGAAGAGTTATTTCCCTTCAACAGAAAGTTTATAGTTCAGTTGAAATTTCAACCAGAATCGTATTATCTGGAAACTAACATTTCAGAAAGTTTCTATTCTACCTCCTATGCCAAGCTTGCCACCAATCCTGCTCTGTCTTGTAAAAAGAGGTACTGAATCCAGAGACAGCATCCAGCTAGATATATAGTACCATTCCTTCTGTTCTTTAGACTGAAGATTGTTTACACCGTCTGTAGCAATATTCTTGAACTCTTAGCAGTTTTGTCAACACTTGATTAGTATCTGATAAAATGAGGTTATGACTATTGGCATCAGGATCTTACAAGACCTGTAAGGGTCCTGCTCCCAACCCAGCAGTATGTTTCCAAAGCTTTCATTGACTTAAATACGAAAGATAAATACATCTAGCACAGAGAAAGCGAATCCCACTCAAAGGCTATTATTCTACAGAGAGCATCACTTCATTTCTCAGCTATGAGCTGAATACAGTTCTAAAAACAGCTTCCGCCACATGCTTTGGTAAAGAACATGATTCTTTTGAAACTCCTGTCTTGCAAATACTGTAAGCAGAAATTATGCCTGGCTTTATTATCAATTCATTAAATGGAAAAAATGGTATGTTTCTCTTAATTGGCCAGATTTTTCCCAGCTGGTTTTGAAGTCCAGCTGTAATATATAACTACAAATTTATATGTTTATATTCATTTACATTTAATAAAAATAGAAAAAGATTATAAAGGAAAACAACTATCTTCCACCATGTAATGTTCCATAAATGTGGACAAGGGAATATAACGGCAGTTTAGAACCTACTTTTCATACAGAGAAAAGAGGACGAATAAACATCATGACAATGTTTATGATGTCATATAGCTCATCCTCCCTCGCAGTTTATAATAAACACAGCCCTATAAAGAATTGTTTATTTTGTTGTTAAGAGATGTCCAGCAACTGAGATTTGGTAAGCTCTGCAAGTCTCCTGTTTGAGCACTTTCCCCACTCACAAGCCTGAGTTTATTTCTCCTTCCACTGTCCACTATAAACATATGAAACAGCTAATTATCATCCATCCTCTTTATAAAAGTTTATAACAACACAATTACCGCACTGCCCTCCCAGGCTTCTTTTCTTAAATTTTCTTTCAAGAAGACAAACTCAAAGCCTTGATTTTTTTCCTGAGATATTTCCTCTAAGTTCCATCACACTTGCTACATGGATATACAGGGGAAATGTGCATTCTGAGATAACCTTTTGCTGTATCCACTCCTCTCGTTGTTTCGCTTCCTTTCCAAGGCTTTGCCATCAGGTGCTACAGGCCACATAACTTTAGCAGGCAATTTTAAGACCAAGCATTGTCTTATTGGAACATCAGCCCCAAGACATAAGTGAAGAACCTGGGTACCTATGCCATGCCCCTATAGGTAGAGGGATTCACATATTTCTGATTATCATTCACTGTGGAATTATTCCTCTGGCCTTCTATTAACAAAGAAGAAAAATCCAATGAACTCAACTCCTTTATCTGATCAGTAGTTGTACCCTTATTAGTGGCCCCATCTCTCATATACCCTGCACAGGTACGTAAGTAGGCATTAGTGGGTGCTTCCAATTGCTTTTGCAGACAGGAGAAACAGGAGAACTTTGCAGTGTAGACCAAAGCACAGAGTTCTAAAGACAAAATGAATCTTAAAGCTGGTTATAAAGATTCTACAGCGGAGTATCATCTCCTACTTATTTGCTTTATATATATACACTCTAAACCTATGAAGCATCCAATTTGTTGAATTAGTGGAATTGAACAATCAAAGATGACGAAAGTGTACACACTGCAGACTCTGGGTCAATGCCAGCTATTGAGAACAGGATTACAGTCATGAGCCACAGAAGGGCTAGCATTACTTTTTCCCAAACAAATCAGTTGCCCTAGTAACTACATACCAGCAAAAACTAAACAGTTGCCATTTGAGTGAAAAAAACACAAACATAATGCTTGTTATCCCAACAAAATCACACCACTCAAAAGAAAAGAGTTTAAGAGTATTGCAGGGGAGACAACCTGCAAGCAGAAATTCTTCTACATAAACAAATGACCACACAGTTCTGATAGAAACCCTGAAGGAAGTTACTATTCTTTCCATTTAACAGTAATGAAGCAACATTGAAATAGTCCCAACCCCTGTAAAAAAAGGACAATAGAAAGTTAATAAGCATACAAGTCTTCTGGGGCTGTGGCCAACAACAAACATTGTTTCACACACATGAGCTCTTAATCTCTTCTGCTCTTCCCAATACTTCAAATTGGCACACAAATACAAGGCAACTCTAGCTTCAAGGAGGTCTTTAACTACATTAAAAATGTAAGCTTTCCAAGCAACTCAAAAATCACATATTAGAAAATGTCAACAAGTTTTAAGGAGCAATTTCCAGAACGCAAAATGTGTAATAAATGCCAAACCAGCAAGTTCTTACTTTTATTCCTCTTTTATCTTCTTATATGTTAATAGATATAGAAATACTAGCACATAAACTGTGCTTTGCATGCTTATTCTCAACTATTGCTTTTCAGAAAAGATAAGGGGACCTTACCTTTTGTATGTATTTAAAACCCAAGTTAGAAGGCTAACAATCTCATTTGCTTCCAGATCCTCTGCAGCAAGCTCTTGCATGCGGGTGGACAAAGCTTGATGGTACATGTTTAGCAATTTGTTGAAAATATCATAATGTGGAGGAAAACACTGATCCAGTAAAGTTTTAGCCACGAGCAGGTCATCCAGGACGTATTTACGTATGATTTCTAGATGGCGCACAAGCCACATTTTGTCAGATTCTCTAGTATCTGCTTGAGTGCCTTCAATTCGTGTGCTCACAGTTCTCTCTAAAATGTTGAACATTTTTTCTTTCCACTTCTTTGGTCTGCCAGGAGGTATGAAGCCAGTTTGTTTTTTCCGGTCTAACATACGCCTGTCAATTTTCTCCTCCCTCTCAATTATCCTAACAACAGAAACAAGTAAGGTTGGGTCTCGACGGACTGTAACAAGAGATCTTTGAACCACCATCCAAAGTTGCTTTGCCAACTCCTCAGAAAGTTTCTGCATATCCCCAAAGTACGTATGGATGAGGTTCATGTCATGTGTGTTTTTGCTGTCCATGCGATACTGCTCATACATCAGGTTATCACGAGAACACTCTAAATCCATCAGTTTTCGATGAGCTTGCAGAAGTTCCCCTCGCTCAATCAGATCTTGCGTCTCCCTGACTATCTCTGGAACTGAAAGAACAGCAAAAATAAAAAAAAAGGTAAACCAACACAATCAAAATACAAAAAATAAATACAAGATAATAAAAGCACTTCGAAACAAGTTGGGCAGTAGTAATTACTTTGAAACATTGTAAAGGAAATTCTTTTTAAGTATTAAAAATGGCTAGTAAATGCTATATATCTTCATATTTATTAACTACAATGCTCCATTTTGATCAGTGGCTAAAAAAACTAAGATCATAGTGTCAATGGAACATAATTTCCTTTCTCTCCCTCATTCCCCCCTTAAAAATGTAGAAAAAAAAATGTCCATGAACGTCTACCACAAAACAAATTGCAGTAAAAGCCTTTTGTATAAGAAAGCTAGTAACTTGCCTGACTAAAAGTCACTTACCCTGTTGAACCTGAGGCTGCATATACCCAACAAATACTGAATTTTACCTCCTTCTTGAAGAAACAGTTTTTGCCTGCCTAAGCCACAAAGGAAGAATAGGAATAATTACCTATGCTGCTAAACCAGAAGATTTTCTTTCTTTGTTGTTTTTCATTATTTGAGGAAGACTATAGAAGAGAATTAGGATCCTGGGCAGGAAAGAACTGAGAATCTCAGCAGAAAAACCATCACTACAAACAAGGCAGCTAGTGATAAAACTGGCACCCCCAACAAAGGTTTGAAAAGACAGTTATACACAATCATTAATCATGACGGAAACCACTTGGTTTATAAAACATCTGTTTTGCTCAGAGCGAAGTTATCAACAACTATACTCTTTAACAATCCTGGAGGAACATGCTTCACACTAAATGCCATCACACTTGTGATGCCAGAAAAGAAAAGGCTTATTGTCTCAATTGCATTCATAAGTGTAAAAGAAAACAACACCCCTAAAGTAAGTCAGCATTGGAACAGAGAATTTTATTGTTCTTTGTTTTTTTTTTAATGCTAGATGTTGCATGCATGTAAACAGAACACTACTCTTAAGTTGCAAACCATATCTCACTTTGGTACTGTAGCAGTTAGACATACTCTTAAAGAGATAAAATAAATCAGCCTGCTATGATTGGGAAACCATTTTTCTTCATAGCTATATTTTGTGAATCACTATCAGGAGAGAAGAGGAGATAAAAGACTGTTTAAATGACATCAAAGGGCTATGATAGGTTCAGCCCCCATTATGGGGATAAAATTCTTAGAATTACTTATAAGCAGAAAAGCCCTGGCAAGGAATTCACCCTGATTCAAGATGGAATGGAATGTGTACCAACAACCTTGCATAAAAGGATAGAGGTAATACCATTTTCTTTATCTTTACAGTATTCATTATATCATATTAATATTATTTAATTTTGAAAACCTTCATAGTTATGCAGTCATACAAGGAAGAATTGTATAACTTCTTTATGCATGACTTGGCTTCTGTGATTTTGCTGCTTGAATCTCAAGCAAGGGTTGTGCGTAGTTGAAACTAAACTTCAGGTAGTTTATACTTATGCTTGTAACTTTAATGGAAATCCTTGAAGGTCTTAACTGTTCTGTGAGAAAGATTGTCAGGGAATCTTTGACTGGAGATCTTGCTGTTTCCTGTTTTGCCTTTGTTGGTGAAAATTTTCACTTCTTAAAATGATTTGGGACTATTTTTATGCAACAGACCTGCTGTAAGTGCCCAACTCACTTGCAACATTCCAGATCCTCCCAAATTTTCTCTCTGCACAGGCTGCTTGTGTATTTTATACTAAGCATGTTGTCTCTGCTACTGATTCCTGGCAAGAAGCTTCCTTATGACTTGTGTCTGATGATGAGATAGCCCGGACTATAAGTTCTTACAGTGCAATTCTGACTCGATACATATTAAATGGTTACCAGCTACTTCCCTGAACATTCCTTAATTCTTCATTCCCAGGGAGGTTTAAAGTTCTTGACACTACTTGATAACCTTACAGCTGTCAGTTCTGTTTTAAAGTGCTTTCAGTATATGACAGATTAGAGAGCATTACATTACCCGAAAAGATGTTCTTGAGATTTTCTACAGCAGCTGCCAGTTGGCTATGTTGCACTACAGCATCCTTAACATCCTTGAGGTTTTCTATGGTGTTGATGCTCTGTCTCCAGTCCTTACTGACGTCTACCAATGACTGCTGAATGTCCTTTACATCATTCAGTGCATTGTGCAGTTGACTTAAACCTGTTCGTACTCCATCTAACTGTGACTGGATTGCTGCCTTAAATACAAAAGACAAAGAAAGAACTCATAATAATCATTATGTATTTTCAACATCTCTCAAAAGTTAATTTTCATTTCAGTATCTAACATTTTTCAGAGAAAAAATGAAAAGGCAATATTATAGCTTACTAAAAACGTGTAACTTACTGTGTGTGCACTCACATTCTTTTTTTGAAGTTCTGAAGTTGTATCTAGTTTTAAAAGACCTTCACCCACACAGCTAACATGGGAGCTTAGACCGATAGATCATCTTTATACAGCTATATTAAACCAGGATCATGGGAAGGCAGAATGAGATTTGTGTTCATTCATAAATTCATTTCAAAGGGGGATAACAGAAGAAAACTGATCCAGATGTTTCAACAGAATGCTTGGTATGTACAGATTCACAAAGTATTTTACTAAAGGAGTTACAAATTTTGACTGGCAAGAGAAAATACTCTAAAAAAAAAAATAACAATTCTGAAGTGTTCTTAAAAAAACAACCCTCTAGCCTCTAGTGCCAGAAAGCCAAAGTAATCAAAAGGAATCCAGTCAAAACAAAAAAACCCAACCACAACAAAACCCCAAACAGAATAAAATTTTGACATTGTGAAACATCAACATCAGACCAACAATCCAACTACTAGACTATTATGGCATAAAGAAAGGTTATTGATATAGATATCTCTTGTCACAGGTGACACTTGAAATAATGACTCTTCAAATAGGCTATTAGTCCTGAATATCATTTGACAGTCCAGACACCTTACAGAACAGGCATTATAGTGTGCAGCCAAGGGAAAGAATCACATCTACAGCATGTTTTTTATGGATGTATTTTTAAAGAAAAATCATTAAGATTAAATCAGGTGAGTGGAAAAAAACCCTGGAAATAACAGGCTTCAAAAGACACGCCAAAGGCCAGACATCAGTGAAAACTCCGTTGTGTATCTCAAGGACTTGAAATAACCAGCAAATAAATGAGACACTAATGGTTTTGCTAAGCTCAAAACACATATTTTGCCATACTTTTAAAGCCAAAAAGCTTGGGCGGTCATGGAACTTTCTGTCTGTTACTAGAAGCCAAAGAGGAAATCCTGGTAACTATGAACAACATTTATTGTGTTTTAAATGTACTGGGAAAGTCCCAGAAAAATGCAGTGATTCTTAAACTACAGCTATTTACGTACTTTCAAATTATGACATGCTGATTCTATTGATAAAAATGTATTTTCCTGTCAGACTCAGTACAATTAAGCAGTGGTAAGGCATTTTTATGCAACATTTATCTACAGAACTGCTGTATTAACATATTTTTCCCCTACAAGAACTGAGGTAATTTGGATACCGAAATTCAATGATGCTCAAACAAAATCTTCTGATGCTGGCCATGTTTAAAAAACACATGACCATTAAATGTTCAATACTCATGATCTGCTATTTCAATTTATTCAAGGCAGATCTTCCAAGTATTACATATTCAAATTTTTGCCTGTTTAACTTTTGCAGAGACGATTATGTTAAACAGAAATAATCACTAATCTTAGTCACTGCACAAAAGGCCAAGGAAAATTCTGAAAACAAACATCTACCCATGTTGAGTTTGTTTCCTAACAGTCAGTTGGGGATGGGGAGCAAGGCATGTCCCTAGCATTGTGACTTTGCTTCCTAGAATGCATATTCATCTTGGATTGGACTGACAATCCCTGTATTAAAAAAATGAAAACAAAACCAAGCCATGCTAGGAACATGGCTCAAAACTTCATTTGTTTCTCTTTTCAAGTGACAGACCTCAACATTAAGCCATGGAACCAGGATCCAGCTAGCAAGTACCACTGAAGGAAGAAAACACAGAACTCTGTAACATACAGACACTAAACATAGGATGGCCTCACTCATATTTCAGGCTGAGTCTGCGTGTGTGCATGTGCATGCCTACACTCACATGTACAATTGTGAAGGAGGGGAAAAATCATGGGGTACACTTCTGCTAGAGGTAAGAATGTGACAGATTGTAGCTACCTTCCATAAACTCATGTAAAAGTCAGAGACTAAACTGACTGATCTTTTTCAGATGTAATCATCAATTCTGTGTTACAAGATCAGTATTCAATCCTTAAGACAAAGGTTTGTTGACTGCCAGGCTGTAGCTGTCTATGGATAAACCGTAGAAGATACAGGACATACATAACACTTGAAACGCTCGAATAAAATGTCAGTAAGATATAGACATTAGTTTGCCACTTTCAGGAAACAAAGTTGCTATTTTGCAAAGAGAGCAAAAACTAAAGTCCATGGCTTAAAACTATCTGGATGAAAACGTAGAAGAAAAAAACAGGAGGAAAAAGATAGAAAGTACATTCATGCTGACCGCGGACACTCAGGTTTATCAAACTTTGTACCTTGAGTCGAGCTTCTACTGAGGCCTTCTTACGAGCTTCCCTCCTACGATACTGCTCCACTTTATCCAGCTGATCAGGACGCTGGAGCATTCCCGCTACTCTCTGAACAGCCGTTGCAACTGCTTCCCTATCCGTTTCCTCCATTGTTGATTAGGACTTCAAAATGCCTTCATAATTTAATAGTACTGAAAATAAATATGGCACTTTTAGAAAATTTATTTTTCATTTGATGGCCATTTGTCATTTCAAAGTTAACAATTTGAGAACTAACTTTGGCAATAAAAATTGAAACTTGACAGAAGCAACAGTAGAAAGCATTAGAAACAGCAGTAATTGGAATTCTAAAAGAATCACATTTGAAATCACTTAACTTTATATCATTAGTTTACCTGAAAGGTTGCCTGGTTACTGGTTGGTTGGTTGTTTTTTTTTTTTTTTTCAAATAAAAAGAACAGCAGATCTTCATTTAAAAAAAAAAAAAAAGAAAAGAAAAAAAAAGATTTTATCTTTTCCTAGAGTATGTTAGCCTATTAAAAGGGGGATGAGATAACCATAAAGGAATCTTGTGACAAGTCCAACCAAAAATCCTAGCTTTTCCTGAACTAAAATCTGGTGGAGCTGAGAGAACCACAGTCCCCCTGCAATAGCTTAAATTTGGTACCGGAAGTGTTGAGAACACAGCTGTGGAAGTTTCAAATCCAGAGACTTAAATATAAAACACTTCCATTTACCCTTTTGATGGATGATTTATTTTATTATTTTTTTTTCATGTCCTACTCTGTTTTCAGTTCTTCTCACAACATTAGGTTCAGGTCTGCAGGGAAAAAAATTAAATATTTCAACTAAGCCTCCAGTAGCATTTCTAGTGAAGTTGAGACATGCAGGCAAACTGGTATTAGATTTAAAATACAGAAAAGGTAAAATTTGCTAGCCACCAAACCAGACCCAATCTCTCAAGCTTCACTAGCTACTAATAGAAGGCAAGGAGGATCCCAATCAAGAAGGATGCAAAAACATGATGTCCACAGAACTCCAAGGGACACATCTAGAGCTCCTCATTCCTTCCAAATCGAAAGGAACATGTCTTCACTTGTGGAATTAAATAGAACATTTTAGGTTCTACTGCCATGACTACAGATTATACTTTATCATACCCATATTATTCTTTGGAAGCATCACTTTCAAAGCAACCCTTAATCACAACAGGCTAATTGCGTTCCAGGTGCACAGAACTGGAAGAGCAAAAGTGACAAAACTAATAGGTCAAGAGAAAGACAGTTAATAGGTAAAGGAAAGATGAAATAAATAAACAACACACAAACACACACACACACACCCCATCCAAAACAAACAAAACCAAAAAACTAAATGAATCAAAGAAGAAAATTGCTCACCAACCACCACAGGCAAAACAGTGTCCCAGCCAGTCTGAACAATGGCCACTCTGGAAGCAACATGATGCTATATGGCAGGGAATATCCTTTGGACAGTTTGGGTCAGCTGTCCTGGCTGTGTTACCTTTCAATCTCTTGCCCTGACCCAATCTACTCAAGGGGAACAGAGGGCTGAGTAGGAAAAAAGAGAAAGTCTTCACGCTGTGCAAAACAATCTTCAGCAATAGCCACAACACTGCTGTGTTATCAATACTGCTTTAGGTACAAATCCAAAATACAGCACCATGCCAGCTGCTATGAAGAAAGTTAACTCCACCCTAGCCAGATCCAGTGCAAGATTATCAAAATTAGTCATTTTAGAATTTAACAAGGTTCAAAAAGATTCAAGGCAATGGTTACCTGAGAGCTAATCTGTAAGGCCATAAGTCTGTATCTCAAGTTCCTTCATCTTGTATCTCAAGATCTCTATCTCTAGCATATTCAAAAGTTACACGCATCAGTATGCGCTTATTCCAGAATTATTTCTGCAGTGTAAACTTTACCTAATTTATGGCCTACTTTACCTCCTCTACTGTGCAACCATACCCATCATTTCTCTACTAATGGCCTGTTTACCTCAAATGAGGCTTGATCTCCTATGCTACGTCTCAAGGAGCACAATCTATTCCCACCACTCACACTTTTGAATGAATACTCTGTTTTTGTTTGGCTCAATCCATTTCCAAGTTATCAAGACTACATCTACAATTAAAAGTTAGTTGATTTTAAATATTAATTTATTACAGAAAAAGTGTCTGCAGAAGATAGCTTTATCCTGAATTACTGCCTTTATTAACAACTCTGGATACATTCAACAGAGTTATGAGAGCTTTAACTCATGCAGCCATTACCCAGGCCCATTAAGTGAACCCCATGAGCAAAGTTAGTAGTCACTACACTGTAATATCTCAACCAATTACATACTGACTTGCTGAGGTAGAGGTTGTTGCACAATTACTAACCATTCAAAAGGATGTACAAACTTTAAGAAACCACACCAACTTTATACAGAGGCTGCCAGCCAACACCACAAACACCTTCAGAGATATGTATGCACTGGAAGATGGGAACAAAAGAAGAGTGCTAAGGAGTCTTGGAAAGGCTTCAGCTGCAAGCACACCCTCCTCCTCCGGACTCGAGCTGCGGCCGGGAGCCGAAAAGGGAGCCAGCGGGGACGACACTGGGCGGCCCACGCCAGGACCCTCGGTAGGAACGGCCCCAGCTCCCTCCAGAAACGAGCCTCTGGGCTAGAGGCGCTGGGCGACACGCAGGTGTGGGGGCACAACCCCTCACAGCCAAAGTCGGAGGCAGCTGCGGCAGCCCCCGGCGGGCAGCCCCGGCTCCGCCCGGCGCCGCTCCCCGACAGAGGTGCCTCAGCTCGAATTACCCGCATCGACGCAGGTGCCCGTCTCTGCCGGGCAAAGGCCAGAGACTTGCCGCCGGGCAGGGAGGCAGGCGACACTACAGCCCCATCACACCGAGCTCCTTCAGCCGCGGCAGGGTCCCTCGGACAGCCGAGGAACCCTCAGTACCCGCTTCGGCCCCGCCATTCCGAGGGGCTCCCCGGACCGGCCAGGCCAGGCCCGGCCTAACCCAGCCCCCCTTCACTTCCCCGTTAGCGCCAGACTCGGGTGGCTGCCGACAGAGCCCAGCCCGGGCGGGCGGCGCTGACCGACTGGGGCGCTGGCAGGGAGCCAACAGCGGGGACAGGAGGGGTCGCCGCCGCCACTTACCGGCTGCCGCCCGCCCCTCGGCAAGGGAAACTGACAGGCCGCCAGCACGCAGGCGCTGGGCGCACGCCACGGCACAGCGAGCGGGCGCGCAGGCGCAGAACGAAGCCGCTCCCGTCGCGCTCCCTCCCGGGTCGGGGGCGGGTGGAGGGGGGGGGGAGGTGCACATGCGGGCTAGGCTCCTTCACCTGTGCGCGGGAGGCGGGCTGCGCATGCGCTTAGTCGGGAGTGGGGGACGGGGGCTGGGCGTCAAAAAGTCTCTAGAACTCTAGATTCAGGGTGGTTTACTGGTCGCGGAGCACCGTCACTTACCTCCCTGAGGAGCTTCGTCCCGGTGGCAGAGCGGCTGTGTACGCGCCAGGCGTTGCTGGGGGCGAGGGGAGAGGTGGGGGTACGGAGGAGGCCGCCTCTCCCTCAGAGTGGGCTCTGGGCCGCGGCTGCAGCGGGGATAGTGGCGGCGCAGCCTCATCTTTCTGCCTTCTTGTTATTTTTTTTTTTACAGTCCCTCGGTGTCGAGGGCTCTGTCAGTGCTTTTGGGGCCTGGTTTGAAGTCACTGAGATCGCTTAAAAATAACGCAGGAGTCCTTTGAGTCAGCAAACCTTTGGGGTTTAGTGGTAGCGTATTGCTGCAAAAGCCTGGTCACAGAATGGTAGGGGTTGGAAGGGACCTTCAGAGATTGTCTAACCCCCCGCCAAAGCAGGTTGGACAGGAATACATCTAGGTGGGTTTTGAACATCTCCAGAGAAGAAGATTTCACAATCTCTCAGGGCAGCCTGTTCCAGTGCTGTTTTCACCCTCAAAGTTAAGTTTTTTCCTCATGTTAAGATGGGATTTCCTGTGTTCCAGTTCATGCCCAACTCCCCTGAAACGAGTCTGACCCCATCCTCTTGGCCCTCACCCTTTAGATGTTGACAAGATTGGGTTGGGTATCATCTGGAGAAAGGAAGCGTGTTCAGCAAAGCTGCCACAGGTGGATAAGCTGCGAATCATGCAGTGCCTTTCAGATCTATGTGGCAGTGGCTTTACCTGGTAGGAGAAGAGGGAAAGTCCTCGTTCGACCTGTTTTCTCAGCTGTTCACTTGTTGCCCAGAACAACGTGGTTGCTGCTCTGCTGAGAAAGGCTGTGTTGAGGAGTGGTGTGGCCTTCAGGATGCAGCTCACTGCAGCCTCCCCTGGCTCTGCATGTCAGAAATGTTGAGGCTCAGAGAAACTGCTTGCTTAGGATTTAATTTATATGTAAGGGAAAACTCTGGTGCATTTAGAAAGACAAGTAGTAGTTATGAAATTAGCACTGGGTTGGTGGATGCAGTGAGAAATGGAGACAGATGAGATGCCTCCTGGGGACTGGTTGTTAGTTGGGTTTGTGTAGGGGTTGCCATAGCAGCTGCCAGCAACTCCCAAGTGCCCAGGCAGACCGAAAGCTTAAAAACCTGCTTGAGATTAAGCAAGTACCTCAGACGACACTCTGTGTCCAGCACTTTGCAGTGGGACCCTGCAGCTGTTGTGTGAGAAGGAGCTCAACCTGTCCCTCAATGCGTGGGTTCCCACCTGCAGCAGCCTGATCAGAGAGGAAGGACAGTTATGCAATTAGAATTAAAGTTTTGGTGACAGGTAACCTTAGAGGGGCTTTTATTATTTTGTAAACTGCTTAGATCTTCTTATTTTAAATTAGCAACCAAAAGTAGCAAATTTTATATTTCTTTTCCTTCCTAGTATATCATTGGTGCTACAGCAGGGATAAAAAATACTGAAAGTGTGGTTGGTTGTTACAATGTTATATTGTATGATCATTTTATGTATTGTTGATTTAGGTTGATTTTTGTGTTGTGGTGGAGATGGAGGAGACTGTGGGAGATGAGACTGAATTACGGGGAAGAGTCAAACCTAGTTCTCCTGGTCACTCTGCAGCACAGGAATCAGAACGACTGAGAGCAACGCAACTTTCTTCCAAACCCGACATTGATCTGTGTCCACCTCTCATTGCTATAAAAAAAGGTAAGGAAGAAAATAATGATAAGTACGTGTAAGTACTTCATGTTGGCTTTGTATGGAAAAAAAATATCCAGGTACAAAATGATAAATCAATTATTAAGTAGAGTGTTTAAGTTTATAACATATGTAAATATACTGGGTGGGTATGAGCTATTATGAATGTGCCAGTGTAGGGACTGCAATATGCAACTTTCAGCTTTATAAATAA
Source organism: Gallinago jamesoni (assembly GCA_025769975.1). NCBI lineage: Eukaryota > Metazoa > Chordata > Aves > Charadriiformes > Scolopacidae > Gallinago > Gallinago jamesoni. The sequence continues at coordinate 91,077,387 of JAOQGH010000012.1, read as the reverse complement.
ATATGTACATATAAATAAACAAATGTTTATATATATATATATGTATGTATTTACAGGGTCATGCACAGTGCAACTGTGATCCCTTGGCAGATGTCCTAGCATTGAATCATAGTAACCTGATTAGAACCATTTTTCTGGAATTAAAATGAATAGTACTCTATAGTATGGCGTATAGTATGGCATCTCTTTTCTGGAATATATTAACAGCGATAATATATTGAATAACTAGTTCAAAGATTACTTTGCAGTGACATCAGCCAGCTCCCTTCGTGCTCGTAGGTACATCCTGTCAGGGCCCATGGATTTATGGATGCCCACTTTGCTTCAGTACTCTCTAACCCCATCCTCTTCCACAAGGTTAGGGAATACTTAAGCAAAGCGAGCCTACAATGTATGTTCAGTAAGGCTTTTGAATTTTTTATTGTGCTCCTTGAGTCAAATTAAACACACTTCTGTGCTGAAATATAAAAAAAATAATTAATGATCAATGCATTGCTCAGTCCTACAGTCATAACTGCTCTATAAGAATTCTGCAAAGATACTTCACAAGGCAATTCCTTATATACACTTGCACCAGCACCTCTTCTGTTCCAACAGCATGGAGCACCTCAGCCCAGCCTTGCCTCCATCCCCCAGCACCAGCTCTTCTGCCTAAAGGTAGATCCTGAGCCTTGAATTCCAGCATGGTAAAGACAATGCTATGGCTGTTTCTTATCACCAAGGGAAACCTGCCTCCAGCCATCTTAACCCCACCTATAGTTGGGCCTTCTTGCTCTCCATGCCGGATAGTTCCTGTGTCACAGATTACCACTGCTGAGCAGTTAAAAATTGAATTTCCACTTCACTCCTGTAAAATCCTCATAGAGAAGCTCATGAAGTGTGGGATGGCTGAGCAGAAAGTGAGATGGACTGAAAACTGATTGAACAGACAAGCCCAGAGTGTGGTGATCAGTGACACAAAATCTAGTAGTTAGTGGTGTACCCCAGGGGTCAATACTGCCTTCAGTCCTGTTTAACATCTTCATTAATGATCTGGATGATGGGGCAGAGTGTACCCTTAGCAACATTGCTGATGACATATCTGGGAGGGGTGGGTGATACACTAGGGGGTTGTGCTGCCATCCATAGGGACCTTGACAAGCTGGAGAAATGAGCTGATGTGAACCTCATACAATTCAACAAGAGAAAGTGCAAAGTCCTGCATCTGGGGAGGAACAAGCCCATGTACCTGTACGTGCTGGGCTCTGACCAGCTGGAGAGCAGATTGGCAGGAGAGAATGTGGGAGTCCTGGTGGGCACCAAGTTGAAAATGAGCCAGAATGGGCCCTTGTGGCAAAGAAGGCTCATGGTACCATGGGCTGGATGGTGATGAGTTGCCAACAAGTCAAGGGAGGTGATCCATACTCTGCACTCAGCATTGGTGAGGCCTTTCCTGGGGTGCTGTATCCAGTTCTAGGCTCCCCAGTACAACAAAGAAAGAGACACATGGGCATACTCGAGAGAGTCCAAACCGCGTAAATGGTGAATGCACTGGAGCATCTCTCCTGTGAGGAAAGTCTGAGAGAGGCTGGAGAAGAGGATGATCAAGGGGGATCTCATCAGCATGTGTAAATCCCTGAAGGGAGGTACGAAGAAGACTGAGCCAGGCTCTTTGCAGTGGTAGCCAGTGACAGGGCAAGAAGCAGTGGTCACAACCTGAAACACAGGGGGTTCTGTCTGAACATCAAGAGATACTTTTCATTGTGAGGGTGACTGAGCACTGGCACAGGTTGCCCAGAGAGGTTGTGGATTCTCCCTCTGTGGTGATATTCAAAAGCCATCTTGATATGGTCCTGGGCAACTGGCTCTAGGTGGCCCTGCTTGAGCAAGGGAGGATTGGACCAGGTGACCTACAGAGGTCCCTTCCAATCTCAACCATTCTATGATTTGGTGAATAATACATCATAATCAGGGGAAAAGAGACACAATCTGTAAGAAAATTTATAAGGAAATCTGCCATTAGAATATTAATTTTAGTTAAAATATCATAATTTATTTAGAACAGATTTAGCAGCAGTTCCTGAAAGTTTAGTATGCCACGTATTAGCACTGCTGTATGCTCCACTGAGGATCCTATTTGCTGTCAAGGAGGGGACATTCTGAGAAATAAAAGGGTTGCTTTTTCATGGGCTAAAAGCAAGCTGTAGCAATTACGAATAGCACTATTCAGTACTTTCAAATAATTATTTTTTTGAAGCTAAAACAGTATTTCTGTTAAGGAGCAATAAAGCAATATTTAGGAATGCTTTGCAACTGAATTTTTTAAAAGATAAATAGCAGCTGGCAGGAGATAAGTTATTGTACTTAGTATTGGGAAAACATAAATACTCTTATTTGTTACTTCAATTACTTAAAAACATTAAAATCTTAATTTCTTGGAAAAACAAAGGCATGCAATAAAGTTTTTATTAAACTTAAAGGGCTTCAAAATCTCCTAAGGAGGCTTAAACAATCAACAGAAGATAGTTATACACGCTAATGATATATGTCCTGTTTTTATTGGAAATATTGGCAATTTTTATTCTTCAGATATTCCATGTGCTCAAGTTATCTTGCAAGTCTCTGCAAGTAGTAAGTTTGTCAGAAATGCATGAGACCAACAATCAGAATTTAGATAAAGAAGAGGAATAACTGGGTGACAATAGCAAGTGTGTAAAGTGACAATATTTCAGAGTCTCTATTTTTACCAGAACTGATTTCTTCAAGCTAGGACCTTAAATTGCTTTTTCTTACCTCTGCTGCTATCAATAAGGATTGTTTGCAATTGAACATGAGATGAAAGCCATTGTAAGACATCTTTTCCCTTAACGGATTCTAAGGCTTTCTGCTGAGGCACAGGTTCCCTAATGTTCCTTTCATGTCTCATTTTCCCCAGCCTGAGAAGAGGTTAGCCAGCAGATATTAAGATAAAACAGTGCAGGTCTTGTAAATGCTTTTATTGTGCATATACCTGAGTAATTAGAACTTGTTGCTTTTTTTATCTAGACACAGAAAGTAAGTATCGTAGACGTGGAGGGGACTTGAAGACAAGGAGCACTGAGCTAGGGTCTGCTGTCACAGGATCACCTTTGACTCCTGTTCTTCCGGCAAGTGTTATGCTAAAATAGGTGGTGAGTAGGAGGTGAAGGTGGATGTTGGCCAGCTTTGTTTTGTTGGGTTTTTTAATCCAGGAGTAAATCAGCTTTGATCACCTACAATTCCCAGTTCAGACTACTGAGAATATTATGTAATTTATCTTTGTTTCTCTCCAATAAAAATTGTGAGGTACAGAGACACTCCAAACATTCCCAGACTCCAGATACTCATGTCAGTTCGAGCAGTGTCTAGAAGGAAATGCTCACCATAGGGTGAATTTTTTACCCAAAACTTTAATTTTCTGTATAGCTTCTGAAGATTATCTGTTGATTTAAAAATGTTATTCACCATATCTATTTCCAGTCTTGTTCACACTGTTACGAAGACTCTAAAAAATCCTTTGTCCACGTAAATTTCCTTCTTTGTCATTCTGCTACTACCTTTATACAGCTTGTGTGTTAAACGTCAGTTGTATATTTGTTCCAGTGGTGACTGATTTTAGACTAGATTTGTTTTATTTATTTCTTTTGATAAAATAACAATACTATGTATTAAAATGCTGGCAGTATGGAGATAGATCTGATTCTAAATCTGGAATAGGGACATATAGAAGTTTGGAACCTGGATACACAAAGCTGAGGTTTGAATTAGGGCCTTTATATTGCTAAATCTGTATTATGACCTTAGCCTGTATCCACATCTGACTCTGAGGTCCTGATCTGAAGTTTCTGATCTGAAGTTTCCATCATTACAGCTTTATACTGAGAAATAATTCTGGTCTAACAAGTTAATTATTAGTGATCTTTTCCTTCTGCATTCCTTAGATGTAATTTTTTTGTGTTCCTGCTTGAAGTAGTTTATGGACACCAGTTTAGAGATCAACAATATAAAATGCAATCCTTAACTGAGGAAAAAGAATCTCTCTATAACAAACTTTTATTTTGTAGACAACTGGTAAGAAAAGTATAGTACTTTCCAGTGAAACTAGAAAAGAACTAGCCAAGCAAGCCAAAGCCACCAAAGAGGAGAGAAGAGCTCAGATAGATGAAAGATACAAGTACTTGATATCAAGATTAGCAGATGGTATAGGCTTAAGTGAGCAGCAAGTGGAGGAGGCCATTATTGCTGATGACAAGGTAAATATTAATTAAACTATTATGATTAAATATATTTCCAAAAGTTCCAGTCTTTTGAAACTGCTTCACAATTAATTACAATTTTAATTTTGTTTTTAGTTTCAATTTATAGAACAATTCTTTGCCCCTAGTGGACTTAAAAAGTTGTTCTTCTTTTACCAAGATGTACTGCAGGTATGTTTCTGTTATTACTTCTGCAAAAGTTACATTTTTTTTTTTTTAAATATCACATGGCTGTTGCAAAATGCAGAAAATCTCAATAAAGATTTTTTTGTTACACATGCTACTGTGGAAAGAACTTGGATCTCATTCTAATTTTCCAAATTAAGGTGGCTTCGTGTTCAGGTCTGTCTCATTCTGTGGAAAATAATCTTAAATTTGGAAAACTATAACAAGAAGTAAGGTTGTTGTAGGTCCCAAGGTATATTTCTCTCCATTTCAGTTTTGAGAAGAAGCCTTTTCATAAAAAGCAAAGTAATTTCTTCTGCTTCCACTGAGAAAGTGGTATCAGAAGGTGCCAAGCAACCTTGAAGTTGCCTGACATGACTGTTGTGGGCTTCCTGGGCTGCAGAAGTCTTTCCTCACTCCTTTCGGGTTATGCCATTGAGGAGCCATATTAGGGTCAGCTAGCTCACCATGTGGTGGAATTTTAGGCTTGTTGGGGAGAAAAACTGATTGATAATGCTTGATTGTCAGTTAAGTGCAAGAATGAATTACAGATTCATTATAACCTAGATAAGCTAAAAGAAATTTTGAGTGTTACTGGAATTGCTTAGGGACTTTGCAAAGCTCAGCTGTCAAAACAGTTTAATCAGTTTTTGCTTTAATTGCAGCTGTGCAGGAACATTTCTGGGATGAATGTGGTGTTCTCTGATTTAAATCCAGAAGAAACTAAAAATCTTGAAATGGCTTTCCTTAACTGACAAGCCAGGAATAAACACCCAGCTTGGGTTAAGTGAGACATTTCATTCCTGCATTTAATTATGTTTTTTATTATGGTCTTTTAAACCATTAAAATATGAATTTATGAAAAATTAGTTGTAAAAGCAGAATAGGATAAAAATGTTTCTGATGGAAAGTATGAATGCCATCTCTAGCATCTTCTGCCATGTTCTGATGAGCCAAGAGATCTCATTAAATTGACTGTTCTGTCAACAGTTTGGTTTCAAACATGTTGGAGAACTGGAGATTAGTCAGGGGCAATATCATGCATGCTTGCCCTGTTATCCATTTTTGGCCGTTCTTGGAGACAGAATACTGGCCAGGGCAGACCATTGGCCTGACCTAGTTAGCATGTTCTTACAAAGGTTTGTCAAAGATCCTTTCTTTGGTGCTGCTCATCTGTCTTTTTCACCAGCTTGGGTGCATGATGTTCACTTGAGACTGCATATGGGTTAGAAGATCCTGATTCGAGGTGGAAAGGAGGAGCCACCACTGTGTATCATACATTACACAATTAGTCTGGCAGTAGCTGAACATTTGACTTTTTAGGAAGAGGTGTCTCCTCAACTTGAAAGAGAAATATACTTGCAGGCTTCTTCCACATTATTTTCAGTTACATTCTTCCAATTTGAACAGATTATTTTCCAAAGTATGTGACAGAAAATTAGAGGGAAGCAGGTCTTTATTAAGCTTTAATTTTTTGTTGCTTCAAAGAGAAGAGATTGTAGATGCATCTCAGCAGAAAGGGACCAGTGGCAGCAAGGCTTCTCAGAAAGAAAGTTGTTCAGTGATGTATGGTTAAAGACATGGGCAGAAAACTAAATTTCTTTGCATTGTTGGCAATATCTAGCTGACAGTGTTCCTTGTGAGTCCTGCTCACAGTTCATAATTTTGGAGACCAAGCATATGACTCTTTCTCTGAGACATACAGTTTGTTTCCATGGAAGTTGCTTTAGGAAGCAACTTTCTTGGAAGTTGCTCTAAGTCACTTCAGGAAACACTTCAGATTTAATTTCATTATATTTTCTGAGATTTCTTCCCCTCCTCCTTTGAGTGTTTTCTGAAAGAACAGGGCTATGAAACTGTTTACTAGGGATTGTGAGATTCATGCAAAGCTTATTCTCCAGATAAAGCCAGCCTCGTGATTTCTGTATGGGAATTACTGACTGATTCAGAATGAGCTTAGTTATAATTCACATATTCAAATAGGATAAGGTATTTGTATGATAATAGTTTTTATTTTATTAACCTCTTGTTAATAATTTAATTGCTAGCAGAAGACGAATGCATCAGTAAGGTCAAATGGGTCAATGAACAGTTTACTTCAGAAGAAGTTATTTATTGCCATGGGTTCTACTGAGGTATGGTTGAAAAATTCATTAGATGACATTTGAAAAGTAAAATATTGAAAAAACATAACAGTTGTGCAGTGTTAAACAGCTTTTTGTAATTCTTGGGTAGATATTTAAGCACTTAATCCATGATCTCATAATGTAAGATCTCCCAACATTTCTTGAGCTGAGGTTGGAATTCACCAATAAAGAAGTAGTGATTAGAGGAGAGCAGATCAAATAAACCCTTGTTAAAAATCACAGATCCTAACATTTTTGTTAATGACTGCATCTTTAAGTATTTTCCAGTGCTTGTGCACTTCTATTTTAAAAGTGCAGTTCTTCAGAGGTTTTAGTAATGCTGCACATTACTCCAAAAATACCTTTAATAATTCCTTTGTTCCATTCAAATTCTTATAACAACCTCCTCGCTGTAATCTCTAAGCATTATGCAGCAGTGTATTCCTAGCAGTCATGATTTCTGATTAATTTTCTTTCTTTCCATCTCTTTTTGGAGGAATTGTGTGTACCATATACAGTTTTATTTCAATAAGGCATAATGATTTCTTTTTTTTTTTTCTCCAAGGAGCTTATATTAACATTATTATATCAGAAAACACTTAGCTGAAAAATTCTTTCTTGCTTTCAGAGGAGAAATGAGGTTCATTACTCTGCCAATTGGACCAACTGGAATGGCTTTTCAGATTTGTTACAGTTGAATTATTATTAGACTTAATAATTAGATTATTAATTAACTAATGATAATTTATATTAGATTAAAAATAAGCATAGTTGCAGTACTGATTTGAAACTTTTACATTACTGTAGTGGATCAAAAAGATGAAAATACATGTCAAAAAGTATTTGCATCAGAAAGTTTTGGTAATCTTTAACTTCCCTTTTTAAAAATGAAATAAATGTCATTGTAAGATGAATTCACTCTGTTCTAAGTATCTATGAAAAGTACTTTAAATATTTGAAAGCTGAGGTTACTTTTAGTTTTCTTCTGTGAATTTATGTTGGCAGAGTCAGAAAGGGATTATACAGTTTCATGATTAGGTCCATAAATGGATACTAAAATGACTAGACAGGAGTATGTCATCTAACAGCTCTCATACAGCGGTTGCAGGTAGTCAGGGAATGCAAGAGGAATGGAGCCCAGGAAGCGGCCGAGCTTGCAATCTCTCCTGGAACTGTGTTTCTGGGTAGCAATGCAATAGTGGATTAATCGGCCCAGAAGGGCATTTTTGATGTTCTTGTCTCGGGTGGAGGAAAAACAGTATTTGATTTGAGAGGGACAGGCTTTCAAATATCCTACAAACAATTCACTCCTTTTTTGAGTAATTAATTTTTACAAATTCATTTTCACCACATTTTCAAGTTGTTAAGAAAATTTTACTGTACTGTATTCTTTTTAACAGTATGCATTTTGTCCTTTTTACAGAACATTACAGGCACTTGTGCATTTTTCCTAAGGACATCAGAGAAAGTTATAACTGCATCAAATGTTTTCCAGGTCAGACCAAAACCATGCATTTTGTAGTCTACTTAATGTTTTCTTAGACCACCTTTATTCAAAACAAAGTGGAGAGTGCTTTTATGAAATGTCTAGTTCTGTGTTCAACAAAAGGGCTTTTTCATCTTAATAAGTATTTATGATAAAGTAATGTTCCAATGATTTTGAAATTAGCTACTGCAATATTATTAAAACCAAGATTTTAATTAATTGAAATTAATTATTAACCAGTCATTAAATTATTATTATTATTATTGTTATTGTTATTATTATTATTAAATATATTTTATTATTATTCTTAAAATATAATGAAGACCCAAACCAGAAGATTTCCTTTTTATTATTGAGGCTAAATTATGGAAATACTGCATTTCATCTTTCAAACTTTTAAAAATTTACAATAACTGTAAATTAGATACAATTAGATTGAAAAAAAAAAGGGTAACATAACAGTATCTTTTAAACTTTTAAAATAAAGATCATACTTTGAACTAACTAAAGTAAGCTTTTCCTGCCCTTTATAGCTTTACTCATGTGTAAGAGAAGTACTGTAACAGCCTTTCCTGACTTTCAGAGATACTCATGTTCTTCAGAACAATATTTTTTTACAAAGAGCATCCAGATACTGACATCTAAGTACAGACATTAAATTGACATCACATTTTCAAAAATGCTGCTGCATTTTTTATGCTGTACAGATTTTCTCTCTATTCATCAGTAGTAGGTTGATGGGTTCCATTTCAGCAGGCCAAAGCTGTAGTAAGTTTGTTCTCCAGCTACAGTCATGGAAATTAGTACTTCAGTTTCTGTCAGTCACATATAATGACATTTTTACATGGGCTGCAAAAGTAATTTCTAGTTGTCTTCTTCTCTTGCCCTGCTGTGCTGCTTCAGTTGGGTATCTGTCAGAGTGGTTGTCCAAACTCTTCAGTTAGCTGCCTTGGTGCCTTCCCTCTGTGGTTTTCTTGATATCACCTTCTTTTGGCAGGGCCTATAATGTAACTTTCATCAAAGTTCATTCTTTATGTGAGGCAATATTTTTAGATGCTATAGAAGGTAAAACAAACCCTAATTTTCAGTCATCCACTCTTCACACTGATGACGCTTGGAGCTCAGGCTCAGACTCATTTGACAAATTTTGGTTTATCCTGAAGAGCTGTGTAAGAACAGTTGGAAGGAAAATCTGAGAACCCCAAGAGAAACAGCTGAATCTTCAGTGCTCTGTGGAAAGAAATGGATCAGCTTGTATGTCGATCTTGTCCTAGAGATTCTCATGAACAGACAGACTCGAAAGACTTAATTTTCCCTGCCTCCCCCTCCCTGCAACAAGTGCAAATACTCTCTTATGGGAGTAAGTGACACTGTTAAAAGCATTTGAAGGGGAACAATAGAGGTTGGTTCCTTCCTCCATTACCCTTTTGTCCTTTCCTTTTGCTATTTTGCTAACACACCCTTTTGCAGAAGGAAGTATTTTAGGGGCATTTCTTGATTAAGAGCCTTGTGGACATGGCTGCCCAGGGAGCCAGTTCAGACATGCAAAGAAACTTACTCTTCTTCCTTGTGAGCACTTCCTCAAACATTTATTGTCATCCATTAATTCCTCTACTTTTTGAGAAGGGGCTTTCTACCTTCTTGTACTCTAGGGGGATTAGGAAACTAACATTGTTAGGAAATAGTATTCCACCCATATGTAACAACTAATTGTCTTAAATGCTCTCCCTTTGCATGCAAGTGTAAAAATAGCAAGCAAAACATCAGTGATATTTAATAACCAAGATAGCCAATAATGCCAAAGCCTCTACAAAAATTCATTTGTAGTTGCCGTTCCTAAAGCACTCTGGAATTGCTGTCTTTGTACAGACAGAAGCTGAGTAGAAGCTTCTATGGCTGTGGCGGTGTGGCAGAACTCAGTACACTTTTCCCTGCATCAGTGAAACATTCTTTATGATGTAGGCAAAATAAGTGTATATTTGTGCAGTTCAGAAGTTCTGAATGAAACTCCTTCCCTTCTAACAAGAGAAATACCCAGAGCTGAAATGGCTAGTCAGCATGGGTCATAGAAAGCATAGAAACGTAGAAAGGTCTGACTATGATCCATAATCTGAATGTATACATTTGTAGGCAAAATGCCAGTAAGAGAAAAGCCAACCAGTCCATAAATGAATAGCATAGGGAAAAGATGCAATCCTTCACTTCCTCTGGTTTATGCTTCAAGTTCTGCAGTAAAATTCCAGTCTCCGTTATTGTCTCTCCTTGTCCCCAGCTTCAGCAATTCAGTGCTTCTTGCTTCACATTAATAATGAACTGGATGGAACTGAGCAACTGAGGAATTTGTTGCCTGATATACTTGTTGTCATTTTTTAGGCATTTATGATAAATGGAAGCTCTTCCTCTACAAGAGAAATATGGACATATAATTATCTTAAGATTAATTAATGTATTGATGTTAAATGGTTCCTTTTAATTGGTTGCTGGAGTGTTGCTACAATATGAGAGTCGTGTTTCTGGTGGCTCAGACTTGAGGGCAAGTCTTGGAATTTCCAATTGAATTTTACTCTATGTCCAATCCAAATTCAGTAGCTGGGGGTAATATCCTCGTGGAACCTATGTAGTTATGGACTGTATATATGTCTGCCATGTGTCTGAATTTTACTCAAAGATTATATTGTTTGCAGAAGTTTACATGTGCTCTGCTAACTTCTGTTTCTTCCTAAGGAAGTGGATTTTGGCGTATTTGATTGTACTAATGGAAATATCCTTCAGGGCCTGGAATTTTTCTTGTCCCAAATCATGGTGCCAGCACTGAAATCCCAACAGGTAATCTATTAGTTAGTCTTTTTCCTCAAGAACACTTGGAATAAAGGCAAGTGACTGCTGTAGTCCCCTTGGTGCATTAAGTGAACAAAAAACAGAGAATACAAAAAGATACAATATATAATATATATGTAATATATGCCTTCATGAAAGTCATGCAATTTGTATATGCATTTGAAATTCATACAGTTATTGTTTATTTTCAAGCAATAGCACCAGCTGTAATGCTCATCATAAAGGACGACATAGCATAGCAGCCATACTAAGGCAAAACTGTGATGATTTAATTAAAACTAGATTAAGCCTGTCTTGAAAGAAGTGCCAAGTTCTTCTGGTAGCACGAAAAGTCCATTATTTTATTCTAGAGCGTGGACAGCAAGCAGTGTATCACAGCCAGGGCGTCTAGCATCTTTAAGTTGTCCTTGCTCTGTGGCACTCACAAAGCATCACAGTTGGTTCTGTTGCCTCTAGAAGTACATGTTCAGAGGTAGGAAATGTAATAAACCTCAGTGTTAGTTGAGGCTGATGGTGTCATACGCAGTTAACCATATGCTACCATTTTCTCTGACCCAGGAGCAAGAAGAGAGATTAGAATCTGTTTTCTCTGTTCAATGAGAGCCAAATCAAACTGGAAAAAAGACAACAATTTGGTGTGAGGACAGCGAGAGCAGGGACATACTTTCATTTCTTGAGAGCCTCATGCTTGTTTGTCTCTTCTTGTCCAACAGAATAATTACATCAATGCACACTATAATGTAATTGTGCTATAGTACTGATGAGTGTATTTTAAAGGGCATACCAGTAAATCTTTATATACTGCCATGAATAAGAAATACCTTTCTAATGAAAATAAAATACCTTTTGTATTCAAAAAAACGAAAGTGTGAGTCTTGTGTTAACTTTTTTTTTTTTGGCATGCATCATAAAATAATCAGAACTGGGGAGCTGTGAAAGAAGGCTTGAAGAACAGCCAGATACAAGACTTTCTGTATTCAGTGGATAAATTTGTGGGTACTTTGTCATCATCAAGACAGAATATAGAAGATAAAATTCAGCTTACAAAAGTGGATATTGATATTTATATCAGCAACTTACAGAACCCATCTGACTACATAACTGCAGGTGAGTAATTCCTACCGCAAAGGAAAAACAATGATGCTGTTTGTAAAATAAATGTTATGTCATTAGAAAAATTTACCTTTAAGAAATAATTAATCTTACTTGAGCTATATAATTATTTCTGCATACTCTCTCCGGATTTCTGACTGTGTAATCATAAGGTCATCAATCATTTGCCTGTCCTTTAATTCATATGTCACAGAATCACAGAATCACCTAGGTTGGAAGGGACCTTTTAAGATCATCTAGTCCAACCAATAAAAAAAAAAA
>JAOQGH010000012.1:91030464-91064665 GCA_025769975.1 Gallinago jamesoni | reverse complement strand
TTTTTTGTGATTGCTAATAAAGTGTCCTTTACGTGATGCTTTTAATGTGGAATAGGCTGTAATGGCAGAGAGAAATGTGGAGAAGTAAGTTTTTACTTATCAAATACAGGCAGGAAAATACACACATCGTAGCTAACGTATTTCCTGAACTTCTGAAACATGATTCTCCCAAAACCACATTGCTGTATTTTTTTTCCTTATGAACTAACTGTATTTTTAACTGTTTCTATTGTAAAGGATATGCAATAGTAACAGGGTAAGTGGATATAAGTTGTATGTTTGCGAATCTTCTTGCTATAATCTTAATCTTTTCCTGGGTTTGGTTGGCGAGTTGAATATACCCAGTTTACACAGAGTCTCAGCTTACATTTGCCAATGACATTTCATTTCTGTAGTTAAAAATCTGCATTTATTTCTTCATACTTACAAAACTTTTCTGTGATTTTGAAGGCAGTAACACAGAGGTAATTGAGAAGCTTGAAGAAGCAGTAATGGTTTGGATCAAACAGATCAAACAAGTTTTAGTGGAGAGTGAACAAATGAGAAGAGAAACTGATGACATTGGTCCATTGGCAGAGCTGGAACACTGGAAATCAAGAATGTCATCATTTAACAGGTTAAATTCCTTCTCACAGAGTCTAAAGAAAGCTTTTTAAAAATAAATTTAAAATTTTATTCTAAAGAGATATTTAAATGTGTTTCTTTCTTCAAAGTCTTTTAGATGAGATCAAGAGTTCAAGAGTAAAGAAAATTATAAGTATTCTTCAGACAGCAAGATCAAAGACATTAAAGCAGTGGAAAGAGCTGGTAATTACTATGTTTTAATGAAAGTTCAAAATTAGTACAGAATTGAGCACACAATAAAAATAGTTTTGAGTGTTTATGCTGATTTTATACTGTGGTTTATTAATTTGTTTGTTGAAATGTTTAGCACGGAAGATTCTGAAGTTAAACAGGTAACTTGAAAAGGAGTCAGTGCTTCTGTAATGTGTCTTTCATTAACATAGTAAAAAGTAAAGCAAAAGTAAAGCAATGCAGCAATACAATGTGTGTCTCTCTCTAGCTGTACCCTGTGGTGGCCAATGGTAAAGATGCCTGAAATTTTATCATATTGCTTGTAGGATTATTGACAGCTGGCTTTTTTAGCATAACTGCTACTTCAGAGAAGTGGACATCTGTAATGTAAACTTATCAGTCAAAAATGTAGGCAGTCCAGAAAATTAGCTGCAAGCAATGTATAGGCAGTCAGACCCCCCAGCACTCTGGTATATTTCAAGGAGCTTGTCTAAGTTCTGTAGAATTGCTAATTTGAAAAATAGTTGTACCATGCTAAAACCATTCTAAACCATTCTAAAATGTAGGTTGGATTATCAGTCCCATGCTATTGTACTTTCATCACGAAGGAAAAAACTCTTGGGGTCTGAGTGAGGAGTTCCTCTAAATCACATCCAAAATGTTGCTGATTGGCAGGTAGAGCTTACCAATTCTTGCATGTAACAGCAGTTATTTCTTAAGTGAAGAAGAAATGACTTGGAAAGAACTGGAATTATAGTCTTGTGGTGGCATGCACTGTAAAAGTGCAATAAAAGTTTCAGTAAATTTTAACCATATGAATTCTATTTCCCTTCAGGATGGTAATATAACAGTTGCTGCCAATGAAGCTAAAGACAACGTGAAATATTTATATACATTGGATAAATTTTTTGGTCCACTTGCCAAAGCTTCACCCGTAAGTAGTACTCTAAAAGCACATAATGTGAAATTCAGAAAAGAAAGGAAAGGCTTTTGCTGCTGAAATAAAGGTATTTCTTCTTTGCTTAATGATTAGTGGACAACCGAAGTCTTTTGGCATTAGTGAGTTGAGTTTACAGATTTTGAATAAGCCAGAGATAATACTACCTTTTGTGTGGGAGGCAGTTGTCCTTCCAGAAGATAATTGAAGGACATGGGAAAAATAAGCCAAAGATGATGTTTTTCTAAAGCTGATATTAAGCCGAATTGTCTTTGAGATTAGCCTTCACATATGGTACCTTGTCCTGTCTCCATGCTTCAGGTAGCAGTTACTTATGATTGTTTTAATGCAAATATCATAAAATGAACCTAAGCCTTCAGTTGAGCTGAAATTAGTGGGTTTCTTATTTTACAGTTTAAAGCTGTTTCTCTTCCAGGTGGCACATACTTACTTTCATCCTGGTTCAAATGATAAAACTTACTGATATAACCATATGGGTCTCAGATTTCATTTTTGAAGTGTCAGGATGAATTTTGAAGATGCAGCCACCAAGCAAAGCTGTCTAAGCTTGCATGGTTTGGAGGATTTACACATAATCCAGCTGCTTACAAATTTTCTAAATATTCAAAGTTTGAACTCTGTTTGAATCCCTTGTGCCATTTTACATTGGTTTTCTTCTGCAAAATATTCACTGTTCTGCCATATTGGACTTGACTTTTAGATACCATACTATTTTTTATCCTTTTCTAGACTAGTCACTGTCTTTTGTTCTAGGTTTTCAGTATACCTGGCTTGCATGCATTTCTGTGGAGTCTTTCTGTGGGACAGAAAATGCTATAGTTCAGTATTCTCATGTTGTGGCCTTGTGTCCCCCTTCTGGGTTTTTCTTCTGTAGAGATCTAGGTAAAATGAACATAGGCCAACTTTCTTCTTGTCCTTCCTACAGCAGCCCAACTCTTTTGTAGCAGTGTATGACAACTGTTCTTCAGGTAGCATATTCCTTTGCAAAGCAGACTACAGCATCTTCATATACTGGATGCCAAGGCCAAAAAGAGTACAGTCTCTGTGTTTGCCCTGGAAAATCCCACTCTGGAAGAAGACCTATTAATTTATGCATTACCAGTTCCCCATTTTTTCTTCTTGGTCGTAGTATGTTAGGTCCCTGCAAATGAATTGGGTGATCCAGTTTATAATGAGATGTCTACAAGAACTATGTGTTACAATCAAAAAGATGTTTATTCCCTGAGAAACATATTCCCAGAGCTGTCATATTGTCTTTTGTGTTAATTTTTAGGAAATGCAAATTTCTGACTTTCCCATTTTTTCCTGTTGTAGGTAACAATGATGGAACACGTACCCAGTTTAATGAATACTGTCTGTATGATCTACTGTACATCGCCATACTACAACACATCAGAGTGCATGACATCTCTTCTTCTTAAAATCACTAATCAAATGATTAGCACATGCAAGACATATCTATGTGAAGGTGTTTCAAAAATCTGGGATCTAGACAGGTGATACAATTTTAATAATTTCCTCTTTTGTTAATACTAGAAGTAAAATTGTAGATTAGTCATCAAGACTATTAAAAGCCTAGAAAGAAGACATGCTTAAGACCAAGTCAATTATTTTCATGCAAAAGAGAAGGGGGAAACCACAGAAAGGGGTTAAGATGAGCATGACATCTGAAGTTATCAACTGGAAAAGTAATGATTGGAACGGTCTCTTGATAGTGTAATTGGAGCAAGATTATGGTTACTGAGGTGAGAAGGAAAAGGTATTAGAAGCTTCATCAAGACAGTTAGGGTGTCTGTGCTTAAATTCCAGGCAAGTCAAAGGTGACACTGAGGTAACAAGCTAGGAGATATATAAAAATAAATCTAACAAGTAATTTGAATTCTTCCTGTATTTTGGTGTGGCTAAAGGAAAGTTTCCAGAATTTACCTGTGATCAGTTAATTACTGGGTACATTTATTCTATAGAATGATTCTAAAGAATTAATGTAAAAAAAAAGAATATTTTAGTTTATTCTTGCTGAATTTATTTTTGAGACATTCTTCTCATTTACTTATTTGCTGCTGATGTCCCTGCAAAAGTTTCTCTCTGTCTGTTAGTGGTTTCAATCTATAAAGTTTGATTATCATTTTAATTTCCAATGATCTTTTTGGAAGAAGAAAGACAAAGCCAAAGTGGAGCAATAGTCTTGGGTAAATGGCTTATGGCTTATTTCCATGCCTTATCTATGTATTTCATGTATATTAGTAGCTCAGGGTTAATGAACAACTGTGTATAAGATGTAACTATCTGTGGTCTTAGGAGCCAAGATCTTCCTGGTGTGTCTTTTTAAAGAAAAAAAGACTTTCCTTATGCTTACTGTAGTTTGGAAAAATATGTCTCTTGTCTCGTCTGCTTGGAAAAAGAAGAAACGAAGGAAAAACCCATCAGCCGTACTGACTTTACAGAAGATGAGAAATGGCCAAATTGCAGGTGTTCAGTAGCCAGGGTTTACCTGGTGTTTTTTCCAACTGTGCTGCCAAAGTTTTGATTTGATGACAAGAAAACATAATTAAAAATATGCAATCTAGGTAACAAATTTAAACAAAAACTTTTAGGGTTTCATATTTTGAATGTTTTTCAGGTAATGTATAGTTTTGTGTTCTTATTTTGTGAAGTTGCATATCTGACTGAAATGTTCTATGATTATTTATACTCCTTAGAATGATTGTATATCTTCTGTGCTTTCTTCCTCAGGCAAGAATTGCAAAAGAGGATACAACAATGCATTTCCCTCAAAGAACAGTACCAAACATCCTTTCAGAGAATTAAGAAGGAGCTAAAGGAAAATCAAAGTGACAGGCAATTTGATTTCAGGTAAATAATTCACTCTAATATTGAACCATATTAATTTACACAATTTATGAATGAGATATTCTATCTGCTGGCTAGGAGAAAATATTAAATTAAATAGTATACTAAACAGTAGATTAAATGGTAAAACCCTTAAATACTAAAAAATACTAAATACTTGATTAAAATATAGTATTTATTATAATCAGAACATGACTTTGCAGAGGTTTTTTTAATTCAGGAATATACCAATGACAGGTTTTTGCCAGTCACTTGTTGACTTCGCAGATGTCCAAAGGGACTTCAGGGGAATTTATGGATGTCTTAATTTAATATATCTGTTTATGTATGCTCTGAAACCCCAACAAATTTGAATCATGAATATAAGTGAAAAAACTCCAGGGGAATGTAGTCAGGTTGGGGATGTGTTGTCTATCAGAATGCCAAGGTAAGTTTTACCCATATTGGCACTTAAAGCATTGTGCATGGTACATTCATATTTTAATCTCTCCTGCAATCTGCAGTCTCCCTCTCTGCAAATGTATTATTTAAAAGAGTAACTCCTGAGATATGTGGCAAAGGCTTTTAATTGACATATATAAGGATTAAGCATTTTCTGGTTTATATCCATTACTTTAAAATGGTTTTAACTTGATTTTTAAGTCTTACAGTACAGAATTTTTAAGTGAAACTTCATAGCAGTTCTGGTAGAATGTATGTGGGTTAAATAGAAAAAATCCATTACAAATAGATTTGCATAACAATCTGTTGCTTTTTTATTGTTAGTGAAAACTATATATTTGGAAAATTTGATACATTCTGTAAACGTTTGGAGAAGATTTCAGATATGAGCAGTGTTATGGAAAGTCTTTTAGAACTCCAGTGTATAAAAATAGAAGGTATCGAAGACATCAGTACTCATTACCAGAGCATTGCTACAAACACCAAATCCAAACAGTATGATGTTCTGGATCCCAGAAAAAAAGAGGTATATACATTTATCACTTGTCTGACAATCACTCCCTTAATTCTATGCTTTTCACTGGAGTTATGCAAAGAAGATTAAATTTTATAACAATGCATGTAGTATTTTGCTGTAATAATAGTACTTTCATATCTTTTAATACAATTGGAAAATGTTTAGGTAAATTTAGCTTTTACTTCAAATGTTTTTGTTAATTTCTGATAAATTAGGTTTTGTGCAATAGGTAATGCTACAAACAACTTTTCCTAAACTTGCTTGTTTTGAGATGCATATGTTTTGAACTGCAGACTGAAAACTAATTCATGCAGGTCAATGCGTTAAATACAGTTTATCTGGTTGCAAGAGTTACTCAGAAAATACTTAGTGCAATAGTAAAGGCAGTATTATAGTAAAGGTAGTAAAGGCACTTAGATCAATATCACCCTCAGCACTGAGCATGGTGGTAGAAACTAAAGTTGTTTTTCAAGTGCTTCAAACTCATGCTTTCATACATCTTCTACATGCTGGAATTGAGCTGCCTTTTTTTGGGCTGTAGCCTGCTTGCTTTGTAGGATTAATAGCCTCACAATAGAATGCTAGAAATACTGACTTTCATGCCTTCCTGAACTGTAGTTTTCAACTGTCAGCAACTTTTCTTTAAACATTTAAGTCTGTTTGGCTTTGACTTTCTTTAACTGGCTGATAGCTAGCTGTGTGGATCTTTTCTGAAAGAGAACATTTACTGTTAACTGGATTTTGGAGTTGTTTAAAAATTGTGTGGTTTTTCTACACCTAAATGGTAGGAGCAATATATCTTATGGACTATCTTCCCAAGCTTGTGGAGTGCTGTCTTTTAGAGAAAGTTTGCATTGGACTCTCTCTGTACATCCTCAGTATTTTGAACTTTTAAGAAAAATTATTACAGATAAGTACCCAAATTACTTCTAATTAGGAGCTGCCAAATTTGGTAGCCTAAAAAAGGGGCGAGGCTGTTGCAGTTCCATGTCCCCAGGTCCACTCAGCTGCAAAGCTGAACATGTAATTCCCAACAGGCATGCATGCACACACACACAATACACAGGTCTGGCCACACAGCTCAAAACAAGCTGAAAACACAGCAGTCATTCAATTACAAACAGTATTAAAGACCTCATCTGGCTGAGCAGGAGGAAAGTCTGTTAGTAAAAAATATACGTACATGGATCCTTCCAGTAGCTGGTCTTACACACTCAGTCTATTCAATAACAGGCCCCTGAATACCCAGGTCTCCCCAGTTTCTGAACTTACAACATTCCCCAGGGCCCACAGCCCGACTCCACAGTTGCTGGTACTCAGACCTATACTCCCCCCCTCCCCAGACATGTGCACTATGGATCCCTCTAGTTACTGGTCTTACACAGAGTACCCTCCACTTGACCCCCAGATCCCCTTGCTCTCCTGTTTGCTGACGCACAGCCACACACATACAAACAGTTCTTTCTTGTAGTTGGTCCAGACTTATAACCTAGTAGTTGTCCTTCAGACCCAACCGTCTCTCTGGTAGCTGACTTGGGCTCCTGGCCCCTCTGGTAGCTGACTTCTAGACCATTCTGGTCTTTTCAGCAACCTCTTCACAAGTGAAGAACTCCTTTTATCCCATCATGTCTCTATTTTCCTATACCACATTGATCCCTGCTTTTGCTTCATCCCTAACTCCCACAATACGTTTTGTATAGTCCCAAAATATTCTTCCCTAGTGAACTGTAACAAGTTCCTTATCTCCTAAGCAATAACCTCCCTTAGTCTGTAAGGTGCTCTAGAGATGGGTTTCATACTTAGCCAATGAGCTGAGTGCTCTCCTGTAGCAGTGCCAGGAGCAGCTGGTGAGTGTGCTGTTTGTTCTGATTAGGTTACTAGAATTTGTTTACCTGTCCTTCCTATAGATTTTTTTTTTTACCCTTTTCTAGTTTGAGAAAGATTACCTTGAATTTAAGAACCAAATTGCAGCATTGTATGAGTCCATACAAGAATTTGTGGATTCCTGGTTTCAGAAGACTCTAACTGTAAGTAATTTTACAAACAGAAACCCCTTTTTATGGTGCTCAGAAAGGCTGAGCACCCACAGCTCCTACTTGACTACTTCATTACTGCCGGCATTCTGTACTGTGGTGGTGGCTGCCTGAGATAGTGTAGGAGGACATCAAGTCTATTACAAGTGTTCTGAAAGTCACCTGCAGAAGTGCTGGAAGATAACGTTCATTGTTACTTGGTGCCAGTTTTAGGTGCCAATTTTATGTTCCATCTTTCCTTACCAATTTTACAGCCCTATTATTTTGAAGTTTATTTTCTTTCTTCATCCTGGTGTTCCCCATGCTTCCTGTTGCATTTCTAAGTCATTCCTGTTGGACTGGCAGGAGTTTCTGCCATTTCTTACCTTAATGTCGGTACTCTTCATTGGTTCAGGCCCTGATCATGATATAAGAAGTTAATGAAACATAAGTAAAGGTGTAAGTGTTCTATCACAACTGTTTGCAGGAAAAAGGAGTGATGATTTGAGAGTCAGAAAGAAATTAAGTATTCCGCTATACTGTAGTGGTAGCGGTTTCTTTGTTTATACTATGGTAAATATATTGTATATGGGACAAAATACAGAAGTAAAATTAACTAACTTGTCAGGATGGACTTCTGTATTTCTTAGAAAACAACTCACAATCTTACATAACATATTATAAATTAAAAATAACAGTTCATGAGCAACAACTTTCTGAACTATTAAAATATTCTGTAGTAAATGATGCATCTTCCTTTTCAGACTGAACAGATGCTGGGACTTCTGACAAAGCTGGAACAAATAGGACAAAATCATATTGATCTTAATGAGAAGTATACCGTTGTCCTTCAGCAATACAGCCAAGACTTAGAGTTTGTTCGAAAACTCTACCAGAAGCAAAAAGAAAATCCGCCTATACCACGTAATATGCCACCAGTAAGAAGAAAATAAATGAGAGAGAAAAAAGTCTGTGCTTCGTGGCTGTTTTTAAGTTAATGGAAATATAACCTCATATC
Organism: Gallinago jamesoni; assembly: GCA_025769975.1. Taxonomy (NCBI): domain Eukaryota; kingdom Metazoa; phylum Chordata; class Aves; order Charadriiformes; family Scolopacidae; genus Gallinago; species Gallinago jamesoni. The sequence continues at coordinate 91,056,074 of JAOQGH010000012.1, read as the reverse complement.
TTCTGTGTTTTAGGTTACGGGGAAGATTATGTGGGCTCAGCAGTTATACAGGAAAATTGACCGTCCAATGACATTCCTTAAAAAGAAAACCATACTTTTGAAGGTTGGAAATTAGCAGAGGAGAATTTATGCTAAGCTTTCAAGCATGTTATTAACGGACACATGATTTATTTTTATACTCCTAAGCTCCATTTTCTAGCAACTTGTATTCAAGCTTATCCAACAGGATAGGTGTTAGTGTTTGCTCCAGGATTTGAATACCTTTTTGCAGCTTTATTAGGACAGTTACTTCGCTTGAGACATTAAGCTGATGACTTAGGCTGGTCCCTTCTGGGGCTTGGCTCATGCTAATCCTGATAGCAGCACTGCTGGCCGTGTACCTAAGCTTAGAGCTTTCTGTCTGCTATGCTCTGTAATGAAGAGGACTGGGATATTTAAGCTCAAACACTAGCAATGCTTCATGAAAGAATGTAATTTTTATAGCTTTCCCAATGGGACATCAGTGCCCTGTACAGGTTATAACATAGTCTTTGTTTATGGGCAAGACTGGGAGGAAAATCAGGAAAAGAGTTTTGTTGTTTAGAGCACAGTTAAATACTTCTTAATAGTTAAATTCCTAAATATATTTTTATGTTTCTGTGTCTTACCTTATTTCTAAAATGGCATAACTAAAGCTCTCTATTCGTTTTGTTTTCCTAGTGCCTAGTGGAGTACATTTCTACCATGTTGTTAGACTCATTGAATTGATTAAATGGCATTTGCTTTTTTCTTTTTGTTTCCTTGACTTGCAGACAGTGGAAATGAAAAAGGTTGTTAAGAGCTATAATGAAATGGCTGCAGTTCTTTTGGAATTTGAACTTATTTATCATAGAGCCTGGTGCATGTTTGCTGACCAGGCTAGAAATGCTCTGTGTGCTTCTTTACTTGTCAGGCACCCAGAAACCAAGGTAAATATGATTTATTCTTTCTATTGCTGTTGCATTGTTTAGTATTACATATGCTACTTTAATCATATCATGGAGTACAGCATTAAAATAATCTTAGTAGGGTTAAAGAAGTGAACTACTTGAATTGATACATTTTTTTTCCTTTTTGTGTATATTTATGGTAGAGACTTCATCATGTTTCTTCTTTGTAAGGTTCTTGCCTCATTCAAGGCATAAAAGAGGCAGTACCAAGCAAATATATATCTATTAGTTACTTATCTACATCTTTTTAGATATTGTTTCAGGTTTTATTTTCTATGTTAACCAAAAATTTTCATCAAGGAAGGAATTTTTAATTAGATCATGGTCTTTTCTGTAGTGATCAACATTGCTGTGTTGAGTATATATCAAACATTCATTAATTTGCTTTCAAAACTGCTTGCTGAGACAGAAAATCTTACCATTCTTACTTCATAGATTATTTATCTGCTGTAGTGCAGTGACAGTTTTTGAACTAACGATTCCATAATGGGCAACTAGAACCTATTTTTCAAATTTATTTAGCATCTTAATAGAATTTAGTGCTCTGAAAAGCATACAGAGATTAACCTTCCGAACATTTCTCCCTAGTTTACTGATGGAGAAACTGACATGAAAAGGCAAATTAGTTTCCACAGACTGTAGCTGCAGAACTAGAATTAAACTTAGGAAGTCACAGAAGCCAAGTGGTTAGGGAACAGTGAAGGGGTCACAGGAAATTGAAATCAGTGCAAGATATTGGTTGATTGATACTTTAAAAAATCCAGATATTTGTAGAGGAAAATGAAGATCTGCACAAAAACATAGGTATCCATTTAAAAAATCTTCTCTGCTTGTCTACATCTTCTAGTATGTTCCGGTTAAATGTAACCACCAAACTACTGCCTTATTTTCTATTTCTTCTGTTTCCCCCCTGTACTGCTACATGAAGGAATTACATGTAAACTTGGACCCGGTGGTCCTGGAAGTACTTTATGAAACAAAATACCTGAAAAAAATGCATTTTGAAGTTCCAGATGTTGTCTTTGGCTTGTGTGCAGATGAAGAACAGATTAAAAGACATCAAACGGAGTGAGTGAACACTTTTTGGATTTGATTCTCATCTGCAGATGGGAATCCCTAGCTTTGAGTCTCTTGCATATGCTTTTGATTTATTATAGTTTTTTGCTTTGATGGAGTTTAATTGAAATTTAATTGCTTTCCCCTGCATTTTCATAGTAATATTGGTAACAAACAGTTGTTCCTATTTCCACAAATATCTCATTACTAGAAAACGCCTGCATGCTTTTGTTTTGTTACTGTAACAGCTGCTCCTAGGTACTGCTACGTGGGACTCCTAGGTACTGTGAAGACCTCTATGCACTATAACATAGGCATAAATATTATAGTTAATATCAAAAGCTCTTTTCTGTTACCAAAGCAAGCTGAAATTTACCACTCAATTAAGGCATAACCCAAACATTTGTATAGATAATACATCACCTAAGTTATAATTTGTTCTCTTGTATTGAATATCTGAGGTAACTTTTGTTAATTTTAAGTAATTTCTTTCTGCTTCTTGTAACAGTCCAACTTTGTGCTGGAAAAATTCTTTTCCTTCTCAGGGATGCTGATTCTCTTAACTGTTGTGGTTGAACTCCAGCCAGCAGCTAGAACAATGCAGCCGCTTGCTCACTTTTTCAGTTGTGATGGGGGAGAGAATTGGAAGAGTAAAAGTGAGGAAAAACTTGTGGGTTGAGATAAAGACAGTTTAGTAAGTAAAGCAAAAGCCGCGCACACAAGCAAAGCAAACCGAGGAATTCATTCACTGCTTCCCATCGGCAGGAAGGTGTTCAGCCATCCCCAGTAAAGTAGGGCTCCATCATGCATAATGATTCCTTGGGAAGACAAACGCCATCACTCTGAAACGTCCCCCTCTTCCTTCTTCTTCCCTAGCTTTATATGCTGAGCATGATATCCCATGGTATGGAATATCCCTTTGGTCAGTTGGGGTCAGCTGTCTAGGCTGTGTCTCCTCCCAACTTCTTGTGCCCTTATAGCCTATTTGCTGGTGGGGTGGTGTGAGGAGCAGAAAAGCCCTTGATTGTTTGGCAGCAACCAAACCCACCAGTGTGCTATTGCACTATTCCCATCCCAGATCGAAAACATAGCACTATAGCAGCTGCTGGTAAGAAAGTTCATGGATTCACAGATTTGACAGAGTTGGAAGGGCCCTCTAGAGATCATCTAGTCCAACTCCCCTGCTAAAGCAGGATTGCCTAGAGCACATCACTCAGGACTGCATCCAGACAGGCCTTGAAAATCTCCAGAGAAGGGGACTCCATGACCTCTCTCGGCAGCCTGTTCCAGTGCTCTGTCACCCTCACCGTAAAGAAGTTTTTCTTCATATTTGAGTGGAGTGTCCTATGTTCCGGCTTATGACCATTGCCCCTTGTCCTATTTCTGGAAACCACTGAAAAGAGTCCGGCTCCATCATCCTTCAACCCACCCTTTAGGAACTTGTAAACATAGATAAGGTCTCCTGACCTACATAGAGTTGGGAACTCTATCCCAACTGAGACCACAACACTAACGCTCTAACAAGGATGATGGGTCTTTAAAAAGTAATCCTTTGTGAAGAGTGTTCTTTAGGTATGTTTTAAACAGAAGTGGAAAAATGGGAGCAAAGTTCAAAGATTTCATAAACACTTGAATTCAATCCCTCTTCCCTTATTCTGTTGTTAAAAGTTTCAGTCTTTCACTCTTACAATGCTTTTCATTAATTAGCTGTGGGTAATTAGGACAAACTAATCTGAAATTTCTCATGTGTAAGGCAACCTCTGTGTGCTACAGTCCCCTAAAAAGAAACTGCCCCAACCTTTGCCATCCAAGAGAAACAAGAAGTACACAAAATATTTGCAATAAAAAAGTAGTCCAAACTTACTTTCTACTCTAAAAAAGACTTCACACTGATTCCCCAGGCAAAGAAGGAATATTCAGAGACTGTAGATTTTTGCTTAAGGAACACTGGGAAATGGTCTATCTCTGTGTATGTTTTGTAACAATGATGTTTAAAATCGTGATTTTAATCTGGCACACAACACAGCTGTTACTTTTTTTGCAGCAGTTCTTGAAAGGAAGTCAGTATGTGTCTGACTTATGAGTTGCATTTACTACTAATTCTTGTTTACGTAGCTTCGTTATGTAGCTTCATTTTCATAGAACTATATTAATAAATCTTGATTCAGAATTTGGCCTCTTTTTCTTTGGGATTTGGTGTCCTGAGTGGTTTGGATCTTGCCTATCTTATAAGCAGTGTCATTTCATACTATGTCTTGTGAGACAGGAAGAAGGGAACAAAACTATCATGTTTTCAATTTCCTGGGGATTTTTACAGTAATTAATTTTCCTTGGAAGATTCTCTAAATCAATCACTGTTACTTTACTAGAGGTAAAGTCTCAGTCTGGTTTATTTCCTCAGTCTGGTTCTGCTCTTAGTGGGGAGAAAGAGGCTTAGTTTGATCTAAGAAGAGCTGGGAAGAGTTCTTATTTTTAACATGGGGTCAGAACTTGCAAATTGTACTAACAGAAAATGTGTCCAAATTTCTGTTTCAAATATCTGAATTAAGCCCATTCTTAACATGATCATGTCTTGCAGACTCCAGAATCTCTTGATCAATTACAAAGAGTATTTGAATAGGATTCCTGTTATGCTGAAACCACTGATGAAACCATTCATAGGACAAGTTGAGGATGCCCTTACTCCAGGCCTGATGCATCTGTCATGGACTTCTTTGAACATCAATAAATGTATGTAGTAGTAGAAGTGGTGAACTGTTGATGCTGTTAGGTGGTACTGGCCAGATACTTCCTTGTCGGTTTTAGGAAGAGCACTCCCTCAGGTCCCTCCCTCCTGATTATGGAAGTAAGTCAGACATGAATAAGGTGAAAATGGTGGCCTGCTTTAAACTGTGGTGATCAAGTTAGGGCTGTTTGACAGCTGTCTTTGAACAGCCCTTGTTAAGTCGTTTGCTTTACCAGACATACCCTTTTTCCCCTCTGGTGACGCCCCTTTAGCACTCTTACGTGGCAAGATAAACAGTAGCAGAGGCAGCCTAAATCTGAACCTGTAATTGGGGCATGGGTTTGTGCAGCTGTTCATTTGTGACTGTGCCATGTGGCTCTGAGCAGTGCTTAAGGCAGGGCTGGCCACTTTTTAGCTTTACTTGACCTTTGCCTGACACGAGCACAAAAAACAATGACAAGTGGTTTTTCATGTTTGTTTTATAGCTCTAAAATGAATTCTTGTGTTTGGTTTGCATAGTTTAGTAACACATCATAAGGAAGGTCTTTACAACATTAGTAATTTATTTATTCCTTTAGATACTCTCTGCACTATGTTAAATATCTGAATAACTATAATTCAGGTTTTAATTGTTCTTTGGACCGGTATTTGCCCTAGTGGAAATTGGCCTTTTTTACAGGGTAGAGGTTATGCAGCAGGGGTATCTGGGCTACCTTCTGTTTTCTGCTGCTGCAGCTGGAATAGAATCACCCCTGGAAAGGAATCATAGAATCATAGAATCCTATGGGGTTGGAAGGGACCTCTGGAGACCATCTAGTCCAACCCCCTCCTCGTCCCACGCCAAAAGCGGGTCTACCTAGAGCAGGTTACCCAGGAACTTGTCCAGGCGGGTTATGAATGTCTCCAAAGAAGGAGACTCCACCACCTCTCTGGGCAACTTGCATATTTCATTGCTGTTAAATCCTCATTTTATTGTAATACCATGTGTGTGGGAGGGGGCAGGGGCGGGAGATGAGATTTAAGGGGTCTGTATTTTGCATGATTTGTTTTCATTTTATTTTCCTTATTAGTCATCGAGAAAGTTTATAGTACCCTGAGGGAGTTGGACCATGTAGTCAAAGAAGCAGCTGATACCCTGGAATGCAGAATTGAAAGAATTCTGGAGGATATGTCAAACACTGCTCTGATAATTTTGCCAGAAGATGAACCTATAGATGTGCTTTCTTTCCTGGAACAGACAGAAAAGCTTGCTATCTCTACCGCTCACAAACTGTCTCAGTAGGTTTATTCACTGCATAGATTTGAAGGTCGTATTTGGGAGGGATTATTTAGGTATAACTTTTTTATGCATAGGGAATTTACTTTTAAAATTTTATTTTAACAGAGTACTAGTCTAAAGCAAAATGATAGTCTTAGGATCCAGGGAGAAACTGCCAAGTATCTTGAATACAGCAGATGTAAGATTGCATCTGTAGTGGTTAGCATTTCGTATTTTTCTTCTATATTGTTCTAGACAGTAGCAAGAAAAATGAAGATAGGTAAAATTTGAAATCTCATCCCCATGTTAATTGCTTGATTCTAATGCTAGTTTAATACTTCCTGTTCTCCTGGTGCTGCAAATTTTTTGGCCTGTGCTTATTTTCTAGGTCATAGCAGAATAGATGTTCTGATATCTATGAAGATATCTATGCTTACTGTGCAAAATAAGATACCTTCTATTTATTTTTGTGGTTTTATTTTACTAATACTGATTTTGCAGATTATCTCACCGTATCAGCATGATAAACCTGTTTTATTTACTAGCTGGAAAATAACATATTTTTTTTTAATTGTTATGAAGTACAGTTGAGTCAGATATAGTAGTCTGACCAATGGGTTTCTTGATAGTCTGTGTATCGTAATGTCCTATATTCTCTGTATGCCTAAGCAATAGGAACAAACTGAAGAGTGTAAGGGTATTTCCCTGCATGTACAATTCTTCACAGTGCAGTGGGAATGGGGATTTGTGCCTGGAAAGCAGCAAAGAGTATTCTTTGTGTTTTATTCCTTCTGAGTGACTGTGAGGTTGTTTTTGTAGACAGAGTCGGCAAGTGGAATGCTCTGTGTATGAACTGGTAGACACTCTTAAGCACAGGCTGAAAGCAGATACTAAGAGAACTCTGGAGGTAAGACCTCTACAGTGTAGAAGGTAACCTTTTATAACATATGTACTTTATAATTTATTTACATACTGGATAATATCATTGTTTTCCTAAGAATTTACCTTTAATTCTTCAGGATTCATATGCCTGTACACATCTGGACAAGAAGCAGAAAACACGCTGCCAAGAATGCCTGTCCTGTAGTTACTATAATCTTATAGGACAGCTTTGTCAGAAGAATACTGACTCTCTGGTCAGATGTGAGTCTGTCTTTTTTTTGATATGTTTAATTTTTTAATATAATTTTAAGATTTTTCTCCAAGCTTATTGTGGTAAAAAATATAGCCTCACTTAAATATTATATTTATTTTATTTAGGCATGAAGATTTCTTTAGAGTCCTTAAGACATCGGTTGCATGTTGTTGACTCTAGATATCAGGTGACCAAGTTTGTAGAGACACAGAGGGTTCCTTTGTTCAAATCTGAAATTCAACTGGCTATTCCAAATGTTGTCTTGAGACCAAGTCTTGAAGATATTCAGGTAACAAAATAATTGCACATCTCAGTCATTTGTGGTAAAACATTTGTGAATTCCTTTTTTAAATACAACATGTAAAAGTTTAATCTGGTATAAGAACTAAAAGGAAGGGGAAAAAAATATTAAAATTCACTTGATTTCATGACATCATTGGGTGCTAAGGACATGAAGCCACTGATGAGGTTTGTTACGCAGGCCAGCAGAAGCAGCTGTTTTACTAAAAGCTCAGTAACTCATGTTCACAACCCTCTACTTAGAGGCAAACATTTCAAAGTGAATGCAAAAATAAAAATGAATGCCATTGATACAGCCTGATTTGAATTTCTGCTCTCCTTAAATTATTTCAAAGTATAAAATGATGTTATCAGTTTAAAATACCATTCATACATCAGCATTCTGCAGTAGTGAATTGTAAAAAAAAATATTACCAGCCTGAAGCCCTAAACTGTGCCAAAATTTGAATACTCATTTAAACTTATACTAATTCAGCAAAATTCTCACACATATATTTACATTCTCCTATGATGTCTGGAATTATTTACAAAATATTGTTTGTTTATGCTGTTGATTCATGGACTTTTTGATTTTGCGTTCTCACTGTCAAAATTAGAAGTTGAATTCTTTCTTTGATTTCATTTGCATCCTTCATGGTGTTGTCAGTAAGAAATCAGACCACAAAGTGTAATTTAAAAATACCATAGTTAGAAGAAGTTATTCTATAACTTCTGTATAGCTGCCTGTAGAGATTCTAGACTATACCATCACAAATTCAGACAAATGTATTCAGGCGTTCTGATGTAAATGTGAAAACTATTATTGTTAATAATGAATAACTGTGTTGTAAGCAGTTTAAGGGGAAATTGTACTGTAATTAAGTTATGATCCCCAGTGATTCATGGTTAGTATTTGTAAAGGCTTCGTGTTATTGTTTGAAAAGCACATGATAAAGCTTTTTGGAGCACTTTTTCCCCTTAGAAAATGTATTTTGAGTGATCTTATTTCATGCTTTTTGAGAATATGTCCTGTAAAGATAGAGGTCTACTTTTGCCATTTTGGTATTGTTTGGAGGATCCCTTTTTTTTCCCCTGTCTTGTTTGTTGTAATTTCTCTGTGTGCTCAAGACGAATGTTTTGCTGTTTTCAGAGTGCTGTAAACAAAGCGGTAAATATGATATTATCAATAGCCAAAGATATCCCTTTGTGGAAATTTGCTTACTTGCATCATAAACAGCAGCAGGTAAGTATTTTATTTTAAATTAAAAAAAAAAAATAGTATTTTGGTTGACATTTCTTAATCTCATAAGAATATGTTCTGTACCAGTACTCTGATTTGTAATCTGCTGGATCTTCCTGTTAAGTGAAAGCCGAGTTTTTAATCTCTATACCAAGTAATTGAACGTAAGAGCAATAATTCATAAACCTCATCTTTGGTGGTTTTTAGTATTAAAATCAAAAGTTGCTTTAATAAAAATATTTTTAAAATACTGTTCAAGTATGATATTGTAGAGTGTGAGTATTATCCATGTGTACTACAACCTGAGTATAGATTATTATCCGTCTTCCCAGGCAAAAACTTTATTCCAAGTTAAACTTCCAGGTTGCATTCAGCACTTGTAATTCTACAGTAATGATACAGTAAATACAATATAAATATTTTAACTGGCATTAAAATGAGCACTAAAACCTTATTGAAGCAGGGAAATGCACAGTAATGCTGTTCAAATGGCCTTAATTCTCTCCTATGGTAATGAAATATAGATCTGTGTAGATCTGTGTAGATCTGTGCTGCAAAGTGTCTTTGTAAATATATTTTCCTGTTCTGTCAATCTGACATGAAAAACAGATCAGCTCATTTCAGTGAAGAAACCCCATTCAAATCCTGAAAATAAAAAACCAAAACCAACTAAAGTAGGAAATAGCAGGTTGAATTAAATTTCCTTAAGCAGATTTGTTTGCTTATTTCCAAGCAGCCAGCCCTACACTGCCACCAAAATGAGTATGGATTGTAATTCTAAAGAAAGCAGGAAACAGCACAGCCAAATTTGTATATGATGGGTATTTGACAGATGTCATTCAGATGTGATTAATATAGGGCTCCACATGGCACTTTTTTATAAAATTGGCTAATTTTATCTAACATTAGAACTGTAATTAGTTCTATTAAACTATTAGTTCTATTAAACTATTAAATCTAACATTAGAACAATGGTTTTGTAAAAATCCCAGCTAGGAGTATGAGTCCTTGTGGATCCTTTCTTTGCACTTTCTATCTATTCTTAGAAGTATTTACTGAGTGTACATTCTTAGGCATACCATAATATAAAAAATTAAATAAAACTAGAAGACATGTTTTTTCTTGTTTAATTTATGCCAGATTGAACAAGCTGCTGTAGAGCTAGGTGACGAGAGCAAACTCACCAGGATGCTGACGCTGAAACCTTTAGACAAGCAGATTATCGAGCATAAGGATGTAAACAAAGTGGTGATCCAACTAAATACAATTATTCTAGCTCTTAAAACTGAAGCCTCGGATCTTCTGAACAGCTTTTCTGAGTTTTCAGGCATCTGGAACAAGGTTGAATACATATTTAATAAAATATGTTGCTATATTGTGAAATCTTCTAAATAAACTGTTTTGGGTTATATTAGGAGACTGTGTGCTCAATAGGAAGTATTAGTTACCTGGTAGAATCCATATACCCATAATACTTCTTCTGTCTATTCTTGTGTTGACCAGCAGTTTTCATTCTTTACCAATTAAACCATTTGAGGAAGTCAGTGGAAGAAAAAAAATGTTGGAGCATAAACAAGCTTATGCTTTCATATGCTTTTGCAACTTTCTCACAGCATCTTGTCTGCATAGGTTATAAAAAAGAAAAAGTTAGCAGAATCTACAAGAAATTGCAGGCTACAAAACTGCTCCTGAATATTAAATTGACTACTTCCTTCTTCAGCAACCACTGCTGAAAGCAGCTTTTCTGTTTCTTCACAAAAATGATGAACTAAATCCAAGAAATCTTTCTGGTAATAAGGGTTCCAAAGCAGAAGAGAATCTGGGCTGATGGAGTTGTATTCATTAGGAAGTGGGTCCAGTCACATAATGACTAAAGATCCGCAGAGTGTTTTAGCAAGAGATATTTTATGAAATGAAACCTTACATTAATTCTGACTTGTGAAATTCAGCTCTGTGTGGATGGACAACTATTGGTCTTACCTATCAAAAGTGTTTTAGGCAGAGAAACAAGCAATTGAAACAAGAGTAATCTTATCGTTGTAACTGCTCACTATTTTTAACTTCCCCTTCCTAAACCAGCTCAGAAATGACTACATTCCCACTTTTGCAGTTAGAGTTCAGACTAAGACAAGGAATTTTCACCTCTTCCTGACTTCTGGAGTTCCAATTCTTCTTGCTTATTTACCTTAGTTTTTGGAGATACTGTTTGAGCTAACCATGTATTGATTCTATGTCATTTTACCCAGACAAGACACAAGCAGAATGGATGATGAAGTAGCATGATAATGTTTCCTTTTTACTAAAATCTTCTAAAATCATCTTAATCTCTTTAATTAGTCTCCTCGTAAACCTTAAAATTCCTTAGGACTGGCAACTGTTTCCTCTGTCTTTATAATTTCTTTGGGATCACTGGGAACTGTCACTGGCAACTCATTATTGGCTAGAGGAGCTGTAATAACTTCTCAGAAACCTCACAGTGAAGGCTGTAGATGAATGTCACTAAGCCAGATGAAGATCACTTGTCTCTAATTGAACTGAGAATCTAACACATTTATTGAGCTGGTGACACTGAAGTTCTCAACTCTGCAGACAGGCCTACCTTTTGAAAAGGAAGGATGCTTAGTGCTCTGTTCCCTTTAAACAAGGTTCAACAAGCTAAATGCTCCCTCTTCCCTTTGGTCCATCCTTCCCCACCAAACTGTTTGTGTTCCAAATGGCCAGGTCATTTTTAGCTAGAAACTGCAGTTAATTAACATTGCTTCAGGAAGAGTGAAGATGGCTGAGTACAATCGCTACCATTTAAATAAGTGTTAGAGGTTGTAAGCTGCTTTCGGGAGTTTGCAGGCAGAAGGGAGACTGGGAAGGAAATATTTCCAACAAAGTTTTAGCAGCTGCATTGTAAATTTCGTAGTAGTATTTGGATAGATAAGGGATATCCTGATCTCTGTCCGGTTTTGAGTCATGGATGGATTTCAAGTCCTTTAAAGAGTACTGGGTGAACAGTAAGAGTCAGGAAGAGCAGTTCAAGTGCAATAATTTGATCTTAATGCTTATATCTTAAGCTCTTTTAGAGAGAGATTATTTGTGTTTACACAGTACATCAGACAGCTGAGTCCTCCATAGGTTATTGTAATACCAATTATAATTGGTATTATAATTAAATTGATAATTAAATTATAATTTATAATTATTTATTTAGTTATTATAAATAATAATTAAACTTATTTTATATAGGATCCAGAAGAAAAACTGAAGGAATTTATAGATACTAAACCAACAATGGCTGAATTCCAAACTCAAATCAGACACTTTTCTGTAAGTATTAGGTCTTTATTAAAAATGAACTGTTCAGAGAAATTGTAGTGTAATTAAAAGCTTATTGTTTGTGCTTGCCTTAGCAATTAGAAATGCAAATCAGAGAACTACCAAATCACTGTGTACTGGAATCAGTGGATATTGCAACAGAGTCATTGAAAATAGCCTTGATTCAGGAATGCCGCTCAAGACAAAGAACATTTGGATTAGCTTTGAATAAAAAGTCTGCCACAGACATGGATGAAATTTATTCATTCATTGAAAATGTTAGCAAGAGATTAAGCAGACCTATTCATGACCTTGATGATGTACGAGGAGCAATGGAAGCCCTAAAGGAAATTCGAGAGAATGAGATTAAAATTGACATGACAGTTGGACCTATAGAAGAATCTTATTCTGTGCTTCATAAAAACAATCTGCTCTTTCAAGATGGAAATACAGAAAGAGTTGATGGATTGGCTTATGCCTGGAAGAACCTAAACACACAGGTATCATAGCTGTATTATTTCTCAAATCATGTATATAGCAAAATTATTGACAGCCTTTTAAATATGAAATACTAGAACAAAACTATTTTCTTTAAAAGCTGTGATTTTTTTTCCTACCTCTTTTATTTTTCCTCTTTGTGTGCATGTAGGCATTGCAGGTTGAGGACTTGCTGCTGAAGGTACAGCCAGACATGAAAACAGATTTGCTGAGTGGTGTTCAAAAATTCCAGATGGATACTGCAGAATTTTACAAAGATTATGATGAAAAGTAGGTGACCTGTAGTGCAATACAATTATGCTTCATTAGTGATTGTTAAAAAATGGTATATCTAAAGGGCTTCCAAAAAAAAACCAAACCACAGCACAGGCTCAATGTATATATGATAGCTGATAAAAAAGCCTGTTTACAGAATAATTTAAGATGGGCTGGTACTCTTTCTGTCACAGATTCATTTCCTTAATTTCAATGCTGGAGTCGGTAAAATTCCAGAAGAGTTAATAGGTTGGGGGAAAAAAAATTCTCAATCCAGGTCAAAATGTAAAGTGTTTGGGGTATTCTAAACCCAACAAAGCACTTAAGCAGATATTTTATATTAAGTATATAAGTAGTGCCTTGGATGTGAGTGGAGATTGCAGTTCTGGGTGATTCTAAGTTCACTGAGTCTTACTCAGTCTTACTTCTAAGCTTACTTTGGCTTATTTAAATTTGAACTGTGGGGTATGTGTGCTTTCTTGGACACCTCTACATTAGCAATGGAGGAAGAAAGACCGGAATTTGGATTCCTGTGATCTGCTATGATACTAGGACAATACATGCAGAGTATGTGCTTTTTGGCAATGAAGTTCACATCAGCAGCTGACCCTAGGCATGCACTGTGCACCTATAGCCCGTAGGAAGTGTGAAGCAGCTTTGTGTATCCCCAGGTCTGCCCTGCTCTTCTTGCTCAGGTACTATGGAACCAGGCCCTGGCTGCCTCTGCTGACCACGTTACAGCTTTCATCTTCTGGTTCTGTTTTCCTTTCCAAGGAGCCAGGCTGCACTGCTCTCTGATGACCATGTGTCTGTATTTCTTTCTAGAAATAACCATGGTACGACAGAAGATGACGTACTTACAGTTCTTATCCCAAAATATTATGATGCAGCCAAGAAGTGGTCTCAGGTGTGAGAGCTGGGGATTGCACCCAGTCCTCCAGCTGAGATGTACTTATTAGGGAAAAATCATATTTTTTCTGTTATTTTTCTGAGTGCTTAATTATGGTTCTAGTGCCAGCTACCACAGTTTTAACCCCTGAATTATATACATGCTGTCTTTCCCTTTTGAATAATAAAAATGAAAATAATCATCAAAATGTATTTTACAGGAGAAAAGAAATGGAAAATAACAAAGACAAAACATTTGTATATCTTTATAGCTGTTTGTGTTATATGTGGTAACCTGGATGAATTTTATTATTGGAAAATAAATCAGGTTTTGTTTCAAGGACTACTTGACGTGAAATGTTGCGAGACAGAATAAATATACTTTGCATTTTCTCTTTTAGTCTCTTTTGTGAAAATGTCTAGAAAAAATGTTAGAAAAATATTAAATACTGTTCTGGTAACAAAGTCTGGGTTCTGTTGTGCTTTTTTGTGAAGCCTGTATAGTTGATACTTGCATTGAAATTGTGTTGTTTTTTACAGGGGCCCCAGTGAGGAGAATATTCTTCCCCATGAAGCAAGTGACAGATTACAGATATTTCAAGCCAAATTTGATGAACTGTGGAGGAAGTATATTTCTCTTTCTGGTGGGGAAGAATTATTTGGTCTTCCTATTACAGGTAGCTTCTCAGGGGATATAGATACCTGGTCCTAGGCTGTTAAATTTATATTGTAGGTCCTGGTCAATGCATTCAGTGATGGATTCATTGTAAAAAAAGTCCTTGCAGTAAATTATTATTTAAGTGCTAAGTGCATCTCCTGACTGTATTCTTCCATGTCCAAATTTGGGAAACATGTTGTCCAAGTACTCAAGTTGCCCCTGCTCCAGATATATAATGAATTCCCTTGGCCCATGCAACTGATCTGTAATATCCTTGTGTCTGCTACTCAGACACACTTCAAGTGTGGAAGACTGTTGCGTGAATTAAAGGTACAGCACAATGTATGAGAAGCACTTTAATTTGTACAGACTAAATTCAATATATTTTCCTGTCTGAAGATATATGCAATAATCGTGATATATTTAACTAGGAATTCCTGAAGATGAGAGAAACTAAACAAAACATTTCTGTTAAGGAGGTCCATTTAAAATACTTTTATTATGTAACATATTCTGTTTTTTTATTTTGAAAGCACACCCCTCATCCCCGACCGCTGCTTCTTTGGTAAATAATGCAAATTGAGATAGGGGATATTTTAGTTCTTGCCTAAAACTATAGTGTATTCCTTTGCCTTTTCAGCTACTTTTTCAACATTAACTCTCTCGCTTATAAAATTACGTCTACCATTGCAGAAGAATATTTATAAAAAATCAGCAATGTAAACATCTATTGGGCATCAAAACCTGATGTTCTTACATAGTACAACTAGAAATGTTTGTCACTGTGTAAGAGACTGCAAGTCTGATTTCATACATTGATTAAATACCAATTTTAGAAATACATATATTTTATGTTCAAGAATACAATTGTACCTTATTAACATTCATAAATTTCTTATTTTAAAATTTGAAACAGAGTATCCTGAGCTGCACAAAATTAAACGTGAGCTTTCATTGCTTCAGAAACTTTACAGTCTTTATAATTCAGTTACTGATAGTATCAATGGATATAATGAAATACTTTGGAATGACTTAAATATTGAAAAAATTAACAATGAACTTCTGGATTTTCAAAACAAGTAAGTTATTGTTTGTTGAATTGCATACCATTTTCATTTCTCTCCTCTCTGTGTTAATTAGCTTGTGAAAACTGCTCTGAGGGAGCAAAAATCTGTTGGTTTATTTCAAGCTCAGGCTTGCTCAAGTGCTCAGCACAGTTGCATTAGTGGCCAGCTGTGGTGCTGGTGCGTGACCTTACTTAGCTCACTCTCTGAGTCACTTTAGGTTTTTTGGGGTATACCAACACAGTAGGTTGTAGCTTATTTAATTAATAAGGCACATAAGCCTGTGGCAAGATGGTTGTAAGTATAAATAATCTTCAGAGCTGATGTTCATATATTACTTTCTCATTTAGTTTACAGCCAATATGATGTCTGCAATGATAGACAGAATTTTGATGTTAATGTCTACTTCAGCACATTTGTATGGATACAAATTGTTACTAAAACAAGGGTAGATAGCCACACTAAATTCTGACGTATTATTTGTGAGGTTTGAGAGGAAGAATGTTTTCCACATTGCATGCAAAATAACTGTTTAGGTGAAACCATGCTTTGCTGAAGTCAGAGGAATTTTTCTATAGTGCTGGTAATGATGCACCTTTGGTTTTTCAACAGCCATGGCTGGACCTGCAAGACTTCCCTGAACCAGCTTGTTGTTTCTGTCAGAGGCAGGGGCTCATGAACCAACCCTTTGCCAGCTTTCTCTGAATTCTGATTCCTAGCTCTGGAGTATGGTCAGAATTGCTAGAGAAGGGGAATGTTGTTACGTGCAAAAATGGAGTGTCTATATTCAGGTCTTAAGTATTCTGTGCATCCATTCCTTCAGAGTAGTTACCTCAACCAGTCTATGTTTTACTCTTAATGGGAATTACAGAACATACATCAGAACCAAATTACACGCAAAAGTTGGAAAATAAATGTTCACTATTTTAATGCTGTGCATATCTATTGGGAAAAAAGATGTGAACTGTCTCTCTCTTTTCTTTATCCTTTTATTATTTTGTAACAGTGCTTTCTTCACCTCTTTACACAGTGGCTCTGATTGACAAGACCAGTCAAGAACTGTCAAGACCAGTTCACGCTCAATATAGATAGCTTTATTTTCTGTGGAGTTTCTCTTCTGGAGCAGCCTGTGTGTGTGTGTCTCTGCTTCACCATTAGTTCTAATCAGCTTTTGATTTTGGATTCTCCAATACGATCCGAGAGAGACTTCACTTACATTTTGGTATTATTAAAGAGACTGAGATCAAAGCTGTGTTTTTCATCTCATCCCAAATCTTTGAAAAGCATAGGAAAAGTTACTTGTGCTTAGGCTTTTTAGTCATATGATATTTCGAGTGTGTCACCATTTTAGCAGGGTCCCTTTTTGTACACACCGAAGGAGTGAGGTGGAGATTTTCTTCTTTTTCTGGAAAAAATGCCTGAATTGTCTTCTAGTCATTAATTTGAAAAAAAAAACACCTAATTTTTTTTTACAAAATAATAATGGTAAAAATGTATGTATGGAAAATATATATGCTTTTATATTTGGACAATAAGTCTTCATATCATTTCAGTAGAATTCTGGAATCTGCATCATCATTTTTTCTATAGTTAATTACATTTTACAAGTTAGTAGGACTCTATGCTTGCTTCTCCTAGAACTCTGAAGGAAGCCATTGTGGGACAAGATTTAAAGTTATGTGTTTCTTTTTTTAGTTCATGTGTGACTCTTTTTTCCTCTCAAGTTTTGAGCTATATTTGGGGCAAAATGACCAGCAATAGGCAGTAAATATTTTTTTCTAATAGAAGTCTAACCCAATACTATCCTGCCTTTGGCATACTTGCTTGCATTATTGCATCAAGCTATTCTCTTTAAAGCTGGAGAAATTTAAACAGGGTACAGGGGATACCCACAGAAATAACTAAGATGTTATGAAAGGAGCAGGAATACTGGAAATGCAATTAGTGGTTTAGCATAATTGTAGAGATATGCATAATTCTTTAATGTTCTTTTTTTCTGCCCCTTTTAAAAATAGAGCAAGAAACCTAGAATCATGAAAATAAGAATCATAAGAATAACCGTAGGTGAAAATAAATCAGTCTAAAAAGAGATTAAAAGGATAGATATTTAGACAAAACACATGTAGTAGTGAACATTATCGAAATTTATAATAACAGCTAGAGAGAAGTTTCCCTTTATGTTTTACTGAAATATAGTGTAAAGAGAATGTGCGGTAAATTTAAGAAGGAAATTTAAACCTGACCAATGGAGTAGTATTTTAACATAGTACGTAGCTCACAGAAGTTGCTGTTAGAAGATATTACTGAAACCAAGACAAAAAAGGTACTTATATAAAAAAAATTAGCAGATTTCATTACCAAGCTAAGAGATCCCATTCCAGTTGCCAGCATGTGACAAAGTTTGTAAGAATGTTACTTCTTGTGCCTCAGCATAGAAGTAACAAGGAACTGCCTCATAAAGCCTTATCCATACATAGGAGGATATAATATTCCATTCCACAATGCTTTTCTCTGGCATATTTAATACCGTCTGTTGTTGGATTAAAGATGACAGACTACAGATATTACTGCAGTGCTATGACAATATGCATATGTTCATTTACCTCTTACCAGCAAGCAGTGAAGAATTCAAACATGCTCCAGTGTTGTGTGACAGGTCTGAACTGTGAAAAATGGAGAATTTCTTTGAAGGAATTTTTCATTATGAGTTGGTTTTATGCAGCTTTTTGTTTCTGCCATTGAGCTCTAAGAGAACTGCTGTCAGTCTTTGGTCCATAGCTTTGGCAGATGAAAATTGGCATTACTTGTTAGAAGCAAGTGGAATTTTGACAGTTCATAGTACAAGAGGTTCTTACTTTTAAATTTTTTTTCATCTTGAAATTGTGCATAAAGGAAGATTATTTTTTAAAATATCTTTTGTACAAACTAGGTAAAAAATAGGACTTGTTTGATTGAAACAGGAGTATTTTTCTGTTTGCAAGCAGGTCAGTTTTGGTTTAGGATGTGCTTTATATTGCTTGAAAAAAATGTATGTTGTTTAATGCTTTTTCCCCTTTACAAAATCAGGTGCATTTTCAAATTTTTGATAAAACAATGACACTGCAAAGGCTTAAGTTCAGACCTGAGTTTGAACATGAATTCAATCTCCTTTAATTCAAACTGAAATAGAAAGCAAACTATTCCAGTGTGATTTTTACTGTCTTTAGCAATTTCATGCCTGCAGTCAGAAACAATCAGCTATATATTATTGTGCCAGCTTACAGCTGGATTTTTGTTTATAGTCTACTGGTCAATTGGTTGAAAAATGAGAAGATATTGTACTATTAAATGGTGGATTATGATTATTAAGAATAAAATATTTGTTCTTTTTTTGTGCTTTTTAAAGAATCCATAAATTACCGAAAGCATTGAAGGAATGTCAAGCTTTTCAACACCTCAAAAAAAAAATTGATGACTTCACAGAGAGCTGTCCTTTGCTTGAAATGATGGCAAACAAAGTAAGTTCAGCATAATAATTTGGAGATAAGATTCACTTGAAAAACTCTATTGAAGACTATGCCGTATGACTATAAGATGCTTTCCGTAATTCTTTTTTTATAGATAAGAGCACATATATTTTTGGCAAAAATCTAGTTAGGCTTAGTTACAGAAGAGTAAAGCAAAAGACTTCTTAATGTGATTAGAAAAACTATTAATGCTTTCATCAGATTGAAAATCCAGACTCTTCTATTTGTTTATCAGAGGCAGTGCAAAAGTATGTGATCATTCTAGTCCTACATATAATACAATTGAAAAAAAATCTTCCCTAATTCCTGTGGACTTTTCTAGGCAATGACATCACGACACTGGGAAAGAATTGCACAAGTAACAGGGCATCACTTTGATGTTGGCTCTGAGAATTTTGCTTTGAAAAACATAATGGATGCCTCTTTATTGAAATATAAAGAAGATATCGAGGTACATGTACTTTTCTGCTTGTTTTTAATGAATAACTTGTGATTGGGAGCTCTGCACTTTTGGAATCATGTTTCCAGTCAGCTTTGTAAAGCTAAAAAATTTGGCTTTAGTTGGAAATTTTTTTGAAGAATGGACTTTGGTAGCTGGTATTAGCAGTGATGGTTAGTTTATTTCCTTTTTATTCTGGAGAAGGATTAAATGGATAGATGGTATTACACTAATCCTTCCATAGAAGGAGTTTGTTTGTTTTAAGAGTAGTGTGATTCTTTCATGCTTCTGGTTTAGGGTCTGCTTACTTACAGTTTTTTCTTCCTTTTAAATGTCTTATCAGAGAGAAAAAATAGTTAATATAAGCCTGATCCTGTTTAGTGCTCAAAATCCTTGGAATTTAGTAGAAGTGGAGGATATAGGATTAAATGAGAACAACGTTCTTTTGTCTTTCAAAAGCGATTCTTCACAAGAGCACAGAGCATTGAGAAGGCTTATGCAATGAACACAAGCTACAAAGCTATTGCCTCCTCCATTTTGGGGACAGTAGTTATCTAGCAAGTACATCAGCTTTATGCTCATTACCTTTTACAAGAGGAAAGTATAGCTAAAAATAAAGAAGGAAAACGCCAACAATTTTTAACCTCAGTTCTGTAGTCACTTAGCTGAATCTGTGATCCCTCCATGGTAGTGACCTGATTTCAGGGGATGTTTGGTAAGGGAATCTGGAGCACAGGTTATTTTTTTTTCTGTCCTCTCAGTTGTGGGCAGTGACATTGGAAGAAAGAGATGAGTCCGGTCTATTAATATGTGGCTCTGTGTCTGTGTCACCACTACAATTTTGAGTTTTCAATAAAGGGATGGCCTACACAGCACCAAGCCTGCTGGCATCAGATAGCGTTCACCTTTCTAAAAGGAGGAAGAGGCTCATGAGCTAGTGGGGCTCATTGACAGAGCTTTAAACTCAGCTTGAGGAGGGAAGGGGGCAATATCAGGCTTGCCTGTGACAAGCTGTGGGATGACAGGCAATGGTTAGAGGGTCAGCATGCTAGCGAGGGCCTGCAGCCTGTTGCTCTGAGACTTTCTGTCTACACTGCAGCATAGTTAAAGTCTTATGGAGTTGAACCATCAGTGGATGATCCTACATCAGTGGACAAGGGAAGAGCTATGGATGTTGTCTGTCTGGAGTTTCTGTAAGGCCTTTGACACAGTCCCAGCATTTGTCTCTCAAAAGTGGACAGAGATGGATTTGATGGGTAGACTGTTTGGTGGGTGAGGTTGTGGTGCTGTTTGGTGGTTGGATGGTTGCATTCAGATGATAGTGGTAAATGGCTCAAGACAAGTAGTGTCCCTCAGGGGTCTGTATTGGGACTAGTAGTGTTTAATATCTTTATTGATGACATAGTGGGATTGAGTCCACCCTCAACAAGTTTGGGGATGACACCAAGCTGAGTGGTGTGGCTGACATGCCAGAGCGATGGGATGCCATCCAGAGGGAACTGAACAGACTTGGGAAGTGGGCCTGTGTCAGCCTCATGAGGTTCAAAAAGGCCAAGTGCAGGGTCCTACACCTGGATCGGGTCAACACCTGGTATCAAAATGGTGCTATTGAAGATGGAGTATAGCTATAGAATGTTCCAGTTACAAGTAATACTATAATATAATCTAGTTTGTAAAATAATAATTTTGAGGTGTTTCAATATATATTTTCATTAACTAGATTATCTTTGTAAGTGTGCATTATATTAGCCTTAGAGGAATGTAATTTACTAGTTTAATTTTACACAGGATATCTGCATTGGTGCTGTTAAAGAAAAGGATATTGAAGCAAAATTGAAACATGTCATCAGTGAATGGAGTACTCATGCTTTCAGTTTTGGCCAATTCAAAACTCGAGGAGAACTCCTTCTGAAAGGATCAGATATATTGGAGAAAATAGCTTTGGTGGAAGACAGCCTCATGATATTGGGGTCCCTAATGAGCAACAGGTACAAAAAATAAATGCACGTATTCTGTAAATGTAATCAAACTGGAAAGTAAACAATGATCACCTTAGGTTCTTTTTCCCTTTAACTCTTTTCCTACAGGTATAATGCACCATTTAAATCCACTATACAACAGTGGGTTCAGAAGTTGACCAATACTGCAGAGATAATTGAAAACTGGATTACTGTACAAAACCTCTGGATTTACCTTGAAGCTGTCTTTGTTGGTGGAGACATTGCAAAACAACTACCTCAAGTACGTTGATTGGTGATGACAATATGTTAATAGCCATATGTTGTCCCAAGAGAGTAGCCACATCAGAGTTTACTTGCCAATGCATATAAGTTTTGTGGGCTGTGCATTGGCAGTTCAGTAGAAGTTTTGCCAAACTGAGATCTGTCTGATTGAATTGCTTAGAACTTGGTCAGACCTATAGCAGCAGGATTGTTTGTAATTCAGGCTCAATGTTCCCATCAGCTTGCAATATTAGTGAATCATATGATAGCACAGGGCTTAGGACTACTTCATGGTACAAACTGATGTATCCCTTCACTCATATATACCAACATCCCTTTCTTCTTGTGCACGTGTGTTTATAGGTTTTAAGTTATGTTACAGTAGAGTGACAGATTTTCTGAATGAATTCTGTACTTGCTAGAACTCAGTATAACTAAGTCCAAGACAGATGCTGCAAGACTTGGGCAGCTGCATATGTGCTAATCTGTGTGGACTATTGCAACCTCTTCAAAAGGCAATTATGACCTTCCATGATAGCAGCTGCAAAAGAGTTAAGGACTGATCTGAGTTCCTGCAGGAAAGAAATACAAGAATACATCATACATCCATTCTGTCTCCTAATGAGAGATTTTCATATAGTTCTAGCACACCACAGTTTAGTAGTACTGGATCAACCAGTGCTGTAACTTGGCAAAACCGTGATTATTGGGAAATTATTAAATATTAATTTATTTCAGGCTGCATCTTTCATAATTAACAGCTTACAATTTCCAAAACCAATTCCAAAATTTTTGTCAGTCAAGTAGATATTTCTAAACTGTTATTTAAGGTAACAGTAATTATTTTTTTTATTTCATGAGATGTTTATAATTTTAAAGTTTGTTAGAGAATTAATAAGCAGTTTTTGCAGATGAGCAAATGCTGCAGCACAGCTGAAGCATCTGGTAACTGCTAAAGCTACTTCTTACAAGGATGTTACATGAAACAGTATTCTGGAAACAAGCAAATGTGGTGACTGTCTTTAAAGAAGGAGGGGAAGGAACAGCTTGTTGGAGGAGTAATGATAGATGAGTGGGCTTAATTGCAATCCCTGGCTGAATACTGCAACAAATAACTGTCTGTAAGCATCTGGAAGTTAACAAGGAGATGAGTAACAGTCAATGTGGATTTTTTAGGAGCAAAATTTGTCAAACAAATCTGATTTATTTTTAGAGTGGGCAACAAGCTTTGTGGATAGTTGCTGTATATCTTGGCATTTCACACTGTCTCTTGTAGTAGTACTATCAGAAAATGAGTTCATGTGTAAAATGCAGGCAGAAGAGTGGCATGCATAAACATCAATAACTGATAACTAGAATATTGTACCTGGTTTTGGCTGAATAAGCACATAGACAAATTTGAGAGAGCATAAAAGAGGGTGATAAGAATAAGGAACTATCTGGGAAGGATGACATGCAAGAAAGATTCAACAGACTAGGCTTATTTGGCTTGAAGGACAGGAAAAACTGAAAAGAAGGCATGGTAAGTTTTAACAAAAATATGAGTTGTTAAAGAAGAAAACAATGTGTTCTCTGTATCTATGAATATGGTGAGAAGTAATTGGTGTACACACAAGAAAGATTAAACTTACATATTAAAAGAGTCATTAGTAGCAAAGATTGCCTGGGGAGGCTTCTGGATCTCCAGCATTGAGCATCTTTAAACACCAGACAGACAGGTGTTTTTCAAGAGTGGCATGGGTATGATCCTGTCTTGTGGCAGGCAAATGGCTTTGGATGGTCTCTTGAGATCTTTTCTAGCTTTCAGATAGTTTATAATCCCATTAACATTTCATTTGTTGTAGGTGAAGAAAGAGTTTTAAAGTCAATATATCCACTGTAGAAAAGTATTTATTCTCCAGCTCCCAGTATTTGGGATTTTGTCTCCCTTCACCTCCAATACCTTACAAATGTGGCAAATTCAGACTATACCATTTCTGTTTGTCAGTTATTACTACTATCAACTTACTCCTTGTATCTTGTGTGGAG
Source organism: Gallinago jamesoni (assembly GCA_025769975.1). Taxonomy (NCBI): domain Eukaryota; kingdom Metazoa; phylum Chordata; class Aves; order Charadriiformes; family Scolopacidae; genus Gallinago; species Gallinago jamesoni. Next base: position 91,032,552 of record JAOQGH010000012.1, on the reverse strand, counting down.
CAGCCATTACAAGACATTTTGCATTGCTATTAGGAAGACTGTAATTTCTGAGAAAGCTGCTTTTTGAGTTGTCTGGTGTATGCTGGAATCCTTTTATATGGACAATTTTGGTGCCCAGTGTGAAGTAAAAGATATTTCCAGACCTGATCTACTGCACTCTTTCTCTTGCAGTTTGAATTCTGGCCATTATAAGCACTGATCATTATAAGCATGTCTATAAATATTCATACACTAGTCCTGCAAAAAAGACTTGAACGGCAAGGGAAATACTAAACTATTACCTTGTCTCATGGAATTATTTAATTTTTAGAATTTGACAAACATGAGGGAAAGCTAATGCATTTTTTATGTACTCCAGGAAGCCAGAAGATTTCAGAATATTGATAAATCATGGCAGAGAATTATGCAGAGAGCCCATGAAACATCAAACATCGTACAGTGCTGTGTTGGAGATGAGACTTTGGCACAGCTATTACCACATTTACTGGAACAACTGGAAATCTGTCAGAAATCACTGACTGGGTATTTGGAAAAAAAACGGTTAATATTTCCAAGATTTTTTTTTGTATCTGACCCTGCTCTTCTGGAAATCCTTGGTCAAGCATCTGATTCCCACACTATTCAGGTACAAGTGATAAAACAGAAAAGTTCTTATCGTCAATATTACTAAGTGAGGACCATGGAGGATTTAGTTGTTTACTTGAGGGAATTTCTTTCACTTATGGAAAGATTTATAGAATCTGCTAATATAGGATTTAAAGGAAAAGTAATAATGCCATATCAGATCAGTTTATGGAGCTTTTTTTTTTCTGATTCTATTGTAGGCACATTTATTAAGTTTGTTTGACAATGTTAACCGAGTGGGATTTCATGAAAAAAACTACGACCAGATTTTATTGTTTGAATCTCAAGAAGGAGAACAGGTCAATATTATTGAACCACTTTTAGCTCAGGTAATGGAAGTATATATTGTAGTTTTTCATTACTTGATTTAAAGTAGATTTGTATTTCAGAGACAGACAGTATTGCATAATGCTATTATTTGACTACATGAAGGAAAACCTTCCAATGTGAACACTAAAAGCAAAAGTCAGAAAGGACAGGACATTTGCATCATTCTGTAACGGTTACTTTACCTGTTTTTTCAGCAGTACTGATGTGAAGTGCCAAATCCGTCACATATCTCTAGAAGGGCAGTGGAGCAGAAGGAGAGGAGCCTTTAAAAGATTAGAGAATAACAAAGAGGGAAATGGGAGTATGAAGGACTGGGAAAAAAGTAGCATAGGGCTTTTTCTCCTTGTGAATTATTCGTAAACTAATTATTTAAAAGTACTTTCTTATTTATTTCAGGGCAATGTGGAATTCTGGTTAGGTCAGCTGCTGAATGGGATTAGGAAAACAATCCACACCATCATTAGACAGGCATCAATGGCCATTAGCGATTCAGGATTTAAGCTGTATGACTTTCAGGCAATGTTTCCTGCACAAATAGGACTTCTGGGAATTCAAATGATCTGGACCAGAGATGCAGAGAATGCACTGCACAATGCCAAAACAGACAAAAAGGTAGTATTTAATGAATCTTTGGGGATTAATTATAAGCATTGTTTGGAACAGTGCACGTTGTAAAAAGTTATAAGTAACATGTAGGAAAAAGCACAAAATACTAGCTAACTAACTGGAATAACAAATAAGCTAACAGGAAAACAGAATGATAAAAAATGTGTTAAGAAGTCACACCTCTTCATCATCCCTCAGCATGTGCTTTAGAATTGTTCCTAATCCTGTGATCTTCAGTATTGTTCTGTCAGCGCAGTCATCTTGGAAGGGAAAATTTTATAGAATCATAGAATCATAGAATGGTTTGGGTTGAAAGGGACCTTAGAGATCATCTAGTTCCAACCCTGCTGCCATGGGCAGGAACACCTCCCACTAGAGCAGGTTGATCAAAGCCTCATCCAGCCTGGCCTTGAACGCTCTTCCAATTTAAAACCATTGCCTCTTGCCCTTACACTACACTTCCTGACAAAGAGTCCCTCTCCAGCTCTCCTATAGGCTCCCTTCAGATATTGAAAGACCGTTACAAGG
>JAOQGH010000012.1:90984317-91030364 GCA_025769975.1 Gallinago jamesoni | reverse complement strand
GCCTGGGATTGCCATGTCCCAGGTGCAGGACCCTGCACTTGGCTTGGTTAAACTTCATGCGATTTGCACGAGCCCACTTCTCAAGCCTGTCCAGCTCCCTCTGGATGGCATCCCTTCCCTCCAGCGTGTTGACCACACCACCTAGTTTGGTGTCACTGGCAAACTTGCTGAGGGTGCACTCTACCCCTCTGTCCATGTCTCCAACAAAGATGTTGAACAGCACTGGTCCCAGTATGGACCCCTGAGGAACACCACTTGTCCCTGGCCATCAATTGGACATTGAGCCATTGACCACAACCTTTTGAGTGCAGCCATCCAGCCAGCTCCTTACCCACCAAGTGGTCCATCCATCGAATCCATGTCTTTCCAATTTTGAGACCAGGATGTCGTGTGGAATAGTGTTGAATGCTTTGCACAAGTCCAGGTAGACGACATCTGTTGCTCTGCCCTTGTCCACCAAGTCTGTGGCAGTATCATAAAAGGCCACTAAATTTGTCAGGCATGATTTGCCCTTGGTGAAGCCATGTTGGCTGTCTCCAATCACCCCCTTATTTTCCATGTGCCTTAGCAAAGATTCCAGGAGGATCTGCTGCATAATCCTGCCAGGCACAGAGGTGAGACTGACTGGCCTATAGTTCCCTAGGTCTTCTTTTTTCCCTTTTTTGAATATTGGTGTTATGTTCCCCTTCTTGCAGTCTGCGGGAACTTCACCAGATTGCCACTCTTTCTCAAATATAATGGAAAGGGGCTTAGCAACTTCATCCACCAGCTCCCTCAGGACCCGAGGATGGATTTCGTCAGGTTCCATGGTCTTATGCACCTTCAGGTTCCTTAAGAGGTCTCAAACCTGATCTTCTGGTACTGTACTGGTACTTCTTCATTCTCAGAGCTCCTGTTCTTGCCTTCTGTGACTTGGGAAGTGAGGTTTGAGCCCTTTCTGGTGAAGACTGAGGCAAAGAAGTTGTTCAGTAGCTCAGCCTTATCCAAATCCAGGGTGGCCAGGTCTCCTGTTTCCTTCCGGAGAGGCCCCACAAATTCCCTAGTCTTGCCATTGTCCCTGACATATCTGTAGAAGTTTTTCAGTTTCTCAATTTGGGAATATAAGGAATCCTATCCTATTATTTTTGCAAAATCAAACTTGGAAAGAAATAAGAGTTCCCAAAATTTTGGGAAATAACTGTGCTTCATGGGCATTGGTGTGCTCTAAGAGCGTGTATTAAATTTATTAGATTCTTCAGCTGATGGGCTTTTTTTTTTAGGGAAGGGAAAGAATAGAAGCCATATGAGGAGGTTTTGGTTTAATCTCAAGCATGTAAAGAAGATATGGTTAACACCAATGTGTTATTACTAACACTGAATCTATAAAGGAGGGAAGGACAGGATTTGAACTAAAGAGTTTCAAATTACCATTAATCAAGAATATACAGTGGAATTAGACTAAGAACTAGTAAACCATCCTACCATGAAAGTAAATGCAGGGGAATGGTGCCATGCTATACTTTGGTACTGAATGAAAACAAAGACTTGAGACTGTGAAGAAGATCATTTAGTGCTACATTTATATTTATTTTTATTTTTTTATTCTAAAAATTGGAAGAACAAATGATGTTTGTATTAATACGGCTGTTCTTGCTATGTGGAAAAGGTAATGCACACAACAAATCAGAAGTTTTTGGAACTCTTAAATGATCTGATTGACATGACAACACACAATCTGACAAGAATGGAGCGCACAAAATATGAAACTTTAATCACCATTCACATGCACCAGAAGGATATCTTTGATGATTTGGTAAGTTTTTGAAAACCTTTAAGGGACTTGCTGTATGGAAATAAGTTTTTGCACCTATAAAAAATGATAAACAAATCTTACAATCTGTTCTTTTTGAGTAGCTCTGACATTAGTGCTGTGATACAGCATATCAGATTTTGTTTGATGTCATGTAGATGTCATGCAGAGATACTGGTGAATTATATAGAGGTATATTCATAGGTTCAGGCTTCAGTTTTTCAAACAGCTGTTGATACCCATCATTCACAAACTCACCGTGAGCAAAACTTTAAGATTGAACTACTCTCTCAAATTGAAAAATTAATACATTATTTAATTGAAATATAAATGGAAAAAAAGTCCATTTAGTATCGCTATCATGTGATTTCGAGGCCAGCCTATGTGTTGATTTAAGGTAATAGTTATTAAAACATTAAAGTGAAAAGTGTAGCAACCATAACCAGAACAGATATTTTAAATGTTTTTATAATTGCATTGCATTATCCTTTAGATAAGTATTTTGAAAACATGAAATTATAGTTATAACAATGAAAGTAAAATAACTTTCAAAAAGCTTGCAAGATACAAAGGTCAATAATTCAATACTGTGTTTTTAATTTATGCATATATGTTACAAAGATAAGAATTAAATGCATGTGTAAAGAGAGATAGAAAATCATAAAGAAAAATACTGTAATTTTGAAATAAAACTGCCTGTTTCTAAGATAGGCATGGGGGTTTTATCCTTTGCCTGTAATTTTTAATTTATTTTCATAATTATTTTCTTAATCGAACATTTAGTCACAATTAATGTAATGTCATATCATAATAAAATTAAATCACTGAAAATTGGTTAAATTTAAAGGGTCTCTATGTGAAATAAAAAATCAGGGGCACATCCAAAACTGGGGAAAGGATTCTTAATTGATATATATATTATCGTTTTTTCTCAAAACATTCTATTCCCTGGTAAACGTCCTTTTGTGATTGAAAGTAGAGGGAAGTGGCTGTGAATCCAGAACGTCCTCTTCACCTTACACCATGTCTGCAAGCCAATAATCAGGACTACATATTCCATAAGAGGCCAGTTGTTTTGAGTTGAAGTGTCAAAAATAATGACTTGAGATCTATAAATCTGCCACAAATCTAAATATGCATGTGTCAATTTTATACTGAAAAATAGATCCCAGATAAACACATAGACGTGTACAATGTATTCAAGTGTTGACCACGATCTGGTATTTCTTTGACTAATGGCACCGGATACCATGCAGTGTAACCAGTATTGTGACTTATTTTTTTATGAAGTTTTCCATCACTGTTCTCCAATATCTCTGTAAGAAATATTCACAATCTCTGTACGCAAGTCAAAGGAAAATCAAAGTGGTCAAAAGGTTCAGAGCATGTCATAGATGGGTTTGAAAACATAATTCTGGATGTCTTGACTCCTGCCAGTTTCTGTGGTCATTGTTCTGGCTCCTGAATTTATGCGCAGTAGGCTTTTTTTCTGTGTGGAATTTAAGATGAATTTGTAAGATTGTTTAATTTCTGTATTAATGTTTTTTCTTTACCGTTATAGGTCCGTTTGAACATTAAATCTCCGTCTGATTTTGAATGGCAAAAGCAGTCTCGATTTTACTTTCTTGAAGACTTGGATAAGTGCATTATCCAAATCACTGATGTTGAGTTCACCTACTGCAATGAATACTTAGGGTGTACAGACAGGCTTGTTATAACTCCCTTAACTGACAGGTAGTTATAAAAAGAATGTAGTGCATAGTACTGGAGCTAAGACTGAATTCCTTTGGTTTATTTCCTTTAACTTCCATGAGTCAGAATTCTTTGGTTGCAGTATAATGCTGCAATATCGCTGGTGAACAGCAGAGGCCAGTGCTTATATATGCAGCTTCTGGAAGAGGCAACTCCAGGAAAGGTCTTGAATTCTCTTTGAGTGTTTGCTTGAGCTGTAAGTGCTGTGGTAGGCATTGAAAAACTTACTTGTGCTCAAGATAAATATACCTGAATGCCATACACTTCACCAGCCTAAACAGAATGGATCTAAAACCCTAAATATTGCTGCTTTCAATAAGCTAGTAGTTGCATGAGAATTTGGGATTATGGCAAATGATTTGTTTGAAGTCACCCTAGAGGAAAAAGCAGTAACGCGAGACATAGCATTGAATAACTACTGTCAATATGGAGAATTACAGGACTACAAACACAGAAAAAGCTTTGAGGGCAAAACATAAGGGGAACTTATTATTGGTGGAGTGTTAGTTATACAGCACAAACTCCATTGGATTCATATTTTCCTAAAGTACTTGTTAGTGCTTCAGCTATACAAGAGGCAGATGTATTTGCTATGCCAGAGTTTTTTCTTTTAAGTGTTGATAGAAATGTCAAAATGCTATGGAGGTTCGGTCATTTGCTGTGTGAGGAATGGTTGCAGGCTGTAGAACTAATGTTGGAATTGTCTTTGTACTCTGTGCAACTAGATTTTATTTACTAGAAAAATTTCAGACTTTTGTCAATTTCTGAACAAAAATTATGCCCAGTGAGCTATTTAAGAGAGCCACATCTCTGTGCTTGGATATCTGGCTTTTAATATGTAACACACATCTACCAAATTCTATGTTGTGTACCCTACTATTCCTATGCTGGATAGAGATCTGTTTGCAGCAGTAAACATGCAGTTCATTAGTGGGTACGGCAGCACTACCACTCAGACAATATTTTTGCCCCCTGGGAGAGACAATATCAAGAAAATGTTATTCAAAGTTTTTTCACAGAATTAAATGCAAACCAATTGGTTAGGGATTGATTCAGGGTGCTATGTCACACGAGACTGAAAACTAGCACAGGGTGACATTATTGAAGAAAGTCTTTTGAATGAGTTTAAACTATAATAATAACAGAAAGGAAAAGAGTTACCGGTCTTTGGGCAAACCTAGAAGAGCCAAACAGAGCTGCAGGGATTGGTGACTATCCACTGTCATATACTGAAAGAGTATTTGAAGCAGAGATGTTTTGTAGTGTTGGCATGGGAAACTTATGTACCTAGGCAGTGTTGTATAAGAACAGATTTTATTCCCCTCATAGGCTTTTTCCATTTTAATATTTTAATATTGCTTTATGGACTTGTATGAGCTTCTGGCAGTTTTCAGGTAATGATATCTTTGCTTTCCATTAATCAGCTTGGAGTCAAGTGCTGTTTGGCTAATGATTTTGTGTTCAGAAAGATTCCCGAAGCACATGATAAATACACACTGGCAGTAGTACATTACATTAAGATAATGGGACTGAAATTGAGTGCTCCTGAACATCATGTCAGACACAGACCATGTCACGGCAGATAAAAAAAATGAAATGCAAGTTCTCTTTAGGACTTGTACTATGTATACAGTTTGTCCTTACTTCATTGTCAGTAGCAGAGTTTTTAGGAGTGGTATTCTTTCTGCATAACTGAGTGCCTGTTAACTGATTACTGAGTAACAAGGTGATATAGAATTTCAGTGCCCATTTTCTCTCCCCAGATATATCATAAAGCTATTGAATTTCTCAGTGTTAAAATGGGCCTACTGGGATTCTGGGGTATTGTAGGTTACAACAAAAGTCTTTCTACACCCTTGAGTAGTCTCCACACTGTCTGGGGAGGCTGAGACTTAAACTTGAGGATGGCAATCCAGAATGGAGGCTGAAGCAGGAGATGGTCCTAGGATTCGTGGATTTCTTTTTTCTCCATTGCCCATTACAATCTTCCCACTCATCCATTCTCCTCCTGGAACTCAAAGATCTCATGTGACTGGCAGCACTGCTCTGGTTTGGCGTGCTGGTAGGGAAGTGGCAAGAACAGGAGATGCATACAGACTCTGTGCCTTCCTCTTGCCAAGTCAGAGAGCCCATCTTGTGTGCTCTGGGTTGAGAGTAGGAAGAAGGCAAAAAAGGTGGAAACACAGTGGGTCTGGGTGCTGCAGAATGAGGCTGAATGATTGAGGGAGGTTGTATGATCAGTGTGAGAAAATCACAATACCACAGTATTTTGGTATTCAGCATTTAGAATTGGCCTGGGTGTTTCCTGGGCTGTTCAGTCATCGCTGTGCTGGATGCATGCTTTTCTGCAGGTGGAGCAAAAGTGGTACCTGGTAACTCAGCTTCACAGTGTGCAAAGGGGGTGAGTGAGGACTTGCCATACAGAAGCACACTCGTTTCTGCCCCCTGCCTCATCTCTGTATAATACAACTTCTGTGGTTACATTAATCGACTTGAAGTAATTAATAGTAGAAAAAGATTAATAGAACTCTTTGTTCTGTCCCTAGGTGTTACATCACTCTGGCACAGGCCCTGGGCATGAGTATGGGTGGTGCACCAGCAGGACCTGCAGGGACAGGGAAAACAGAGACGACTAAAGACATGGGCAAATGCCTGGGAAAGTATGTTGTTGTTTTCAATTGTTCAGACCAAATGGACTACAGAGGACTTGGCCGTATCTATAAAGGTAAGAAATAATCTCATATTTTCATTTTAGAGTAATAAATTTTTGTCTTTTCGCTAGTGAGTTAGCAATGATTACTAGGGGATTTTCTTATCTGTTTCCTCTTATTTCCAGATTGTCATCAACTTTTCTGATATGATATGATTATTTCTCTTCGTTTTTTCCCTTTTTCTTCTCATATGCTTTCCAGTCTTTTTTCTTTTTTTATATATTCTGGCAGGGTATTTCCTATCTATGTCTTCCTTTCCTTTTCCCTTTTAATCACTTCTACTGATTTTTCTTTGTCTCTATTCCACTCATCCCAAGTGGGAGGATATTTAGCCCTCCTTTGCCATTTTTGTATCAACCAAGACAAACAAATACAAAGCTCAATGATGTTGTGCAGGTCTGGGAAACATGCAAAATGCTGTAGTGTCTTATTTCAAACTCTAGAACTTTTCTGAAACCATGAAAATGAGATAGTGATCAAGCTCTGATAACTTTTCATGATAAGCAGAGCTTTGAAGTCAGTTTTGCAAACAGTGATCAAGTGATCCAATATCTGTGGACTCCATTATGTTTGTTTTCTAATACATAACCACTATTGGTTATATGGAGAGGCAGACCACATAACACCACCATTTTCTGTGAGTGGTGGGCATTTAAATATAATACATGGTATAATAAACATAATTTTCACTGTTTTGTTATCTCCTAAAGGTTAAAATGTGACTTGGAGGTCATTTCTAGTTTTAATTAAGAAACCAGCAAAGCTGGCCTAGATTTTAATAGTAGTAACTTTTGTCTTCGGCTTCTTATTTAAGAGTTTAAGAATATCCAATTAGGCTTTGTAACAGAGATAGAAAGCCTGAAAGGTATGCCACGTTTGGACTAAAGTAATTTTGTATTTAATTGTGAAAAGATTTTCCATATCTCTCTTTTACATCTTCTGTGGTCTTACTGGGTTTATTTGTGGCTGAGTTGGATCAAAATGACCCGTAGTATGTATTTGGGAAGAACTGAGTTAAAAGCACTACTTGTAATGGCTTCACTCGACTACTGTTCTTCCTTTTGTACTTTTACAGATATTTTTAGGCCTCATTAACTTGTTAACTTTCTTTAATGGCCGTATGAAAAAGAGGGAAATGGGAAGAAGTAGAGCAAAGAAAGAAGGAAAAATATTTAACCAGTCAAGTTTTGTAGTTCTCTGTGCATTTTGCAGAATGCCCTCCTCACTAATCAGACATATTAGTTCCATTTGTACGAATATGAAAAAAGAAAGAAACATTTCCATCCTTGCTTTCTTTGTCTCAGCCAGCCTCCATCCCCTATTCCGCTGAGCCATGAATTAAGAGATACCCTGAACTTTGGAAAGGCACTGGTGTCTCTTCCTTCTCTCTTTCTTCCCCCTCCTCTCCAGCCCTGAGGCATGCTCATGTTTGTTACCTTCCCTCCCATTGGTGATTTTCATAGTTGGAGCTGCCATAAAGGGCCAACCTGGAGCAAGCAGGAGAACTGAAGAAAATAGTTGAGGAGACACTGCAACGAAAAGTGAGGGTCAAGTGCTCTCTGCTAGAGTAGTCCTATCATTTCCATACCAGGAGTCTGAGGTGGTGTGGTGCATATGGAAGCAGCAGATGGTAGAGCTAGTGACCATCATTAGCTCTTGTGTTTAATCTCCAGTCCTGAACTGGTCCCATGAAGAGCCCACTCTCCTAGCTAAAAGTTTTGCTAATGCTACAAGAATGGAAAGTTTGATCACAGTCTTCATTTAAAGCATTAGACAGTCTTTTAGCTAGTCTTCTAGCTTTATCTTTCATCTTTTTAGATGAATGCAGCCATTCACTGCCTTGGAGAAGGCTACAACTGGCTCCATGCTCCCATGAGCAGTGAGAGCCGAAGACAGGTTTCATAGTATCCCATTAAATAATGCTGGGATGTGGGTTAAACTTGCATAGAAGACAATGACTTTTCTACTGAATGTATTGTGTTACTGAGGTAAATACTATGTTTATACCCAAAGCTAGATCTTTGTGTATGAAGAGAGAAGGTAATTTCCTAATGCCTTTTCACTTCATCTGGTGCTGTGAGTCAAGTTCTCAGATATTACCAGATTTAGCAGTGAGGGGAAAAAGGGGGTGGGCATGGAGGTGGTGGTGCCATGTCTGCAGCCATGTATTTTCTGTAAGGACAAAGTTTGATCTTCAGAATAAAGAAATAGAAAAATATACCGTATTATACTATACATAACAATATCTAGTATGCTATAAAACTATAATTTAAAGTTCTTCTGATTGGCTCAGAGCTGAGCTCCTCATTTCTCTGTCTTCCTGTCTTTTGTTTTCCTGTGCAACTCCAGCTATTCACAGGTGGATGGTCTAGACAGTACATCCAAGGCCTGGACTCTCATCTTTGATAGTTTTATTTTTGAAAATTGAAAAAAATTTTGAAAAAGTAAGTTCAAATATAACTGGTCATCTGACTTGTACCAGAGGTAATGCATAACAGTAGCAGGGAAGCAAGCGGGAAAGTGAATTTTCAAGTTTTCTGTTATATCAAATTCAGTATTAAAATTGCCCAGGAACAGCAAATCAGGGGTACTTCATCACTGTTACTGAAAAGTGTTAGTGAATACCCTTTAGGAGACCTTTTGTCTGTGGTTGTCTGTAAATGAATATAAAAGTTATGTTCGCTTTGGTTCTGTTTTCTATACTTAACAGTCAAACAGCTCCAGACTTACCTGAAGTACCTTTTTGTGATTTTTTATTTAATGCAATATTTAATGTAAGTTTTTATATTTATCTTAATTCAGAAAGTGAATAAACAAGTATGGAGCTCTGTAAATTCTTTCAGGACCAACAAGTACCTTCTAGCTTACTGCTTCTGGGCTGTGCTTTGGCTAGGCAAGAGTTCTGCTTTAATGAAATTTGCTTTGAATTATGGCACTATAGTTCTACTCTTGTGTAAAATCTTAAGAGGCATGTCATCGCGATACAAAAGAGAGTTATAGCTGCTTTGTCATAATTATTTACTGCACTGTCACACTATTTTTAGCCAGACCTCCCAGTGCAGAACAGCACATTGGGTGTTATCACCTGGCCTGCTGCATCATGGAGGCCCTAGTACCTGCACTGGGGGCTGTGGCCACGATGTAGCCTTCAAGGGTCAGGCCACCCAGCTGTGTATAGATCATAGGGTCACTGGCATGGAAAGGAACATGGCACTGCATTGCAGAGATGCATTTTGAAGTCTTTCTGAGGTGGAAGTAGCTAAGCTGTTTGATTCGTATAGCATGTGAGGACTGGGTTTGTAGGATATCTGCACTGAGTGGGAGGGGTGGGTGGATGTGTCTTAGACATAGTAAAGAACTCTTTAGTCCTGTCTTTTATTTTCTGGTTGTACTCTGTTTTTGTATTTGATTATGATACTATGTTCTGTGTGGGGACAGAAAGTAATGCGCACTATGGTAGTAGTGCACAGTAAAATTACATTATCTCTAAGTTGTTAGGCAGCTGACAGTTTGCTTGCTGTGCCTTTGCTTATGTGTGTGTGTGTATTTTCTTTCCTTTTTCTTTCTAAATACCAAAAGAATGAAATAATTTTGCAAGAATCTAATTTATTCAAAGCTGTGGGGCATTGGCCTTGCCTGAGATTCAGGTTTCCTTACTCCATGCAGCAGGTGGCATTACAGAACAAGTGATATTTTTTTTTTTCCCTTTCTCAGGGAAAAATTGTTTGGTTAGAACCTTTCCTCACCCTTCTATAGAGAAAGTATCATAGAATCATAGAATGGTTTGGGTTGGAAGGGATCTTAGAGATCATCGAGTTCCAACCTCCCTGCCATGGGCAGGGACACCTCCCACTAGAGCAGACTGCTCAAAGCACCCATCCAACCTGGCCTTGAACACTTCCAGGGATGGGGCATCCACATCTTCCCTGGGCAACCTGTTCCAGTGCCTCACCACCCTCACAGCAAAGAATTTCTTTCTAGTATCTAATCTAAATCCGCCCTCTTCCTATTTAAAACCGTTGCTCCTTGTCCTTTCACTACACTTCCTGACAAAGAGTCCCTCTCCGGCTCTCCTGTAGGCTCCCTTCAGATATTGAAAGGCCATTACAAGGTCTCCCCGGAGCCTTCTCTTCTCCAGGCTGAACAACCCCAGCTCTCTCAGCCTGTTTTCATAGGAGAGGTACTCCATCCCTCAGATCATCTTTGTGGCCTTCCGCTGGACCCGTTCTAACAGATCCATGTCCTTCCTGTCCTGTTGACACAGTAGTCCAGGTGGGGTCTCACGAGCACAGAGTAGAGGGGCAGAATTACCTCCCGTGACCTGCTGGCCACAACTTCTCTTGATGCAGCCCAGGATGTGGTTGGCTTTCTGGGCTGCCAGTGCCCATTGCCGGCTCATGTTAAGCTTCTCATCCTCAAGCACCCCCAAGTCCTTCTCCTCAGGGCTGCTTTCTAGCCATTCTCCGCCCAACCTGTATTTGTACCTGGGATTGTCACATCCCAGGTGCAGGACCCTGCACTTGGCTTGGTTAAGCTTCATGCGATTTGCACGAGCCCACTTCTCAAGCCTGTCCAGCTCCCTCTGGATGGCATCCCTTCCCTCCAGCGTGTTGACCACACCACCTAGTTTGGTGTCACTGGCAAACTTGCTGAGGGTGCACTCTACCCCTCTGTCCATGTCTCCAACAAAGATGTTGAACAGCACTGGTCCCAGCATGGACCCCTGAGGTCCGTACAGCTGCCACTGTAGACATTAATTTCATTATGTTTATGGATACTAACGTCTGTCTAGAACTCCATGGCCTGTTCCAAAGAGCAGTTGTAAGCATGACATCAGATTCCTCTCTCTTTAACAGATGGATGTCATTCTGCAACAATTTTTGACATATGAATTAATTGTTATAAAATGCCATAACACTTCTGTCACAAAGGTAGTGATTTGGGAATCACTACAAAGCACACAAATCTGTGCTTTTCATTTAGTTAGAGGTGTCTCAAGCTTATCTTTGACAATTTCACCCCCGTATAGATGAGTTTCCGTGCTATATGCATGTTTATGCTACTAGGTGCTATATTGAACACTTTCTACCTTATGGTTCCTGTAAAGGTGTAGGATTATTTATAAAGAAGCTTGTATATCTTTCTTCCAAGGAGTAATTCTTTTTCTGCATGTCGTTAATGCACAGCCCAATTTATCTTGATTTTTTTCTCATTTTACTCTGTGCTCATAATCTCCGTCCTTCTCGTGTTACATTAAATTGTATAGAACATGCTATATTTCATATACAAATTATTCTTGTTTGAGCTGATATTTTAACAAAATATTTCCCTTTTTGCTTTTTTTAGGTTTAGCCCAGTCAGGTGCATGGGGTTGTTTTGATGAATTTAACCGCATTGAACTCCCAGTTTTATCAGTAGCTGCTCAGCAGATATATATTGTATTGCAGTGTAAGAAAAATAAGAAACCTCAGTTTACTTTCACTGATGGTGATGTTGTCGACATGGACAGAGAATTTGGTATATTTCTGACTATGGTATGTATGTTAATATGTGTAAATGACATCATGATGAAAAATCTTTCCTGTTTCCCTTTGAAATTTCCCTGCTGAAATAACTGGAACTGTCTTAGAAAATAGCGAATACAATTTGAGCAATAATTTGGTCAAATAATAATGCTGATATACAGTCTTGCCCATATGTTTAACTGGAACTTAGGACTTATCATCAACTACATATTTTAAGGGATTTTTTAGTTGAATATTTGACAGATTGAGACTAAACCCAACATTCTCATATTTTTGGTCAAAGTCTGACAATGGAAAACAGAAGTAATTGTCTGCTATAAGGACCACTGCAGTTGGTCTGGTTGGTATTTTGCCACCTGTGAAGAACCTGTGACCATGGTCCTTCTATATGACAACATGAAGGAAACCACCCTCACTCTGGTTCCCTGGCCTCCTAAAGATTTATCTTTGCTGCCTGTGGACTCTTTCTAGCAGTGCAGGAGGCAAAGAAGCAGGAAAGCATAAGACTACCTTAAAAGCCTGTTTTTACCTCCCACTTCTGTTAAGGCTACATACCCATAACTCAAAATGGAAGCATTTGTTTTCATTTTAAGGTTTCCTATGTTTGCAAAGGTGTTAATGTTATCACTTTAATTTGAAAAAGAGGACAAAGAATGGCGTATGAAGGCCAGTGAGAAGGCAGTTTAGGCAGTTTGGAAACAGCTGGAAGTGTTTAAGAAATTATTACTGTATAGCCAGAAACTACTGTTCTCACAACTGAGCCATGCAGTAGTCACATGGATGACTTAGACATCCTCAGTGAAAGGTCAGATTCATTAGTTTAAACTATATTCAGTAATGGTTTGCACTGCTTGACTGACTTTGCTCTGAAATGGTCTGGGAATGCTCACAAGGGACAGTAACCTCCAGCTCGGGAAAACTATCAAGACCCTGAAGAACTAACTATTTAAACCAGCTCCAACAAGATCTGTAAGTCGTTGTCTGTCTTATGTCTGTGTATCTTGGGCATCATGTGTGATACCACATACTTCATAAAGTGCAGTATTTAGGCAACTGTGTCTTAATGTGTAATCGAGACATGCTCGAGTTACCCTTTGTAATCTGGCATGTGCTCCTGTGGTTGCCAAATAATTATTAGAAAAGATAAACCTTCCTATTCTGCTTTTATTATATAATATTTTATTCTATATTTTGAATTTTTCAGAACCCTGGCTATGCAGGACGACAGGAACTTCCAGAAAATCTGAAGATTCAGTTTCGCACAGTTGCTATGATGGTGCCTGACCGTAGCATTATTATGCGTGTCAAGATGGCAAGTGCTGGTTTCCGAGACAACCAAGTCCTTAGTCAGAAATTCTATACACTCTACAAACTCTGTGAAGAGCAGTTATCTAAACAGGTAAAATAAATATTTGTCCAACCTTAAGCTGTCACTGGAAGGGAATGTAGAGAATATACTTTCATAGAATACATAATTATTTTAACACTCATGAACCTATTCCTTTTTTAGGCTTTTCAGTTTCAAGTTCTAGAAAGAGAGTCTGAAATCATCATGTCGTTTTTATTTTTCAAACTAATTTGCATAGTGAAGGCAGTTTGATTTGTGATTTTTAAACAGCATGCAGTTATTGGAGAAGTTGAGAAATAGCGTATATTGCTCTGTTGATCTCTGTAGAGGACACGTTTTTCAGTCTCCTCACTTAGGAAGGCTAGATCTATTGGAGATGCAGTGTAAGAATTCTAAATAACTGAAGAGTGCTTAGAAAGCACTGTCTTCCTGAGTGCTACCAGAAGAGTGCTATTCTGGGGGTATGGAATATTTAATTTGAAAAAAAGGGTAAAGGTGCTATTAAGAACAGAACTAGTTGTTGCCCTGTTGCATTTTTGAATGCCCTGTACTGCCTGTCCACTAGACAGAGGGTCTCAAAGAGAAATCATACGAATGGAGGTAAGTTGCAGCTCAAATGCCCGCTTTGGTTGGATCCTAATCAACGTAGGCATATTGACTACATTCTCCATTGTATAATTTCAGTTCTATACTATATATTTATTAGTAACTCTTGAATTCTATGTAGAAATCTTGGACTACACCAGAATGAGATAATGGTGCATCATGTTGCCCTTATTATTTCAGAAATAAAACAAAAAGTACAGGTTTGGATTTTCTCTTCCTTTCTCCATATGTCTGTAATTTTACTCTCAATATATATAATCAAAGTGGATTCCAATTTTAATTTCTCTCAGGTTTCTTTTCCTTGGAGAGTTTTACTTGCCAGCTTTATGTTGTAGACTGGCTTCTAAAAGGTAGTATTTGCTACTGGCTTCCCTGTAATATTCCCAGTGTATTTCCATTGGCCTTCAAATTATTTTTTAGGCAATCTGAATCACCCTATATTGATCACTAGTGTTAGTCTGTTTGTTGTTGTCCAACTTACTCTCCCAATTCTGTCATCTGCCTGTATTACAGTTACGAGGCGTCAGGCTGCATTTGTCAGAATATCAGTTTCCAAGAATTGAAACTGATTCTATTCTTAAGTGGAATTTGTGGACATTGTTTAGGAAAATTTGTGTATGTACAGTTTCAGCAGCTAGCAACATAGCTTGTCTCCAGAGTATTGAATATGGATCTCTCTTTTTTTCCTCAGGCTTGACCTCAGTAGGATTACATTTCTCATTACCTTAGTTTGCATGGTCATTTTTGCCCTGGACATGATTCTTTCTTTCACAGTGGAAGAGTTATTTAAGCAGGCATCAATCAACCTAATCAATAAGTTATTTCTTCCTGAAAATTCTGGATTGTACTCAATGTATTTTTCAGATTTGTCAGCCTGGGAAATAGGGGTGGGGGCTAGGAGGAAAGTATTGTTTTAATTCTGTCTTTGTTTCTCACCATCCAAATATATTATAGTTGGCCACAAATTAAAGTCAAGTCTGTTTTGCTTGTGATGGCAATTGGTAAGTGAGCTCGCTGTCTTTATATTGACCCATGAGCTTTCTTTTCATCTTCTTTTCTTCCTCTGTGATGTTGAGCAGGGGGAATAGAGGGTGGTTGGGTGGACGTTTGGAAGCTGGTCAAGGTCAATGCACAACAGATAGTATAAAAAAGAATCTATGCACTTGGTCTCAAAAATATTTCTGATCAATCTGAGGAAGCAGATATTCTCCAAGCGTAAGAATATCTTTATTATCTCCTTCCATGTCTGTCTTTATCATTTAGTTTTCCAAGCAGCTGGTAGTAGTGGAGACTTTATAATTTAAAACCTTTACCCTGGTAGCTTTTGTTCTAGGATTTGCATCAATGGTTGAAGAGGAAAACCATTATAGAACATTTGCCTATATTTTCCAATCTATGTTAGCTAAGACAGAATTGTATGTTCAGGTACAGGTGTTAAAGTTAATTGAATATGGCTTTGCACATATGCAGCTACACTTGTAGTGAAAGGGAAGATATTTACCTGCTAAAGTCGAAAGCTGCTTAGATTCACCTCTAAGGTGCATGTGGCTGTTGGAAGTAAATCCTTCTGTTCTGAACCAGGTTGTTTTGAGACCATCCACAGAGCAGAAGTACAAGATAGGATAGGCTTACACATAACAAATTGTATCTGAATATACTAATTTCAGTATATTTCTTTATACCAGCCAACAGGATGCTAGTTCCATCAACAAGGGTATCACCAGCAGAGATGAAGTTATTATCCCGCTCTACTACTCAGCTTCTGTCAGGCCACACTTGAAATACTGTGTTCAGTTTTGGTCCCCACTATACAAAAAAAAAGATGTGGACAGGCAAAAGAAGGTCCAGAGAAGGGCCACAAAGATGATCAGAGGACTGAGAAGCCTGTCATATGAGAAAAGGCTGAGCGAACTGGATTTGTTCAGCCTTGAGAAAAGAAGGCTTAGTGGAGATCTTATCAGCATGTTCTAGTATTCAAAGGTTGGCTGCAAAGAAGATGGACTCCCTTTTTACAAGGAGTCACTTGGAAAAGATGAGGGGCAATGAGTAAAAGTTAGCCATGGGGAGATTGAATGAAGAGATTGATGAAGGGCTGTAAAATTAATCATCTTTAAAAGTTCAATAGCATATTTATTCTTTAATGAATTTAGTTTTCGGCCTTCTGTTGATTTTGAATTGTATAATCTTTGTGATACCAATTGTGTTTTTGCATTATTTCAAGGTTCACTATGACTTCGGGCTTAGAAATATCCTGTCTGTTTTACGAACACTTGGAGCTGTGAAAAGGTCTAATCCCAAAGAGCCAGAGAAAACTGTAGTGATGAGGGTTCTGCGGGACATGAACCTCTCCAAACTGGTACTGTAACACTGGTGACTTTCCCAAAAAGAGTACTTTGTTTGAATTTTAAGTGTATTTATTATGCACTTTGAAAAAGGTCTTTATCTTCAACAGTTGGATACATTATTTTGCAGTTTTTAACATGGTCTATCAGTGAGTGGAGAATCAGAATAGTTACAGTGTGAGCACTATTTGTCTTTTAAAGAGCACATCAGAAACCTTAGTTGAAAAAATAATTGGAAATACCATCAGAATTTAGGGGACCTAACCTGGTCTACTAATTAACTCTTTTTTTTTTCCTTCTGTCTGCCCTATCTACGTATTGAAAGGGAGAATACATTGTATTAACTTTTAATAATGGCATTAAATATCCTTCTTAATCCAGAATTTCAATTTATAAATTTCTTGGGAGTCTATTGCCTTTTTAGAACATCATAAGAATTGGAATGAGTGAGGTAATTGGAAGCAGCTAATGCCTACTTGTATAGTATGATCTCTTTCAATTTTACTATTTAAAGTATTCATCTTTCTTTTTATTGCTATTATTGAAAGGTTATAGCATATCTAGACTGTGTGTATTTACTCTAGGAGTCAGTTTTGTGATGGAATCAATTACTCTGTTTCTGATGTTAATCTATTCAGCACGTTGGTACATGCTTTCAAATTTATAGGTGTTTTTCAGTGATTTACAGAATGAAAAATAATAATTAAAAAATCCAAGGCAAAGTACAATTTGAATAAACCTTGATGGCCTATGTAACAAATGAAGAAACATGTGTGTATACATTGAAGAAAATTGTATTAAGGTGTTAACATTTTTATAAGCTTTAAGTATTTAATTTAGAAATTACTACTTGTGATTGCATTGTATGAAATTCACTTAATAAAACTGATTCATAATTATAATATTTGCTTTGGAAAAGAATAATTTCTACTGCTGTCTTTTAAATGGCATATTCTAGAAGATTGTTTACAGCAATAATAATAATTTAAATGAATAAATAATGTATTTTCCCCTACTTTATTCTTGACAGGTGGATGAAGATGAACCTTTATTTATGAGTCTCATTAATGACCTGTTCCCTGGAATTACTCTGGATAAAGCTGGGTATCCTGAACTACAGTCAGCCATTCAGAAACAGATAGAGAAAGCAGGGCTTATTCATCATCCACCATGGATACTTAAACTCATTCAACTGTATGAAACTCAACAAGTCCGACATGGTTAGCATGCTAGATGAGGTTTTGAGACTGCATAAAAGCAATATTTTTCTGTACTATCTGCTACAGATTGCAGATTATTTTCACAAAAAGTACATTTTAAAATTGAACAGATGTCATTTTTAAAGCCTATGTGGGTATTTTGCTAGGAAACTGTTAAGACTTTTTTTGGTGTGCAATGCACACATAGTGAGATTTTAGCTTTGTTGTCTTGCGTTTTTATGGGAAATATGAATGTAGCCTTCAGTGATTGATATTTCTGTGGAACAAGTTAAAATGCAGTGGTTATGCACTGGTGGAGTTCGCAGTCTTGAGGGATATGGGTCACGGGAAGAGTAAAGTCATTAGGAAAGCAAAATTCCAGCTCTTTGAGGAGTCACTCAGTAGGACCCCCTGGGAAACAAGGAAGCAGAACAGACCTGACAGATTTTAAAGGATGCTTTCCACAGAGCACAAGAGCTCTCAATCCCCAGGTGTAAGAAATCAGGAATGCAAGGCAAGACAGTAGCATGGCTCTCTTATTAGAAGAAGCTGTTTGGTCTGCAAGACACCACAGACCACTGTTTCCCAAAAATCTCACGGTTCCGCTGTGATACTCTGCTTCGATGCCTCTTCTTTCCACACATCTCTGCTATTTCCAGAGGTCATGCAGCTCCAATTGGCCTAACACTTGGACACCCGGGGCATTTCTATGACACAAGTTATTGTACAGAGGGAAAAAGATCTCTCTTTTCCTGACTTCCTTTTGTCCTACTCATGGACCCTTGGATTTATGGAGAGGTCACCATAGGATTTCTAGTAATGAGGAAAAATCTGTAAATGCATACTTCTCTTGGTTGAACTAGAGGCAATATATGCAAATAATGTGCTCATGTGCACACACACACACACACATATGCATGGTGGTTTGGTGCATGGATCCTGAAATCTCTTGCAGACCAGTTTTGATCCAAATGCTGTTGAAACCAGCAGAAAGGCCATTGTGTTAACATTGAAGGGCTTGGATTAGATCTCCCCATATGTAACATATGGCATGAGTGAGTGATTGTCTGGGTGCCCAAGCTGGTTTTGGGAACACTCAGCTCCCTGTAGTTTGCAGTCTACATTATATTGGATTAGATTTTTAACTTGGGTTTATGATTGTTTGTTCCATACCTTTGTTGAAGAAGTTTTCAAAGCCAACTAGGGAAGTCATGGATGCCCCATCCCTGGAGGTGTTTAAGGCCAGGCTGGATGGGGCTTTGGTCAACCTGCTCTAGTGGGAGGCGTCCCTGCCCATGACAGGGGGGTTGGAACTCGATGATCTTTAAAGTCCCTTCCAACTCAAATGATTCTATGATTCTGTGGTACTATGATTATGTTGTCCAGTTTCCTCTAAGGTGAATTGGAATTATCTAGCTCCCTTAGATGACTTTGGAAGTCTCAGTTTGAATGTCCCATCTACTTTTGGACAGACTCTGGGCCTCTTGAATAGTTGATTTAGAAAGTATAACTAAAAAGGATCAACTGTAGGCTCTTTTTTTGTTGAAGAGATGGCTTCTTTTCCTGAGGCAATATATGCATACACTGATGAAATTAAAGGTGTAGTTACTGTTAACAGGTTTTTATATAAGAAAAATGTATTAAAATGTCAGCATGGATGGATGCAGGGACATATTTTTGCTTCAGAAGTCACACAATTTTGTATATCATTGGGAACTACTCATTCTCATTAAATACATTTAGAAATTACTGGTTTTGTTTACTAGCAATCATGTCAATGTCATTGCATAAGAACATCAAAAGGCAGTTTTGTTTTCCAATTAGAGAAAGAAACAGAACTGCCTGAGGGAAGAATCAGACCCACATAGGCTTGCCTTTCATAATAGAGCAGACATTTATGGAGGCCTTTAATAATATTTTTAAATTCCATTTCAATCAACATTGAGTAAGTGGAGTGAAAAACATCTATTTTGTGTTGGCTTTTAATAAAACTAAACCAAGGATCATTGATGCAGAGAACCATTAAATGGTAGTGTGACATTTTGATACTTCATTTTAAACCATGTTTGTATTGTTTTAAGGTATGATGACTCTTGGTCCAACTGGTGCAGGAAAGACAAAATGCATTAATATTTTGATGAAAGCAATGACAGATTGTGGTGTTCCTCATAAAG
This sequence comes from Gallinago jamesoni, assembly GCA_025769975.1. Lineage (NCBI taxonomy): Eukaryota > Metazoa > Chordata > Aves > Charadriiformes > Scolopacidae > Gallinago > Gallinago jamesoni. The sequence continues at coordinate 91,010,918 of JAOQGH010000012.1, read as the reverse complement.
AGATGAGAATGAACCCAAAGGCAATCACAGCTTCCCAGATGTTTGGTACCCTTGATGTTGCTACAAATGACTGGACAGATGGTATTTTCTCTACATTATGGAGAAAAACTTTAAAAGCAAAGAAGGTAATGGGTATTGTGTCATGACAGTTGATAAGGACATTTAATACTGTTTCTATACGATCTCACTACGTGTCATTTGCGTGAAAGATCTTATAAAATCAAATGGGAAAATACAGAGTTAGTTTTGCTTTGTATCTGAACAGCTTAGCGTATGCCAGAGTCACAATTATGTGTATATGCCAGAGAGCACTAGGCTTCCCAAGCACTTGAGGTTCCAGAATTTAGTTGAAAAAGATTTTAAGGGTTTTACTTCATTCTGTGAGCCAGTAGTCCTGCCATTCAAATACAAAAGCAAGGGATGTTCATGCTTTGAGGTGAGGACAAGAAAGTTAATTTTCTCCTTTCTGGTTTTGCGTTATTGCCACTCTGTTTCACTAACTATAGCAGCATATAAGAGGATTGGGTAAGAAATCTGTATGGTCATTTCCCAGTTCTCTTATCAAACCTGCAGATGATGTTTCATGGAATCATAGTTACAGTTCAGAAATTTCATTCAGTTCTGACTTGGAAGATGGGAAGCCTTATATGAAATACTTAGGTGACATCCTACAAGGACTGACTTTGTGCCTATGTGCGTCTATGACTATATTTAATGGGAAATGTTTTCATCCACTGCGGTGATGCTGGTATGGCTGATGTACTTTTGTAGAAGAAAGAGACAGTCTGAATTAATTTTTGTCACTTTTCTTAGTATACGTTTTGCTGTGACATGGGATAACAAAAGAAGGATTAAAATCACAGAGCAAATTATAAAAACTGTAGTTCATGCTGAGCTAATCAGCACCAAATTAAGACTCATTATTTACATCCTAGAGTACGTTCTTTGAGATTAAAGAAATGTGTATTTTTGGTCAATGTGTGTATAGGTACATGTGTGTGTGTCTCCTCTTTTTAGGGTGAGCATATTTGGATAGTTTTGGATGGACCTGTTGATGCAATATGGATTGAAAATCTGAACTCTGTTCTGGATGATAATAAGACCCTGACTTTGGCCAATGGAGATCGTATTCCGATGTCCCCCAGTTGCAAAATTATTTTTGAACCTCACAACATTGACAATGCTTCTCCTGCAACAGTTTCTCGTAATGGGATGGTCTTCATGAGTTCTTCAGTGTTAGATTGGAAGCCTATTTTAAGAGCTTGGCTGCAAACACTTCCTGTTACATACTCTGATGTCCTATGGAATTGCTTTAATGCTGTATTTCAGGTACTTCATTCAACAACTTGAGAAAAACAATATTGCATTTCTTATTCTTCATTTAGTGAAGCATTGTTTCTTCCTCATTGCGTTTTCAATTATTTACTTCTCTTTGTTTATGTAATAAAATAAGGATGAAGATTTAAAAAAAAAAAAGAGAAAACTATCTCTAACATTAATGAGTGAAACTATAGCAGATGAATAATTTGGATGCTTGTTTTGTCTGCATAGGTTATTTAGCAATGAATTGTTAAATCTGTAATTATTTTATAATGGATGTTGGCAAAACAGAGATAATTGTCTTTGGCTGTAATTGTTGCAGAGCATTTTAATTCTTGTTAGGATACATAAAGGGAGTGGATAAACTTCCTTGTTTGTTTTAAATATAAAGAAGTAAATTCAGAAAGAAATTAAGCGAGGTTAACTGGTGGAATCTTTCTTAATTTTGTCTGCAACAAGAATGCATTTGGCCCATTAGTTATTTTAAAAAAAAACATTCTATTGTTCAAAATAATTAAGGGCAGTTTTGGGCTCTGTGGTGTTCTGAAGCTCAGCACAGGTGACTGTAGTGGTCTCATCTTTATAATCAATTGATTTTATAATCAATGATTCTGTTCCAAAGGAACAGAATTATTTTGAGATGGTATCTCTTTCATACATTTTCTGACTAAATTGAGTTCAATCAGTAGATCCAAAGGGAGAATTCTGAATATCTTTTCCCCTCCATTTGGCCTTAGCATACTGAATCATTAAAAAGGTTTCATTAATATTATGGCCTGTTGTACTCAATAGCGGAGCTAAAAGTGTAATCTCAGTATAATTTTTCTTATTTTTTCTTTAGAATTTTTAAAAGAAGTAGTTGTTACTTTGCAGTCTTTCAGTGTTATTGTCTTCTGATTTCCTCAACATTTGTGGAACAAATGCCACTTCCTTATACCTTGCTTTCCCATTGGCTCTCTCCTGCCAGTTTTCTTGTGTAGTTGGTGTTGGATTTCACAGGGGTTTCTCCTGTAATATTTTTCATCGCTGTTGGATTTTACAAATGCAGTTTTTAATGAACTTCAAGTGACATTTCAGAAATTTTATTTATAAATCATGACACAACCAATGATTAATATAGTTTTGGAACGCCTTGAATGTTAACAAATATCTTCTTACAGATATGTTTCATTTCAGTGCCCGTTTACGTTAAAGCCAATGTTTAACAAGCTATTCATTTTGTTCTACCTCCAAAACATAATGATATGACATAGTATTTACTGCAGCAGCAAGGGAAACAATTCTGATAATGAATTTTAAAATATGCTTCCAAAGTAATGTGTATGTGGGTCAATTTACTGCTTCTTTGGCACAATTCTATTTATATTTTATGCTACAACTTACTCTGAAAACATAACAACATTTAAATACCCTCGCCTGAAGCAATAGCAATAAAGTCCAGAAAAAATGTATTTTATTAGATTGAGAGATGAAAATGCAGTGAAATATGAAGTTAGTTCTGTGCAGAAGGCTGCATTTGGAACTATCGAAATGTAAATTAAAGCTGTCACGCTGTCAGTTTTCTTTCACTTTTAATGAGCTATCTTTTCTTCTCAAATAATAGAAGCAATAACAGGGATTTTACAGATGAGGGTAGCACTACTTTTGTATTCAGGTAGCTCTTTTCACAGTTGTTATTTTCCCCCACATTCAAAGAATGGGTAAATAAATTCTAAAAAAAATAATTGGTGAAATAAAATGCATCAACAGTGGTAGTCAAACCCCAAATACAGGCTTTGGTGAATTTAATGCTAGTATTAAGAAAAGGATGGATATAAGCAGCTTACAAATATCTGAATTTTAGAAGACAATGAAGATTAGGCTATAGATGGATATATAGTAGGTAAGAAGAATCAGTCTTTAAGTATACCTATAGAGACCTCTTGAAATCAATCTAAATTCAACTAAAATAGATGTAAGACAACTGCTATAGTAATTCTAATTTGCTTATAATAAATATTCATTATTTATGCTAATAAAAGTGGTATTTGTCACTGAAAATCTGTATATTGGATAAAATAATCATTAATGAAGGTACATCGAGTAACAATAATGTAGGAGGAAGCACCAGATAATAATAGCTGTGAATCAGTGGAAAGAAGGTTTTATTTTTCCCATGTATATTATAAATTTGACTGTAAGTCATTAGTTTTTTATATAAAAGACAGGAGGTAGACCAAAAGACAAGGACAAAATAAAAAATTTAAAAATACACAAAAAAACTCTCCAAAAATCCTCCAAACCAACCACCCAAACCCAACCTTATTTTTAATTGAGATTATCTCTGACTCCTTTCTATTTCCACAGGATTTTTTTTTAAACGTAAGGATTTTCACCCTCTCTTTCCCTCCTTAGAAATAATTTCAAGTAAACTCTCCACCTCCACGCTCTTAAATTTAGAAGCTATACTGCCAGTTTCTTGGCAGTGAATGATGCTGCTACCTGTAAGGAACAGAGTTGCATAGATGCTGGAAGTAACTATCTGAGACAGTTTCAAAGAACTGAAATAATTAAAATAATTACCCAAGTGACGTTATTTATTTTGTCTGCAAAGGGTGAAGCTTTTATGTGAGTTACGTGAGTAATGTAAGTTTCAGCATGTCTATGTACTGTTTAAATGCAAAAAAAGATTTAAATCACACTCACTTTCCTTTTTTGTTTTTTTTAAATAACATCTGGTGTCCTGGATCCCTTATTGACGTATTATGGAGACTACAGAGAAGTCCTAAAATCAGCAGAGTAGTCAGATGTGACTTATTTCTCCCTCTCACCCTAATTTTATTTGGGTAAAGGCTGCTATTGCCTCTGGAGCGTAGTGTTGAATATATAATCCAAATAATTTCTTAGCTTTAATATTTAAATACTGATCAAATTAATATTACAAATACTAATAAATTTGCATTATTTGATTGTTCTTGTGCTTGTCTAAACCCTTTCAGTATGTTGCCAATTTCTTGTCCTAAAGAGCCTACAGTCCAGTGAGTTCCACAGTGACTGTATGCTGTGCAAAAGAGTCTTATATGAGTTTTTACTATCTGACTTCATTTTGCAGTCTCCTTTTAAGGGATATCAAATTCTCAATCCAAATTCTTTGCAATTTGTCTTTATTTGTCATGGCACAATTTATCCAGACCTCCTGTCTAAAAAAACACCTGTAACAAGTAGCTAGTTCATGCGAATTGCTACCGTGATCTTGCATCCTTCTTTCTGCCAAGTATTGTTTTAAAAATAGTATAAATAAAGTATTGGTGTATACGAACCTGATTTTTTTTAAAAAAACTCATAGAACAAGAATGACACAAATCTCTCTGGAATCATAAGTACTGTAAAACTCATTCTCATGAAAATTGGGCTCTTGAAAGTACAGACTACTTTGATTCATGAAATATCTTTATTCCGAATGTCTCAAATCAATTATTAAACAATTTTCAGTGCCCCCTGAGATATCTAGTCTATTTTACAGATGAAGAAACTGAATCTCAGAGAGATTTAAGTCCAAATTTTAAGAGTCTTTAGATTCAAATCTCTCACGCTGCTTTCAGTGACTTCTACCCATTCCTTCTGGAACCGAGAAACCCCCAATTAGTCAGTTGAACACCCTATGTACTGCTTTGGGCAAAACACACATTTCAGAGGGTGAACCCCAAAAAGCAACACACAGAGGTGGAAGCACTTCTGTTAGTAAACAAGAAATAACATAAAAAGGGATGTTTTCTAAGCCTCCCTCATCTTATGTGCCCACATTCAGACTGTCTTCTTTCTGAGACCACTTAGCTGTGAGACTTATTCTTAGGTGAGTTTTTTTCTTTTAATGTTTATCGTTGTCGCGTGTGTTACTTACCAGTCTTGTGAGATGGAACTCAGGATGGGAAAAAATCTCGATTCGGTTTCTATGCCAATACTCAGCATAGGGTATTTAGAGAACTTTAGTGGCAAAAATAGTAAACTGAAAAAATTGAAACAAAGCTGGTGAGTGTGTGAACAAACAGCTCATGGATTTTTCAAAAATATCTGCGTGATTTTTTACATCTTTGGGTGATTGAATGTCTTCATTGTCTTAGCTTTTTCACTGACAGGACATGGGAGACATAAATGGAAGTCCTCCAAAATAGTCTACAGACACTATCTCCCCTGGTGTCCCTGCTGTACTTTTACTTCCCAGAATTAGTAGGCATGTTGATTTCCAAAGATTTCAAAGGCAAATGGAACCCAGAGGGAAGGGACTATATTAAAAATTGTTAAATGCAAGTGAAAGTAGGTTATAATCTATATCAGATCGTACTAGGGATGGCAATTGATATTTTAAAATAGTTCTGTACTGCAATGCTCAGAGAGGAGTTTACATCAATTAGAAACTTTGCTAAAGATGTTGGAGAACACTTGGCAAAGGCAGGCATGGTAACCATCACTATGGAGTAACCATGAGAAAGTCCACGTTCCATTAAAATCAATTACAAAATTCCCTTTGGATCCTGCCAGGGTTCTACAGAAAACCAACAGAACTGGTTTCAAGAGGAACAGGTACATTATGGTGCAGTCACAACAGATCAGATAGATAGAAATTTATAGTGGTGAGTTTGTGCATTATATACACACCATGACAACAATTCTAGTGCTTTTATCTTCCCACTACAAAAATTACAATGATGGATTAAAATCACCAGTGGAGATCACAATTGGAAGATCCCTGATGTAACTGAAAAGCAATCTTCAAATGCTTTTCCAAAAATTACTGTATGCTTATATGAATAATTCTGTTAACTGTGGTGCATCAAAATTATTTTTCTAGTATGTTATTGTTAGCAAAATTTCATGGTCTAAGTCTGAATATTTATAACCCCAGAAATGGGGGAAAACGTTGTTTGGAATGAAGTTTAAAATGTACTTGAAATTAAGAAATTGGCCTCATCAAGTAATAAATCATACTGTTCAAACTGGTAAACAGATTCTTTAAATGATGTTTTTCCTTTCCAGGATGTGATAGATTTTGTTTTCTCTGCTGTGACACCAAAAATGCCAATTTTAGAATGTATGTACATCAAACAAGCTATTGACCTCCTACAGGTAGATATGACATTCAGTTTTTCTCTCTCTCATTCTATTTATTTGTGCTGGGACATTATTCCAGGAGGGCAATAGTTACACGTTGCATCTGCTTTGCAGGGTTTATTGTCTGACCGAGATGAGAAGCAGCTCAGCGAGGAACATATTGCTCGCTTGTTCATCTTTGCTGTAATGTGGTCAGCTGGAGCTCCTTTGGAACTGGATGACAGGCTGAAAATGGAGCTGTTCCTAAGGAAGCACTCTGCCGTGAAAGAACTTCCAGCTGTGAATGGAGAAGAAACTATGTTCGAATTTGGTATCAATGCCTGTGGCCAGTGGGAGCACTGGTCAAAGAAGGTTTGTATACTGCAACATGCTAGGGTTTCTTAATGAGTATGCAAGAAAGATATATTTGGTAAGAGGCATATTATTTTATTATTTAAATCCTTGAATAATTTTTTGGGGGGAGATTAATCTTTTTTTAAAGATTTTTTTCCTTTTCTTCATAAGTATCTTTGGCAGAGAATAGGAACATGCATTTGAAATAGCTCTGAAAGTGAAACAGAAGTGATCTTAGTTTTCCCTACAGTCTATTGCCCTACTATTTAAGAACTCCCAGCAAGGAAAAACTTTCTTCATGTGACAGAGAATAGTGGAGGGAAAATATCCTGTTAGTCTAACGCCCTTTTTGAAAAGCTTGGCAAGGTATTGATTGTTTATAAATGGATTTTTGGCATTCAGGAAGAAAAGTTTTGCTAATGTACATTTTGTAAAGTACTTTGGGGTTTGTGCGGTGATGCAAAGTGATTGCATGGCCAGGTAGAAAGTCTCAAACGTTTTGCATGTCTTTCTTGTGCAGGTCCCTGAATATATTTACCCTAAGGATTCAGTACCAGAATATACTTCCATTCTAGTTCCTAATGTAGACAGTGTCCGAACAGACTTTCTAATGCACACTATCATGAGGCAAGGAAAAGCTGTTCTGCTAATTGGGGAACAGGGAACAGCCAAAACAGTTATGATTAAGGTAGGTGGAATGGAAAAACATGTCATATCTTGATATAATAACATTGCAATAATTGACATTGGCACAAGTGTTAAATTGAAGTGTAAGAGTAATTTGATTTTACTTCAGATTACATACTAACATTTTTACTAAGGCCAGTACTCACATGGCCTACAAGCAAAAAAAAATGTATCTATACTTTAGCATAAAGGCTTCTTTTAAACTTTGCTAACCATGGCCACAAGGTCATGTGATAAATGCTCTTTTATACACTTTCTTTTCTTCTGAGAAGCCAAACTAGAGATTTTGCTAAGAAAATATTGATCCTTGGAGTATTTTATTTATTTATTTATCTGTGCTTTATTGGTGGTGCCATGTGTGAACTGATTTTTTGTACACCCTTGTTATGCAGACTTTCTTCACAAGCCAAACTGAAAAAACATCCATTTTTACTCAGGGTAATTTTTTTAGAGGGTAAATTTAGTGTTTGTTATGTTCTCTCCTTCATTGAAAATGACATATTGTTCTTTCTGTCAAAGAAAATAATAGTCTATTAAATTAACAAATTAATGCTTTCCATATTATAAAATGATGCAGGTTAATTATAAGACACTTAAAAAAATTAATAACTTACTACAGAAGAGCTAATAATCAAAAGGCTGAACAAACTCAGATGTCATACCAAACTTGGCATCCTTTATTTAAAAAAACGCAAGTGTAATGATTTTCAGGATGGTGTCTGTGATTTCCGGGGGAATCTGTAGACTCTTTGATTAGTGAAAGGCACCTAAATAAAACTGATCGACTGTAGGGACAGCTGAATTTGCCATACAGGCATCTGTACCTCCTCTGACAGATTTGCAGAGGTCTTGAAACTGAAAATAACTAAAAAACACTGGCCTAAATTGACCTTTGGCTTTCTTAAAATCTGGAGCCATTTTGTGTTCCTCATCCATCTGTTTTCTGAGCCCTGACATAAAGCGAGTTGTACCAATGCCAGCAGCCTTTAATGCTACTTTTTCAGCTTAGGTGTTGATGCCAACGTGCATGCCGGTGTAATGTCAACTTCTGTTCCTGGCACCAGCTGGCAAACTATTTTAGCAGAGTGAAGAGGCGGGGTCTGGGTGGGGGTCTTGAAATTCTGCATGCTGGATTTTGGCCAGATACTGGCAACCTCCAGCCCTCAGCTGCCATTCCTGCCCCTAAAAATAGTTGGAAGTGATTCTAGCACTGCTTACCCAGTGTCTATTCTATAGAGCAGGGTACGTTCCTTACACAAGGGAGTTTAATGCCAGTAGATATTTGATCTCATTTAAGGTTAGGAGTGAAAGTTAACTGCCTTCACAACTGTTCCCCTTCTGCTTTCACCTCCTGTAGAATTTTGCTTTACTACACCTCATGGAAAAGACCTTTCCAGACATAAGCAGCTGGTTTCATGAAAAAGTAAAGAAACTTCAGGTTGTAATCTGAATTAATCTGAAGTAAACTTCAGTGTTGAGTAAGGCATCAGTATATATCAAAATAAAGAACTTAGAGTATTATTAATTTATGAATTGCAAAAAATCCAGAATTTAACATGAAACTGGTATGGTACAGTTGAAAATTGCACCCAGAATCCAACAGTTTAACTAACAAAAATCCATTAAATAACATCTTCTTTTTCAAAGATAGTTCTCCTTTATGTCCTGTGGAATATTACTCTTAGCATGTAAAGATTCTGAAATGCTCCAACAAATAGAACACAAGTGTGTTTTGTGAATGGTTGTGTATTCATAGTTGTGGTGGGTTGAGTTTGGCCAGCCACAAGACCCCACCCAGCTACTTGTTCCCTCTCCCTCCTTAATAGGACATTGGTCGAGAGAAGAACAAGGAGATCACTCACCAATTACCCTCAAGTGCAAAACAGACTCAACTTGGGGAAAATTAATTTAATTTATTGCTAATTAAAAATAGAATTGAATGGTGAAAACAAGGACAATACTAAAACCACCCTCCCCTCACCTCTCCCTTCTTCCCAGGCTCAACTTCACTCCTTCACTCCTGACTCCTCCACCTCCTCCCAGCCTGAGTGACACAGGGGATGGGGAACTGGGGCTGTGGTCAGTCCGTAACAGCTCCTCTCTGTCACTCCTTCCTCCTCATGCTGTTCCCTGCTCCCACATGTGATGCCTTCCACATGATACTGTCCTTCATGAGCTGCTCCAGTGTGGGTCCTTTCCAATGGGCACAGTCCTTCAGGAACAGATTGCTCCAGCATAGGTCCCCCACAGGCCGTAGTTCCTGCTAGAAAACCTGCTTCTGCATTGGCTCCTCTTCACAGGTCTCAGCTCCTGCCAAGAGCCTGCTCTGATATGGGCTCTTCACATACTACAGCTTCCTTTAGAGCACATCCACCTACAGTGGCATGGGGACATCCAGGCACTGCAATGTGGATATCTGCTCCAACATGGTCCTACATGGGCTGCAGGGGGACAACCTGCACCACCATGGTCTTCTCCATGGGCTGCAGAGGAATCTCTCCTGGAACACCACCTACCCCTCTTTCTGCTCCCATCTTGGTGTCTGAAGGGCTGGCTTTCTCCCATTTTTTCTCACTTTTCTCTCTCAGGCAGTATTTTGCACTTTCTTACATGGACAGAGTGGCTCTGGTGGGTCTATTGCAACTACTGGAACTACCTATGTCTGACATAGGGAAGCCCCATTCTCTTCTCATGAAGGGCTTCCCCACAGCTCCTGCTGCCAGCACTTGGGCACCTGCACCGGTACATTATTTTTGTATAAACTGTTGAAGCCCTGAGGAGAGATCTGACCAGTGACCTGCACCAACCCATCACCTGTCAAGTGTACTCACCAAATACAGGACTGTTGCATGTACAGTTGTATGTGTAGATGGTCATTTGTGCGATGTCTGAGAAAATCTTGTTTCTGAAGGGTACCTTTTCTTAAGTTGAGGTCATTGTATCAATAACATCAACCATTTAATGCTATTCATCAAAATATTTGGGGGGAGCTTAGCTGTATCTTCCTTGCTATTGTCACAGAGTGTGTGTCTCACTGGAGTTGTTCTTAGAGCATTTAATCAGCAACGATATAGGTGTATTTTTCCGAGGTACCAAAATGGGAACATTTCTAGTCAATCCTGTTATAAAGATAAGGATTTAAATTATATTCAACTTTATCATCATTGCAGGAGAACTGAATCTTTAAAAAGAAATAATGTTGGAAATCTGGAATTTTTAATACTATTTTTTGTCTTGTTAAACAAAGTATTTCCTGTGCTTTAGATATATGCCTTGGTGTGACTCCAGAGTTATATCTTTTTCTTTCCGGTTCTGTTATAAAACCTCACTAAACGCAAAAAGTGGAAATTTGTTGCTTCAGCAGTAGCTGTTGGAATTGTATGCATTCATAAAACCAAGTGATCCTTTCTTCATTAAGAGAGGATAACTATCAGTAAGTGCAATGTATCTGGATTAATTTTATAGTACCATTCCTTCACACTGCTTTTGTTGCAAGATATGGTGCTATAGTGTAAACATGAAAAAGGATTTGGTTTTTCACTTGTTCTTTGCAGACTGCTGTAATAGATCATCACTAGCAGCTTGAATTTAGAAAAACCCTGACAATCACTGATGCAAAGTTTATTTGCATCTTGAGTTGTCACATGTCTACTTCTTGTAACACTTAGTGAAGTCTGTTAAAAGCTTATAAATTTTAATACTTTGAAACTTTATGCAAAGCACTAACTGAGAGTTTGTTTGAATTTCATGTTGGAGATTGTATATTTATCTTAAACAAACTGCTGTTTGACATTTTGAATTAGTACCAGGACTGAGATTTTGTATATGTCTGATTTTTGCAGGGCTGCTGAGCATCTGAGTCTCTTTTTGGCTGAATTCATCTGGAGTTACCAGTGCACTTTACTTAAAATTGGTTTGTCTTGCAGGATTACACAAACAAGTATGATCCTGACTTTCACTTGACCAAATGCCTAAACTTTACTTCTGCAACTCTGCCAAATATGTTTCAAAGAAGCATAGAAAGTTACATAGATAAAAGAATGGGTACCACATACGGTCCTCCAGCAGGGAAGAAAATGACTGTCTTCATTGATGACATCAACATGCCAATGATTAATGAATGGGGTGATCAGGTAAAAGGAAAATGTTAACTTTTGGGAATTGGTGGTCTTATCATTGCTGCTGATGGAAATGCTAATCTGCAGGTTGCAAAGATAGGAAAGTTTAGGAAAAAGGTATCATAATATGGACTAGAACAAGTACATCTACTAAAATAATTTCCTTAAACTAGTTTTTCCAAGAATAATAATCCCAAAACATTAGGGTCGGCCTCAAGCCACTTGGTGCAATCATTGTAGCTTTAAGCCTTTTGCTTTGGTTACACACAGAGCTTGTAGAATTTACAAACTAGCTGCTCTAAGAACCAGTCTGGGAAAGGACACTCCTTTCTTCTTCCATCTGCTCTGGGCTTTAAAATACAGTTGTTATTATAAGGTGAAATCTAACATCACAGTTGACATCCAAGACTAGTGAGATGTCTCGAGGTTCTATAAATGAGTACTTGTAGGCATACTCTGAAAATCTGCCTTCTTAAATTAAAAAAAGTATTGCTGCTGAGAAAACCTAATTTTCCTACTCCCAGTATAGCTCTGTAATCCTGTTCTCTCACTGCCTCTATACAAGTGATCGTGTGACTATGTGCTAAACTAACCATTCTTTGTCACTATCTAAGTGCCTGTGCCAATCTGAATATGTAGTCTGGTTTGAAACTTTGAAGTACTGAATTTTCTTATATTGATATTATGGAAATCCATGTCCACGGCTATTTAGCATGTGAAGTTTACATGCAGCCAATCCACTGCATCAGATTACTTCAAGCCATGTTGCATGAAGTGTCCAGCAGAATACCTGAAATTAAAAAAGATAAGGAACGTCTTTCCTTCTGTCTACTGGTCTGTTATACATGAGATTTCCTCTTTCCTTTCTTTTCTTTTCTTTTTTTTTTTTTTTAAGTTGAGAACCCTGAAATAATTAACTGCTCCATTTCTTTTTTCTTTTTTTTTTGGTGATAACTAGATCACCAACGAGATTGTAAGACAGCTGATGGAACAGAAAGGTTTCTACAATTTGGAGAGGCCAGGAGAATTCACACATGTGGTTGACATCCAATTTGTAGCTGCTATGATTCACCCTGGGGGAGGTCGGAATGACATCCCACAGCGCCTGAAACGCCAGTTCACCATCTACAACTGCACGCTGCCTTCCAGTTCTTCTATTGACAAAATATTTCGTACAATAGCTGAAGGCTATTTCTGTGAACAGCGAGGTTTCCCTGCAGAAGTATGTAAACTGGCTTCAGCATTAGTATCTACAACTCGAAAGGTTTGGCAAACAACAAAAGCGAAGGTAAAATTATGTCTGTTAAGAAACCTTTGAAATATCTGTACCATGACCCAGGTCTATTGTCCTGTTGTGTGTTCGTACTTCATGTTGTAAAGCTGTGACCTGTATGTGTATCGCACCTCTATTCTGAATTTGTTGCCATCAATACCCACTTAGCTGACTAAATACACAATCATGTGCAGTGCCTTCTATAGCTAATATAAGAGTTACATGATGGAATTATAATATATAATCATAGCTGATGGGAAAATTTAGGTGTCTTCTGGTTGAGAAAATGTCAAGGGCATAAGGAACCATAAATTAAAAATTAAATAGGAATCTTCTACAATTGTGCTTTGGATTATGAGAAACTTTAAAGATCTGAATTAAAGGAAAGAAATCCAATTTGGCAGAGAGGCGATCAGTTAAAAACAAGTGAAATCTGGTATTTAGTAAATTCTAAATATTTACTTCTTCCATTTCAAACAGATTGTAAAAACATTTATCTGCAATTCCTAAGCAAATGTTGCTTTGAAATAGAAAATAAAATGTATGTACAGAATGAATTCTGAACAGTTAAGAGTAAAATTGCAGCATAGAAATGTGTGCCAAATTTGGTGGAGGAGAATGGTGGAAAGATAGAGATAGGCAGGGATTTGATAAATGATATTTTCGAGTCCAGAAATGGTTGGTCAGAATTTCCCAAGCAATTCAGCTGTGGACGTAAACTTGGCTCACATAGAAATAGAGAGAGTTTGGTGAAAGTATTGATCAGTCAGCTGTTGACCAGTATATTCAACAGAAATGATCCTTATTACTGCTAATTAACTGCCTACAGAGAAAATACAGCTTTTGCCAAGTTGTTATTTTTTAAAAAATTCTTTTTCCTCATCTTTCTGCTCTATTTTATTTGCTTTTCCTCATCTGATTTTCCTCATGAACTTTTCCTCACATGTTCTTGGAAAGTACAAAAGAGAGGACAAAGTGATCTAGAAGAAAGGGCAGGAGCAACACTACAGGTTATGCAATGCTGACATTTTTACTGTGGCCTTTAATGCCATCCTTAACTAACCTGTCTTGGCTACCCTTCAGTCCATGTTCCTAGGACTTGAAAGATTCTAAGAAACTCAAGTGAAATCTATGTGAAATTAAAGAGCTAGTCATTGCTACTGTAATTTTATTATTTTTACCATTGCCACTTAAATGCCAAGCGTGTATTTCTGCTTTAATACAATATTGATTATGAAGTTCATGAAAATTTCTGTATTTATTAAATACTATATAGAAAATATTTTTTTAGTATTTATTTGAATATAGCTTATGACATTATTTTGTAGATGTTGCCAACTCCAGCTAAGTTTCATTACGTCTTTAATTTACGAGACCTCAGTCGTATTTGGCAAGGAATACTTACAGTTAGTTCTGAAGTCTGCCAGAGCATCAGTGTTTTGGCAGCCTTGTTCCAGCATGAATGCAGACGTGTTATTGCAGACAGATTCATCAGCCAAAGTGATAAAGACTGGTTTGAAGATACAATGAAAAAGGTAGGCTAATACTGTTCAAGTATTTGCCACAGAAAGAGGCCAATGAAGTGTTTCATTACTAAAGTAGTCCTTAATGTATTGTCATAGATTGCTGCTGCAGAACATGGTCAAAATCTATTTGAAGATGAATCTACAGAATTATACTTTGTGGATTTCTTGCGTGATGTCCCAGAAGGTACTGGAGATGAACCTGATGATGCAGAGTTGAAGGCTCCTAAAATTTATGAGCTTATTCCTTCTTTGGATTATTTGGCTGAAAGATTACAGATGTTCATGCAACAGTACAATGAAACAATCAGAGGATCAAGGATGGATTTAGTATTTTTCAAGGTATTAGCACCCGTAATTATATTAATACAAAATTTTTCTATTTTGCACTTACTGAGACATAGATCTTGAATGTTTCTATCAAATTATCTTGGAAATAGCTCATAATGGCTAGCCCTGTATCCAGCAAGGCTTACAAATAAATTCTGTAAAGCTATGCTGTTGTCTCCCATCTGCCTTCTCTCCCATAAATTATTCCATATATTTGCAGTTCCCAACTTTTCTTTCTCCTCCGTGTATAATGCAAAGCATGACTTATTTGTTTCTACAGTGCACATTGTGAATCATATCTTGCATCTCTGGATGTTACCTCTTTCTCAAAGGTGTCATGATGCATGATGCTTTCTTCAGCTTTAGACCGGGTGCTTTAACAGGTTATTAGGGCATTTCAGATTACTTATTTGTCTATGATAAATACACCAGTTGAATAAGAAATATCTATAGTGTACTTTAAATATGCTTTTGGCAACATATTTAAAGCGCTTGTAAATAGCTCAGATAAAAGGTTGGGGAAGAGTGTTAATCTACATCCTTTCTACTTTTTCTTCCATCCCCTAAGGTGCATGCCTTCAGCTCTGCCAAGTACAAACACTGCATATGACATTGCTTCATCTGACCTTGATACAAGGACATTTCTCTTGTGCTAGCCCTGCTGCCCCATGAAGTCAAGGGGAAATTTATTACAGATTTTGATGATACAGTACTGAGTCTTTAGCATAAGCTCCAGAGAAGGCATCTGGAAATATCCAGATCAAAAAAAAGCTCAGTGATGTTCTTCCAGATGAATATAAATTATATTATTATTGCATTTTTTCATGCTTTTTTTTTTCTTAATACACAGGATGCAATCATCCATTTGATTAAAATATCACGGATTATTCGTACTCCACAAGGAAATGCATTGTTGGTGGGTGTGGGTGGATCTGGAAAACAGAGTTTGACCAGACTAGCATCATATATTGCTGGATATGAGACCTTTCAGATTACTTTAACAAGGTAACACAATGCAGTGTACCTAGACATTTGGTCCTTAATTTGCCATAGAACATCTTGAAATGCAAACCTGTCAAACATTCTATCCCTCATTGTAAACTACATTTTCAATCAAAAGCACCCATGTAAGTGCACAGTCTATAGATGACAGATCCTGGGTCTTTGATTTGGTGCCTTTATGCAATTGATAAGAAACCTGCATTTCCTTCAGCATTTGAATCTGTAGTGTACCCCTGTGAAATCCCACTAAAATACCATTTTGCACAAAAAATAACATGGAATAATCTGCTGATGTACTCTGCATAGTGGGGAAAGGCTGATGGCCAGGGGAAAGAATAACTTTTTCTATAGCTGCTTATGTATCACAGAATCACAGAAGCACATGGGGTTGGAAGGAACCTCCAGAGATCATCTAGTCCAACCCTCCTGCCAAAGCAGGTCCACCTAGAGCAGGTTGCAGAGGAATTTATCCAGGCGGGCTTTCAATGTCTCCAGAGAAGGAGATTCCACCACCTCCCGGGCAGCCTATTCCCGTGCTTTGCCTGACTGTGTTATTGCAACTGGTATTAATTGTAGTTAGTGTTGGAGTTTAATAATTTGTAGAAATTTGGGGGGGTGTCTTTTTTTTTCTTTTAAAGTTAGAGCCCTGTAATTCAAGTTCTATTTACTTGGTTTCTTTTCAGAGGGAGAAAGAGTTGGAGGAAGACCAAGTATAGAAAGAGAACAAGCACAAGAGTACTTGTTTTCTCTGTCTTTGTACTCTGGATATTGTTTTGAAACTGTCCCTGTCATTCCTGACAAGAGGACTGGAAGAGGTCTCTCCAGGGCTTGGTCAGCATTGCCATCTAATTGTCTGGAAGGCATTACATTTAAACTTTCCTGAAGTGACTGAGAGTAACCACTGCCTTCCACCTATTTCTTTTTTGACATAGGGTTTACAGGGGTGAGTGCTGAGGGCTGACAGTGCGTATTTCACCCTGCAAACTACCCAGGACACTGTGAAATCTTCCTTAGTGAGATATATATGACATGAGGTTTCTGATGAAAGGAAAGAGAAAGATAGACATGTCTTACCCTCTTCCTGTGTCCCAGAAGCAGAAGGAAAAGTGGGAAGAAAAAAAGAAGAGAAAAAAGAAAGAGTAGAGGCACAGAATACAGTCCCTAGACTTGCAGGATTCATAATGCATTGATAAGGCAAATAAATATTTCTGTCACTTAGGAAGTGTTCATTTGCTGAAGCTAACTGGAGGTGGGCTAAAAGAAGGTAGCTGAAAGCGTGTCTTCACAAAATGGTCGTCTTTTGTAATTTGCCACAGGATGCTGTGGAGGAAAACAATACCAGCAAGTTCATAAAAGGATACTGAAAGGATACCTTCTAATATTCCTAATACAATGGCTGTGAATATGGAGGGGGGAAGAAAGAAAGGAACAGTAAAGAGAGAATGCTGGCTCATGTTTTCTCTCCAAGTACCATTTCCCATTGCCAGTGTTGAGTATCGAGCTAGATGGCCTACTATTGTCTCAGTAGACAAGGTCTTATGTTGTTGAGACTACCACAAATAACTTTAATAACTGTAGCTGGCCCATGCAAAATGAAGATTTTGGTTGTTTTACAAGTTCTGCAGTGCTTCCTTTAGGGGTATCTATAGACCAGTGGTGAGATGGAACTGGGACAGAACTGGGAGACTTTCTGTATGGCAAATTTAATAGAAAAATTAAGTAGTGTTTTCAAATACTGGAGAATGGGTCACACTTGCAAACATGTGTATTGCAAGTGTTACTTATGACTTTGAAGAGACTCTTGGAAATAAGAAACTCTTTTCCAAGAAAAGAGGTTCCTAATTTCAGCTTTAATTGGCTAAGAACTTAAGGGACACAATCTACCATCTTATTAACCTTACTTTACGTCATTTTACATTCCATAATCTGAAATCTATAATTGAATTTGTGTGGACTTGATCTGAATCTTACTCATGTGCACCAGCCATAAGAGGCATAATGACAGAACCAGTCATGGTGTCAATTTGCAGCAGAGTTGATCAGCCCAAGTGATAATGTTCCCACAGCATTTATGGGGCTTGATTTCAGTTAAACCAAATAACACCATAAAAATCTCAGTCTTGGTTATTCTTGTCGTAATGATTTCCTTTAACCTGCTCTCGATATCTTTAAAAGATAATGCAGCTGTATTTACATAAGGGTGACAGGTATCAGAACCTACTTGACAACTTAAATCCAACTGTATTAACCTACAGTTTTAATAAATCTGCAAACTGTAGGGATACAAAGCAGCATGCTAATTCCCTTAGACATAATATTGCTTTTACCATCCTTTTTTTCCAGCATGTTATTCTGTTGATTTCACCTCCTTTCCCGTGATCTATAGTACTGATCATTCACTTTGGGAAGGTGTTTAAGAGAACCCCCCCTGCCCCCCCCCCAAAAAAAAAAACCAAAACAGGAGATATGGTATTAATTTTTTATGTAGTTTTTTTTCTTGCCTTAAGGAAGCTGAGCCAGATGATAGATACTTCCTAAATTGATCTGTAATTTTTTTTCCTCTCTTTCTTTAATCCTTTTCTATCCCAGAACATATGCCACCAATAACCTTTTGGATGATCTGAAAATCTTGTACCGCACTGCTGGGCAACAAGGAAAGGGCATTATCTTTATAGTCACAGACAATGAAATCAGAGATGAATCTTTTCTTGAGTACATGAACAATGTTTTGGCTTCAGGTGAAGTTTCAAATCTTTTTGCACGAGATGAAATAGGTGAAATCACACAAGACCTGATACCGGCAATGAAGAAAGAGTACCCAAGGCGCAGTCCCACTGGTGAAAATCTTTATAATTACTTTCTTGCTCGTGTTCGTAATAACCTGCATGTGGTTCTTTGTTTTTCTCCTGTTGGGGAAAAATTCAGAACTCGTGCACTCAAATTTCCAGGTCTGATTTCAGGCTGTACCATGGACTGGTTCCAGCGCTGGCCTAAAGATGCTCTTGTAGCAGTTGCACAGCATTTTTTAGTTTCCTACCATATTGAGTGCACAGATGAAGTGAAACAAAGTGTTGTTAACACCATGGGAACATTTCAAGATATTGTAGCTGAAAAATGTGTTGAATACTTTGAACGATATAGACGAAGAACATTTGTGACTCCAAAATCATACCTGTCCTTCATTGGAGGCTACAAAGCTATTTACAAAGAGAAGTTTGCCAATGTTGGAAGTTTGTCTGAACGCATGAGAACAGGTACTGTAAAATCTGCTTTGTTTTTGTTTGTTTGTTTTTGGAAAGGTAAGCAAAAGAATGTAAAAGCACAGATTCTTAGACACCTAGAGATTTAGCTTATGGATTTAAATTGTGAGCTTACTTTCATTTGGAAGCAGACTCCTATGTTTTGGACTCTGTGTGTGATTACAAAATATATGGAGGTTTTGTTTTAGTGAACTTTGTGAATGTTGCAGATTGCAGATGAGATTTGGAAACACTATTAGTTAGCAGTTAAAATTCCTGAAACTCCTGCTTTGACATGTATGCATGCCAACGAACTACAGAGATCCTGGTTTTCACATTTAAATGTGCTAAAAGTAAATATGAGGGAAGGCGAGTAAATGTTCAGATTCAGTCATTCTGAAGAATTTTTTAAATAAACAGTTATGTGCCAGATGTAAAATTTCCAAAACATCGCACTGCGCAAGGTCATACGCAGTAAACAATTAGACACTTTCTGAAACTGAATAGTGTTTGGAAGGGAACATGAACTTAAACGGTTTCTTCTACTAATTGTAGAACTGAGTTATGTACACATATTTCTGTAGGCAGAGGGTGGCTGGCTGCCTGGAAGGAACATGTGTGCTTTTTTTTTTTGAGCGTTAGAAGATTTACGTTATGCACTTATATTTACATGCATGCTTTTATATATAAGGAATTTATACTTATGACTTTTCTAAGTTATATTCTCATCAATTGATAAAAGTGTTAGAGCACTGCACTGCTCAAAAATCTTTAGTTTCTTTTATCTTCATATCATCTGGACATTCATGTAATGTTGAATTTAGAAGCTCAGCCTAGCTTCTTGTGTTTTCGCTTATGTTGCTCTGGATACCAGTTTCTTCTTCTTTGTTTTGTATGAAGATTACAGTCTAGTACTTCTTATGGTCTCACAGATTTCTGAAATTGAACACACAATTCTTAAGAGTGCAATTCGCAGTACTAATGCTTTTTGATATGTGCATTTAATATTTAGTATCCCTCTCATATATAAGAATATAAACAAGTGATCAATTACAGATGCTGAAGACTCTTACCCATTTAAAAAAAAACAACTAAAAATTAAATAGCAAACTGATATTACCCCTGCTAAGTTTTGATGTTCAACAAATGGGATCACTCACTGGGGTTCCTAAATATGATTCTGAATGACTTATTTTAACTATCCAGATTGCTTCACTGAGGTTTCTCAATATGTCTTCCTGTTGCTTCAATGGAATTTGTTCAATGCAGGTCTTGCAAAACTGATGGAAGCTGAGGATTCGGTATATCAGCTCTCCAAAGAGTTGGTGATGAAGGAGAAAGATTTGGCTGTAGCTTCAAAAAAAGCTGATGAAGTTTTATTGGAAGTAACTATGAAAGCCCAAGCTGCTGAAAAAGTGAAAATGCAGGTGCAGAAGGTAAAAGACAAGGCTCAGGCCATTGTGGATGACATTGCCATTGATAAAGCAGCAGCAGAAGAGAAGCTTGAAGCTGCAAGACCTGCACTGGAAGAAGCTGAAGCAGCCCTGCAGGTGAGAATCAAAGATGTTCTGAACATACATGTAGTTAACGATTGTTTTTTGTAATAACGCTTATGACTTTAAAAAAAGTAATATTGAGAGGACTAGAATTGACCTGTTAATCCTTATAGAAAAAACCCTGAAAACTGAGGCAGTGCACAGGTAAGATGGGCAGTACCTCCTCTACTGTTGGGTAATAAAGCAGCCATTGAGTGGTACTACCTTTAAGGACTGCAGTACTGCTTCTCAGTGACCTGCCAAACTTCAGCAATTGCAATACATATACAGTCCTCCCAAAAAACGTCTTTCTCTATCTTCAAGTGATTGGTTAAATAAATTATTTGTTTTATTTTTTGATTTTTCAGACAATAAAACCTTCTGACATTGCCACTGTTCGAAAACTGGGTAAACCTCCTCACTTGATAATGAGAATTATGGATTGTGTACTACTTCTATTCCAAAGAAAAATAGACTCAGTAACACCTGATCAAGAACGGCCATCTGTGAAGCCATCTTGGACCGAGGCTCTGAAGCTAATGAATAATTCAGGATTTCTTAGCATGTTGCTTACTTTCCAGAAGGTAAGAAGTTAATAGTGGCTCTATTACCCCTATAACTACCTTTAGAGATCATGTGAAAGTGTCTTCTACCTTTAAAGGTAGTTTGAAACAGATGAGACTTTTGTGTACCTATACTTGTGTACACTCGTGACTGTATTTCTCTCCATTTTCATGGTTCGTTATTTCAGTAATCTTTCTCCTTGGCCACACAGTTTTCATGGCAGTATCTTGAGAAGCTTAGTGTTATTTTTATTCAGGCAGCTCCTGCTTCTCAGTAGGAATTTTTCTTAAAAAGACTCACTGTTGATTTTTTAAATGGCTTATCGTCTCCAGTGCTACCAGGCCTGTTTGCATATAAGATGCTCTAGAACTCCATCTTCAGAATTATTTGATGAGGAGCTAGGAGGAAATACAGAAGAAAGTGAGCATGCTCTTAGGAAAAATATTCAGAGATTTGGGAACTTTTGGGGTTCTTTCACTAGAAAAGTAGTGAAATGCGGAATAAACTGAGAACCTTATTATCAACTGTAAGAAAAATAAGAAAACACATTTTTTTTATTTCTGTCAGGACAGAAACTTGTCCTGTTTACAGCAAGATTCACTGAACTGTGAGACAAGGGAAATTTCTCTGCAGGGAAGAGAAGAAAGATGTAACAGATAGGTGGACGAGAAAAAGAGCTTGGCTGGAATATGGAATGGCAGAATCATGGCCCAACTTTAAAATCCAGAAAACCAAGCAGGTTTTGGCAAAAACTGGGTTTTCTGCAATGTTGCAGAACATACTCTTTCATTTGTGTACTGACTTTTCTATCTGCTTGAGCTGAGCATTTTGCTGGTGCATTTTCTAAGCTGCCAGAGTGGTTTTGTGTGCAGATGGCACTTGAAACTGATTCTCACTATCCCCAGGAGCCATTTCTCCCAGTGAGCCATATTGACAAGGCACCATGTGGAAACTTGCACTGCCTCTGTAGACAGTCTCCTCCTGAGGCTGTCAATCTGGTCATTTTTCCAAGTGCTATCTTCACTAAACAGAAAGAGGAAATTAGTTTAAAGATAACGGGGACTAATTATGCACCCCTTACTCAAGCTTCTCTCTAATGAGGCTTCCAGTTTTGGCACTTATTAGTAGTGTATGTGTTCCTGCTGGTAGTTTGCAACACAGTTAACTTTACTGAGAGGAATTCGAGTAGTTGCAGGAAGTGATACTGATGAATGTGTTGAAGAACACTAGGTTACTGCTATCACTGATAAGGTACTTCACATGCAGTCCTCCAGCCTCATTTCTTGTTTCTAAGATTAAGTATATATGAGAAGAAAGTTCATCGTGTCTGGAGTTCGTGAGTAGACTACACTGCTTACTTGTTTGTGAGATTTTTTTCTTGCCTATTTTTTTAGGCAAGGAAGATTAATGTATGAAATAGTTACTTGGTTCAAAATTTATTACTTAGAAGTAAAAGCATGACATTTTTGAAGCTCTTGACTAGAGATTTAGGCCACTGCTGATTGGTCTTTGCTTCACCTTTGCCATCTTGCTAGCTTATAATTTTGAGTAGGAGAATGAAAAAGTCAAAATATTTGTCCAGCAGTATTTTACATTTTAGCATCACCATGTCTGATTTTAGGAATAATATAATGAATGTCTTTGTTATTACAGTAGCTAGGGATCAGACAAATACAGGACAGTCCTTTCTGCTATGCAGAAAAGCAGGAAAAGGATATATCAATTGACTATGAATGGAGGATGAATTTCAGACGCATTTAGAGAAAGGCATTAATACATTGCCAAAAAAAAGGATGATTCTTAATGCCTCTATTGTTAAGCTACTATTGTTACCGTGTATAAGCTGTTCTACTCTCTACATTGCTTAAGGAGATGAATTCCTTTTTCTTCTGACACATACATGATTATAGCTTAACACCATCATCAAAGATTTGGCTTTTCATTTTCTCAACAGATTGGTTAGGGTGGAAAAAATCTGAGATTAGAATAATGAAGTGAACAGCTGAAAGAAATCACTTTTATGGTTAGGGGAAAGGGTTAGTTTCAGTGAAGTCAGTGCCTTGCAGTTTCACCCTTTTCCTTCCTAAAGCTGCACGTTTGATTCTCTCAGCTGTGTTCACGTTGGTGCCTGCCTGATGCTGTGGTGAGCTTGTTCAGAGAACTAGCCTAGAAGAAAACTAATCACTAGGTTGCCAAGTCAGATTTCCATCATATTAGCTTCCAAACTGACTCACTGAGCATTGGTGATCATATTAAAGGTGGGGCAAGAATAGCTGGTTGAGGGGGAGATGAAAGAATGTGCAGTGCTGCAGGAATAACTTAGCTTAAATTGTCGTGGAGCTATAAACACAAGTAATGTCTGTAAATCTTATGGGTCAAATAGAGCTATTAAATGCAAACTCAAGTCAATCTATTGCAATGGAAATAGGAGTTATTTTCACTTGAGTTCACAAAAAACAACTAATCTTCCGTCCTTTGTAAGAGTGAAAAACAACAGTGTTGTTTTGTTCTTTTCTTCTGTAAGAAGTGGTAGCACCATGTTTTTAAAAAGAAAGATGTTTCTGTGAATCAGTATTTATTCTAAAATCCATTTTAAAAAATAATTTTTCCTTTCCATTTACTAGGACTCAATTACAGCAGAAACTGTGGAGCTTTTAGAGCCTTATTTGGATATGGAGGATTATAATCTTGAGACTGCTAAAAAAGTGTGTGGAAATGTAGCAGGTCTTTGTTCATGGACACAAGCAATGGCTTACTTCTATGGTATTAATAAAGAAGTTCTTCCTCTTAAGGTATTTCATATTACTTATTTTATATTTCTGACAGATGGCTGTAGTTGAGTGGAAAAATTGTTGCATTATTTTGGCTAAAAAAGATCATGAATTACAAGAGATTTTTGTTTATTCACATCCCGTTGTGAAGTCAAGCAGACAGACGTTAAATGTCCTGGTAATTTTTTCCTCTTATACAGCTACCCTGTGGTACAGTTGTTAACTTGTGTAAACATGGTCAGTTTTCAGTGAGAGCCTCAATGCACAGGTTCTTTATGGAGCCTGGCTATCTGCAAGTGCGAGATACCGATACTGTCTCTACTCTCAGACTTCATGACCAAAACCACTATGGTTTCAAGAAAACTTCTCCTCAGTCTACTGGCATGGGAAGGGCCATACTCATTGTGGTCTTGGTAGAAACTGGGAGGGAAGAGACTGTTCTTGGCACAGGAGTATTCTTTAATCAATTTAGCTGGAATTCAGCACTCTCAAACTTTGGAGTGTCAAACTGCTACTTGTGAATGTATGTATAGTAAAGTGGTCTCCTGGCGTAAAACTCTGTTGTAACATTAAACGACAGTAGAAATAGATCAGCTACCATTGTCTGCATTCCTACGGATACCCTTATTGTCTTGGAAATGTTTCATTTATAAGCATATTGAAAAAAAAAGGACTTTGAATAGTTATATAGTGATTTATAATCATTGTTCCACAGGGGATTTTATGGCTCTTTTCTGAAGAAATATATTCAATTGGTTATGCTTCCACTTCTGTTCAGTCTCCTATTGTATAACCACTGTATCAATGGTATATTCAGAACTCTTGGCATATTCTTTTAGTATATCTAGGCAGATCCAATTCAAATTTGTTAAAAGCATGGTATTTTTGATTCAAGTAACTGATAGAGAAGACTATATTTCTGTGATATATAAGTAGCAATTACCTTTTCAAATAATGGGATGTTCACTAATGAAAATAGAATTTGAAATGTGGCTATTGAGAACTATAAAAGAGAGCAAGACCTAGAGGAAATAGGGGCTTTATATGCAGATGCAACTCTGAAAGCTGCAAAAGTGCCCTTGTAGTTTTTATTTGAATATATATGACTTAAGATTACATATAAATGTAACTTTGTATTCAAGTATTTATGTTCTTGTTGCACTGTAGCTGATAAAAAAACTGAACATCCATTTCTTGGCAAAGTGGTACCTATTGTCAGGTATAGCAACAGTCACAAATATTTTACTGAAGATGACTGAAGAGGAGGAAGTGTTTAAAGCATGCAGAAGATATTGCAGGAAGCACTGGAGTGATGCTAAGAAAATAATTGAAAATAAATGTACAATTAAACTACATAAAGTACTAGCACAGGCTAAATCATCCAGTACTAAAAGCAGTTTTACTGAATGAATTAATCAAGCTGCTTTATCCTAACTGCTGTTCTAGGACATAAACCCCCTTCAACACCTGCAAAATCCATCCTATATATATTGCATCTTAACTGGGACTTGGTGCCTCATTTATCTTAAATGTGACAACTTGTGAAAACTAATTAATAGTGACTTATATTTTAGTAAAATATAGGGTGCAAAAATTAGCTCATTCCTAGAAATGGATAACTACATTCGTTAGATATGTGGCCTGCATCCTAAGGGTCATTAGTTACAATCAAAACCAGAAAGTATAACCAAATGTTGCCTGCAAATACAGTGCTGTGTTGTTGCACTTCATACTGTGGTTGCCATGTGTGTGCAACTTTCCCATAAACCTTCAGCATGACCATGAGCTGTTCCTCTCTAGCTTGTTACCTAGTAAACAAGCCTGCTGGATTAACCTGATAATGCTGAAACACCATCTGCTATTTATCCATTAGTTGAAGAATGAAGAAGCCCTGGCTTTTGCTGTGATTCTGGTAGCCTCCTTTTAAAATACTGTACACAGGGGTACAATTTCCCCCAGAGATGTCTCCATTGATTTCAATTAAGTTCTCCTTAGGCTGTTATGATGGTCAAGGGAAGTTTGTCTACACTTTATAAATTCTGTTTGATATTGGGGATTCGCCCTCTCAAACTCAGTTTTAAATATGAGACTTTATTGCCTTTTCTGCTTTCACTTGTCTTCATGCTGAACTAAAAACCACAGCAGGCAATAAGATGAAATCTTGCACCTCAGGAAGAGGTAATAGTGAAGGAGTGTCAAAATTTGATGGTCATCCATTTAAATAAGTGTGTCCTTGTCAAAGTAATACCCACTGGGCAGGAAAACAAGCATTCGAGCCTGAATTCAAGGCCCACAATAAATGTGGAATGAAAGCGTATACCCTGGGGGGTGAAGGAGAGGATTAGATCACCTTACACAGATTGAATTCAGGACATGTAACTGAATGGAAAAAATGGAGAATCTTTCAGTGGCTAGCAGAGGCTGTGAAAAGCAGATAAGAGACATGATCTCTGTGCCTTTCAAAGGTTGTTTTAATCCCAAAGAATGATCAGTGATAGCAAAGAAATTGAGGCCAGTACTGTATTAATGCATGGATCATATGCAAGTGTTCATATGTATATATGTATACTTCATTGTTTTTGGAATGTCTGCAAAACTTGTGTATGCATTTGCCTCTCTTATAATGTATCCCCAGATAATGATGAATCCAAAGTAATCATGATTTTGAGAATCAAAGAATCATAGAATCATATGGGGTTGGAAGGGACCTCTGGAGATCATCTAGTCCAATGCCCCTGCCGGAGTGGGTCTACCTAGAGCACGTTGCACAGGAACTTGTCCAGGCAGGTTTTGAATGTCTCCAGAGAAGGAGACTCCA
>JAOQGH010000012.1:90973771-90984217 GCA_025769975.1 Gallinago jamesoni | reverse complement strand
GGCACCACTGAGAAAAGACCAGCCCCGTCCTCCTGACACCCTCCCTTTAAGTATTTGTAAGCATTGATCAGATCCCTCCTAAGTCTTCTCAAGACTAAAAAGACACAAGTCCCTCAGCCTTTCCTCATAGGAGAGATGCTCCAGGCCCTTAATCCCTTAATCGTCTTTGTGGCCCTTTGTTGTTGTATCCTCTCCAGCAGTATCCCTGTCCTTCTTGAACTGGGGAGCACAGAACTGGACACAATACTCCAGATGGGGCCTCACCAGGGCAGAGTAGAGGGGGAGGATGACCTCCCTCGGCCTGCTGGCCACGCTCTTCTTGATGCCTCCCAGGATGCCATTGGCCTCTTGGCCACAAGAGCACATTGCTGCTTCATGGTCATCTTGTTGTCCACCAGAACTCCCACGTCTTTCTCCTCAGAGCTGCTCTCCAGCAGGTCAGCCCCCAATCTGTACTGGTGCTTGGGGTACAGGTGCAGCACCCTACACTTGCCCTTGTTTTATCAGGTTACTCTGACATGACTTCCCCTTGGTAAATCCATGCTGACTACTTCTGATAGCTTTCTTTTCCTCTGTATGTTCTGAGATGACACTCAGGATGAGGTGTTCCATCACCTCACTTTTCCAGGGATGGAGGTGAGGCTGACCAGTCTGTAATTTCCAGGGTCTCCTACACTTGCCCTTGTTATCAGGTTACTCTGACATGACTTCCCCTTGGTAAATCCATGCTGACTATTTCTGATAGCTTTCTTTTCCTCCATATGCTCTGAGATGACACTCAGGATGAGGTGTTCCATCATCTTTCCAGGGATGGAGGTGAGGCTGACTGGTCTGTAATTTTCAGGATCTTCCTCTTGCCCGTTTTGAAGACTGGGATGACATTGGCCTTCCTCCAGTCCTTGGGCACCTCTTTTGAGGCTTTGAAAAAGCTGATACATGTGAAAAATCTGCAGTGATGTGGGACAGGAGCAGCTTGAGATTGCACTGCTATGAAGAGTTGTCAGTCAGATGCTACGTGCCCAGGACAGAATTGAAGCAAGTAAACTTGGAAAGCTAAAATTCCTGCAACAAGAGAGATGCTAGGAAAGTTCCAAATCTTCCTTACCTGTGATGAACTGGAAAGTTTCAGCTGCTTAATTTTTCTTTCTTATAGAATCATAGAATCATCCAGGCCAGAAGGGACCTCCAAAGGCCATCTAGTCTGACCTCCCCAGGTTGCCCAGGGCCTCATCTAACCTCACCTTGAGTATTTCCAGGGATGGGGCCTTAATCACCTCCCTGGGCAACCTGTTCCAGTGCTCCACCACCCTCACAGTAAAGAACTTTCTCCTAATCTCCAATCTAAATCTGCTCCCCTCCAGCTTAAAGCCATTGCTCCTTGTCCTGTCACTACAGGCCTTTGTAAACAGGCTCTCCCCAGCCTTCCTGTAGGCTGCCTTCAGGTACTGGAAGGCCGCTATTAGGTCTCCCTGGAGCCTCCTCTTCTCCAGGCTGAACAACCCTGGCTCCCTCAGCCTGTCCTTGTAACAGAGGTGCTCCAACCCCCTGAATGTCCTCCTGGCCCTCCTCTGGACCTGCTCCATCAGGTCCATGTCTTTCTCATATTGAGGGCTCCAGACCTGCACACAGTACTCCAGGTGAGGTCTCACCAGAGCAAAGCGGAAGAATCACCTCTCTGGATCTGCTAGCAATGCATCTTTTGATGCAGCCCAGGACGTGACTGGCCTCCCTGTCCTTCATGTGCCCAAGCATAGTATCTAGAAGGATCTGTTCCATGATCTTCCTAGGCGCAGAGGTGAGGCAGACAAGTCGGTAGTTCCCAGGGTTCTCCTTTCTACGCTTTTCTAAAAATGGGTGTGATATTTCCCTTCTTCCAGTCCGCAGGGACTTCACCTGACTGAAGGTTCTGGTTATGGATTATCCTACTTCTAGTAACATTTCCTGAATTTACTGAGCAACAGCTGGCGTTCAGAGTGATTTGGGGTTGGTCTGGGCATTAAATTCAAGAGCAGGGATAGCATTAAATATTGTGAGTTTTTTTTAATGGAGAAGGCATTTTTATTTAAATGCGATCTTGGATCAGGGCCAGCTATACTTGCTTGTTTGCAAAATTGAGTTTGCAATGAATCAATGAGAAACTTATGGCTATGTCAATACTAATGAATTAAACAGTGCTAGGAATTTTTTCTAGACACTGGAAGGTGATCATCTGCACTGTTAAATTGTTAGAATGATCCCTAGTGTGAATTTGGTTTTGGCCAAGGAGTATTTTCTCAGCAATCTCTGGGTACCTTTCAGGTACTAGCTTGATCCAAGGAGCATTTCCATGAGGCTGTTTGCATGCAGCAGTACTGTTTTAGAGGCTGGGAGAGCTTAACGTGGGCTGCTTTATGCTAGTTGACCTCAGTGCCAGAGAAAGGTCCTGAGCATGCTTAATTTAATAGTATAGCTGTGGTCTATAATTATGTGTTTGTTTGTCCTGGTTTTATGTGGAATGCAAAAAGGTTAAAAGGGGCAGGATCATCTTACCAGCTGCGATGAAGTCCTTTCTGAGGGCATCTCAGAAGAAGGCAAAATAGCTACTTAACAATTTAGACTGTGGCCCTGGTTGGCACAGGTACCGTCTCTATACGTGCCCCATGCAGCCAGATGCAGAGAGCAGGTAGAGGCACTGTGTGGTGCAGATGTTGAGAGTCTTCTCTGTGTGGGTCCCCACAAAGCCAATGGCAAGAAAAGGCTGAAGCTGCTGCTCTCACACAAGCTTAGGCATGTTCTATCGTAACCACCCCTCTCTGGGAGCTCCCGGAGATAAGAGTGTGGATCTCATGTCTTGAATCCTCATGATTCATTCACATAAAATCCATTTATTCAGGTTTTCACACTGCATCCAACTGGAACAAATTGTGAATCCTTGCTTTGCTGCGTGACTCATAGGGATGAAATGGAGGGTGTGAAGCTTGTTCACATAGCAATGCCACTAAAATTAGAAAGGCCACAGCAGTTCTTTGTGGTTGGGAGACACATTTCCTTCCTGCCTTTAATTGGCTGGAAATCTTTCTGTGAAGTTGCTTGTGACTGTAATAGCCTTTTTGTGCAGAAGATTTTCCTTGGCAGCAGAACTTGCCTCCTGCTCTCATGGCAAAGCTCTGCAGAGGAAGCTGCCAGCCAACCTGCCAGTGCTGAAAATACAAAAGCAGTGTTTGTACCCATGTAATTTTGAAAAATGGGGTTGGAAAGAAAGACAGAGAGAGAGCAAATAGTGATGATTTTGTATGGTAATCTGAAACAAGTAGTCTTTCTGCCTTCAGGAATCACATAGGTGGCTCATCCTGATATGTTAGCAGTCATTCTTGTGGTGCAACCAACCACTATTCATCATATATGATTAAACAGCCTACAAATCACACTAATACCAAAATGTATTATGACTGTGTTATGATTACCCTAAAATTGGCTGAAAACTTTGGTTAAATTTTCTGTAAAATAATTTCTTATTATAAGTAGTCTTCTAGAGATGCCATGAAATCTTGTGTAAATAATTTTTGTTTTTTTTTTCATGTTAGAGTACAATATATTTTTTCTTTGTACTTGTCTGAAATACTGTTTCTTTGTCCCTATATCTTCAAAGCTGGTAGCCTTTTAAGAGCTTTGAAGCACTAGAAAGTCTTTTTATCAGTCTTTTGCACCTTTCTAGGTAGTTTATTGCTGCACAGAGGTCTGTTTTTCATATTTACAAAGCATCATCGCTCATATGTATTGGGGATTCACATGGCCACTCTTTTCCATTGAGGTTCACATCCTGCTGTGATAAATGTCAAGGTGAAATATGAATTCACATAGCCAGGTGTAAGTTCTCTGTTGTTCCAGCTGTTCTGTCTAGGCTGTTCTTCTCAGCTCTCCAAGGATCTTGGTCGCTGTTTAACCTCCCAATTTGCCAGCTGGGGGTGAAACAATATATCATAACTTTGTTTACTCCTGTTTTTAGCCCTCACAGAGTTTAAGGATAAGAGGATGGTCTACCCTGGGGAAGGGATGACAGGGGTGAGGTAGGAGAGAGAGGACTGGTGCAGGGCTCTTTCTGAATCTCAGTAAGAAAGGCCTGATGGCAGTGGATTCATAAGGTACATGCTTCAATAAGACAAAATAGTAAGAGGAATTTTTAAAGCTTGAATGCCCAAAAGAGAGAATTTTCACTCCATAGACAGGATCTGCTGATTTTAGCATATTTTGATAAGAATTAAATGTATATTTTTAGTTAGGATCTGATGTAAAAACACAACCCATGGTTATACTTTTTTACTAAGAGTGATCCCAGAGATTCACTGTACTGTTACTCTTCTGGTGACAAGTTTCATATTTGTATTAAAACCGTTCTTACAGATTTTTGGTTCCCATCTGCATAACTCTTATAGCAGAAAAAAAAAAAAAAGAAAGAAATAAGATACATGATATTTAAACAAGTGTTTTAAATATTCAGAGTAAATGGAAGCAACCTTTATCTGTAAGTGTGAATTTCATAAAAACTTTGTCAGTCTCTAATCCTTTGCAAACATATATTTGGAAACACATTCTGAATTCACAGAATACTTCTTCCCTCCTCCCCCCCGGCCCCGCCCATTAGTAGTATACAAGTTAAGAGACCACATTTAAGTGACTGGCAACTCATAATTTTAATTTATTTAGAGGTATGAGAAAAGTCTCTAGAGTTGTAGTTTCCAAAGGAGAAAAAAAAATGCATTTATTATAATTTTATTGTAGAAATATTTGATGGGAAAAAATAGGTGAAAAGTAGTTTCCATTATCATTATTATTATCCAATTTCTTTTGCACTGAGAATATATTACAGAAAACACTATTTGGATTGCCTCATATATCTAGTATACAGATATTTCAAGTGTATTGTGATTTCAAATCATTGATTGTTGTGTGATCAATAGATCATTCTGAAAATATTACTAAAACATTTTGAGATTGCATTGAATAACTTTAATGTTATGTTTGTGTTCCAGTTTTATGTTGAAAAGTATATAAAAGAAGAAAATGCAGTAATCTTAAGCGTGTTATTTTTAAAAATACCAAATACAGTACAATATATGCCATTAAATGAATGTCATTTTTTCGTGCTAAATAATAGGAATTAACTACTTTTTACTTTTAAATGTTTGTAGGCAAATTTAGCCTTGCAAGAGGGAAGACTTGCAGCTGCCGAAACAGAACTGAATAATGCACAAATTCATCTGGATGAGAAACAAATGGAACTGGATCAAGTACAAGCCATGTATGATACTGCTATGAAAGAGAAGCAGGCCTTACTTGATGATGCTGAGGCATGCAGAAGGAAGATGAACAATGCCACAGCTCTGATTGAAGGATTGGGTGGAGAAAAGGTACTAGAACATATGAGTAGGTTTCCAGCATAAAGTAGGCGCACAGTCTTGAGAATACTCCATAATGTATTTTGGAGTAGTAGCGCTTAAAAAATTCAAGGCATGGTGACATCTTGATATCATATGACACTTTGGTTTAGTTATAGGCATGTTTTTTGCTTGAACTTAATGTATCTGACAAAGTAAAACAATTTCTTGTCTTAATTCTTCTGTATGATGATTTAGGTCATATCATACTGCTCGCGTTGGGATAAAGTTCAGATTTAAAGCCAAGGAGCCAAAGTCCTTTTAGCTTTGGTAAGGAAAAGGAATTAGGCTTAACCTAAATAATTGCCCTAAAATATTTACATGAAGGATTCCTCTCTTTTTCTCACCAAGTATACAAGAATAGTAATTTGAAGCTTGACTAATTTCCTGAATTATATTTGAAGTTCAGATTTCTGTTGGACCCTTTTACAGAATTATGAGCTAATCATTATCTTCTGCACTGAGCTTGAAATTTACCTTTTCTCTGCAGATTTTTCTGGCTTCAGCCTGAAGGTTTCCTGAGGAAGCAGGATGCTTTCTTTTCTCGTATGATTGTTTGCTTTAATAATTCCTTGGTTGATTTCACACAGAGTCAAAATTGATGAGAGTTTTGACTTCAACCATTGTGTTCTGTGAGGCCAGGACTTTAGCATTTATTTGCATAGCTGCATTTCAAAACACATCAGTCAAAAATGTTTGATGCTTTATCATACTTTTCAGTGAATTTCTAAACTTAAGAACAACACCAAAATAGGAAGTTACAGCACCTTATTGTGGGTTTTCTGCAGCCTTGTGCTATAAGGTCTTGGAATAGCTGTTATTCCATTCCACTTTTGAAAACTGAGACAAAAAATTAAAAGACTATATATGGCACTTGGAGCCTTGAGCAAAACTGACACTAGGTTAAATGTGTATTTTCTAAATTTAAAACATGGAGGTCTATACCAAGATTGCATGCAGAGTTATTGGAAAGGAACAGAAGTCTGGAGAGGAAAGAATGAATAAAGCTCAAAAAACATATTCAGAAAATCACAGAATTGTGGAATAATTGAGATTAGAAAGGACCTCTGGATATCATCTAACCCAAACCTCACTGCTGAAAGCAAGGTCAAATAGAGCAGGCTGCTCAGGGTATTGTCCAGTTGAGTTTTGAATACCTCCAAATATGGAGACTCCACAGCTTCTCTTGGAAACCTATTCCAGTCCTTGACCTCTCTCATTGTAAAAAGTTTTTTGTGTGTTTAATTGGAATTTTTCATATTTCAATTTGTGCCAGTAGCCCCTTGTCCTTTCACTGGGTATCACTGAAAAGAGCCTGGCATCATCATCTTTACACCCTCCCATCACGTGTTTGTACACATTGATAAAATTCCCCCTGAGCTGTCTGTTCTCAAGGCTAAACAATCTCAATTGTCTCAGTCAAGGCTGCCCCAACCTTTACATCCCTGACCAGTTATTTCTTCTTCGTAAGTCAGATATTCAGCAAACCACCTTCCCTCATTGGATCCTCAGTTACCTGTGCTAATTTTTTGTTAGGGCACTCCTTAAAACCTCCTGGATTGCTTGTGCCTTGCTGTGTTGTCCATCTGGAAGATATCAGAGTGGTTAAGGTTCCCTGTGTAGAGCAGGTCCTCTGAATGAATAGTTTCTTCTCATTGTCTGAAAAAGATCTCATCTATTTCTTCCTGATCACATTGCCTGTAAGAGACACACACAGCATTGCCCATGGTGGTCTGCCCTCTAATACTAAGCAATACACTCTCAGCTGGCTCATTGTCCATCCCAGAATCTCAGATGCAGAGCTCCATGCATTCCAACTGCTCTCTCACATAAAAGAAAACTCCCCTCTTCACCTTCCCAGCCTGTCCTTCCTAACAAGCCTGTGTACACCTGCTGCAGCAGTCCAGTTGTGGAAACCTTCCCACCATGTTGCCCATGATTCCCATGAGATCATGACTCTGCAACTGTATGCAGGCTTCTGATTCCTCGTTTGTTTTCCATGCTGCACACATTAGTGTACAAGCATTTCAGAGAAGTGCCCAGCTGTGCTAATTTCCCAGAAACAGTATGAAAGCTATCCCCATCGTTCTGTCTGGTAGGCACTTCTTTGCTTATGTGGATATGCTTGGAGTCATCTTCTCTTAGCCCTATTTTAATGGCTACAAGGTTCCTACTGTTTATATCACCCCACATACTTTGTTTGCCAACCTCCACTTCCTCACATGATTGTTGGTCATCCTCTCCCTCCCACTTTCTTTCTCTTTTAAAGCACTTCTTACCAGTTTGGCCAGCTTGTTGGCAAAGATGCTTTTTCTACACTTGGTCGGGTGGTTGCCATGTCTTCCAAGCAAACTTTTACTTCTGAGAAGAATGATTTAAAGCCAAAAATACTTCTGACTCGAAGAATGATTATTTACCAGAAAGAGATAAATTCTTAAATTTAGATCTTCGTGTTAGTTTTGTGTCTGCTTAATCTAACCTCTTTATAATATTTTACATACAGCTTCGTTGGACAGCAAGCAGCAAAAACTTTCAAAATCAAATTATTGATTTAGTGGGGAACGTTCTTCTGGCCACTGGATTTCTTTCTTATTCTGGGCCTTTCAATCAGGAGTACAGGAATTTGCTGCTCCAGTTGTGGAAGAAAGAGATGGACAACAGCAAGATTCCATACAGTAATGTAAGTGTTCACTCTCTGTCCTGATCAAAGAGTAAGATCTTGCAGAGAAATAATGTTCAAAGCATTCTGTTCCTGAAAAGTACATAATGGGAAGATTATTTACAGGCTGTCACATTCCATCAAATTATTAATAAATAAAAAATCCTAGCAGTTGACAACTGAGCACCTAAAAAATTTTGGTTTAAGATCCTCTTTATATTGCTGTGCATTGCAAGACTGGTATATAGGCTCTTGGTCTGGCAAATCTGAGGGACATGCTGTCAGAGGTCAGCTGCCCTGGGAGGAAATTGCATAATATGGGAAACAAAGTAAAATTTTCCAGTGTAGAATACATTTACCTTATCATAAGTGGTTGCATGAGGTAGTCACAGTTTTCCCCCATAGTTGGTGGGTTTTTGCATGTGTCATGTTGTGTCCATAATTTCAGTCATAAAGTGAGGCAAATCAGCCACATTGAGCATTTACTGAAAGTGGAAAATATGTATATTGCAAAAAAAAGTTGTAACTGTCTTCCTTAGGATTTTAAGTTACTGCCTTGCAAGAAATAACTTGTGGGTATGTGGTTGAGAACACCACCCCACAACTGGTATTGCTGTTTTCCAGGCAGTCTTTGAAGCTGCAGCTCTCAAGTTAGTCCCACAGGATGACAGAGAGGTGGGCAGATTGGTCTGTGGCTTTTGGGTTGGGTGGGAGTCGTACCCCAACCAGCTTTCAGGGACCCAGCAAGATTCACCCTATTTCCACTTTTACCACCTACAGTCTCATGTGCTGCCACTGAAAATCTGCTCTCTCTCGGTACTCACTTTTCACTTTGAACCGTAAATGTAGAATATAAAGGGTGAATTTGAATGAAAGGTTTTTCATATATTTTGTGTTCCTGACATATTACATTATAAACTCTTTCATCTACATTTCTTAATATATTAAATTTTGAACACAACAAACTAGGAATAAAAATCTCCATTACTTTAATTTAGGATTGCTTAAGTACAATTTTTTAATAATCTAGATTTGCTAGAAAATATCTGTAAAATGGAACTAAACAGTTTTTCCTTTTTAAAGCATCACAATTTTATTCTCAGTGTAGCTTGATTAATTCTTGATTGATATAAAAATACTCTTACACCCAATTATAGAAAAGACCATTGCACATTTTGAACCAGGAAATATCACCTCTGCACTTCCACGTATTATCAATCAATACCCTTCTGTCATACCCTATGCTCTATACCCACATCATTTAATTTAGTTTAATTTGAGGTGTCTTGTTGAAATGACTAAGTTAAATAAAACCTGGATTTTGTAAAGCTTGATGTACACCATTTCAGCTTGCTCCAGTCTAAGCTCTTAAGTCCAAACGTCACCAGTGAGGCTGTTCTCAGGGAATCTGATGTTACAGCTTCTCCTCAACTGGCCCAAGTCTGCGCAGGCAGAGGTGGCCTAAAATGCAGTGGAACCACCATCCCATCATGCAGTTTCAATTGCCTGCTTTATCATATACTACCTTCATTAAAGTGAGCAATCTGCATGCTGGGACTATGATCCAGGGTAGGTTCCTTTACATGAATCTTGTTCTTTCCTTTTACTGTGTGCCAGCGATCTGCCTCCAGTGTGCCAGACCTGGCAGCTGTTCTGCTGCAGAGGCTTTGCTTGTAGTCAGCAGCAGCCTTGTTCCTATTCCATGATTTTTAGGAGGTCTGTCTAATATTCTTCCTTGCACCTTGAAGATGTTTTCATGCTTAAGGTAGAATTTTGGCCATAATAATCAAAACTGTCTTTCTGAGTAATCCTTCCATGTTGCCTTCCGCTTGGTTTTGTGAATGCCTGTGTACATTTTCTCCAGCGGTAAAGGTTGGAGAAATAGTTCAGAGAGTCTTTCTTTCTTACTCTCAGTACAGGAGTGGAGGCATTAAGCCCAAATGGCTCCTGTCCTCATCTGTCAAAGCTTTTGACAGAGCAGATGCTGCTGCTGGAAAGTGCTGGGAGCAAGCAAACAACCTGTGTACAGCTGTGGCTGTGCCACTGTGAAGCAGTTGAAAGTAGATTAGTGTCCCTGCTGCATCTTCTTTGCAGGTTCTTGGGGGATATGACATTCAGGACCTGTATTAGGGAGACCTCTTTGCCATGAGAGGTTTTTCATGCTGTTAATCTCACAGAAGCTACTTTTGAAAGCTCTGATGATAAGTAATATGTAAGGCCAAGATGGATTTATTAATAAAGTACCAGTAACAGTATGGTCTCAGGCAAGATTCTTTACCTGTGTGCTATGGGAGTTATCTTCACAGAATCACAGAATCACAGAATTGTGGTGGTTGGAAGGGACCTCAGAGATCATCGAGTCCAACCACAAAA
>JAOQGH010000012.1:90929182-90973671 GCA_025769975.1 Gallinago jamesoni | reverse complement strand
CCCCAGCTCCCTCAGCCTCTCCTCGTAAGACTTGTGCTCCAGACCCCTCACCAGCTTTGTTGCCCTTCTCTGGACCTCTGGATCTTACATACATTCATTCCAGAGAGGCTCTTTCTCAAATTCAGTGTACAAAATGTTCTTAAAAGCTATTTACCATGAGGAATATCTGTCAAGATTTTTACCATTTAAGGATAAGGACTTGGATGTATAATATCCTTAGAAACCAAGACATAAAGAACTAAAATTCTGCCTCTATGAAGATCTTCTGGCCACATTACATCTCAGCTACATCCGTCAAAATTTGAGGAATACTTTTTTATTGTTTCTGTGTTGCTTTTTTCTTTCCTTTTCACATGGACAGATTAGACACAGAATGGCATAATTAACAAGTTTCAAGCT
Organism: Gallinago jamesoni; assembly: GCA_025769975.1. NCBI lineage: Eukaryota > Metazoa > Chordata > Aves > Charadriiformes > Scolopacidae > Gallinago > Gallinago jamesoni. The sequence goes on along the minus strand of JAOQGH010000012.1, from coordinate 90,973,272 downwards.
ATAATTACCATTCTGTTTAGATAGTTGCTGCTAAAGACAGGGTTAGGATTTCAATGATAGTGTATGGAAGAGAGATTTAATTTTTTCCAATGAATTAAGTACTCACAAAAGGCAACATATGGGCTTCTCTTGATACTTCACACCACAGGAAAGAAAGCAGCTTTGCAGTTCAAGCAAAAGGCTTGACATCTGCCTTACTTTGTCACAGACTAACTGGCAGTGGGTGTATGAGTCATTTAGGCATAACAATTTAAAGAGAGCTGTTTAAAATTAGCTAGCTATCTGTGTAGTTAGGCACTTAAATTAGCTAAGTTTCAGAGTTGCATGGTGAGTGATATTTCCTGCTGCAGTAAGAAAAAATTCAAAGCTGTGTAGACCCTACTCATCTGTTCAAGGAGCTAAATATGGTTTGAGGTTCCAATTGTTGAAAATTTGCTTATTAAGTCCTTTACTGTCCTTTTCACAAATGGAAATTAGATTCTTAAAGTTTCTCTATCTTCTGAGAACGGTTTGTGTTGCTTCATTCAGATTCTTCGGCAATCAGAGTAGTAAAAAAATCAAAGCGGTAAAAAATCTTTTGAGTCTTGCAACCACTGGTATTGCTAACTGTCACAATTGTATCACATCTCACAGTATTTGAAATTTTGCTTTAGGCTTCAGATGCTGAGTTATGCGATTTTTGCAGGAGTCGCAAACTTTTTCTTTCTTTTTAAACATGTTTGCAGAGAAAGCTTACAATTAGGAATTCTTGAGTGAAAAATGTAAGAAACAAATAAGAAAAAACCCTTCATTGTATTCTTTTTAAATTCACATTATTATTAAGCTACTTTTCTGATTTGGAGAGCTTGGTTTGTGATTTTAAGCACTGTTTTCTTCACATACACATATTTGTGAGGTCAATCATTGTTCACAGTGAATAAAATAAAGCAGGTTAGTCGACATGTGCAAATCAAATTTCAGGAGAATACATGAACTGGGAAGAGTTCTGACCATAGCAACAGTAACTTTCCATGACAGTTCATGGTTTTTGATCTGTAGTACATCTTCTTTTCTCTCAGTCTCCCACAAGCCATCCTGTATTCACATACATACTTGGAGGGCACTTTACGACTTTACAGCAGGAGGAAGACAACCCTTCCTACTGAGCTAGCAAAAAAAAGTTTGCAAATACCAAAATCAGCTTGTCATTAGATATTGAACCAGCTTCATAGTTTCTCCGACACTCTTAGATGTGCTTCAAAGCCTCAACAGAATTCACTTTCATTATTGCCCAACTTCAGTGATTTAGGCACTGAACTTTAAAGAAAGGAAACAATAAACAGTAACTACCAAATGCATTCTATCATGCATTATGATCAGAATAAGACAAAAAGCTTACCATCAAACATTTTAGTATACCTCCTCTAACTGGTACTGATTTGTAATTACATATTTTCTACTAGGACCTGAACCTCACTGGTATGCTTGTTGACAATGCTACAGTGGGTGAATGGAACCTCCAGGGTCTTCCGAACGATGACCATTCAATTCAGAATGGCATCATTGTCATGAAAGCATCTAGATATCCTTTGCTGATTGATCCACAAGGTCAAGGAAAGATCTGGATTAAAAATAAGGAAAAGAATAATGGACTCCAGGTAAATAGTTCATTTAATAATTTTTATGTGTGTCATGTCCCATCATAGTCAGCAATGCAAACTATTTTTTCTGCCATCATAATTTGGCCCTGTGTAATTTAAATCTGATGTTTATTATATCTAATTAGGCAGAATTTAAAACAAGACTGACTCAAAATCTGTGACCTATCTGTATCAGGGTGAAATAGCTTGTAGTGCTTTGTCATTTCCCAGAAAGACAGTTTCAAGAGCTAATTGGAATTATATGTTATGCCATAAGTATTTTTATGATGACTCTTTTAATTGCTTGTCATAGAGAAAGAGAAACATAGAGGGAAGTAACTGACTTACAAAATTAAGACCAGACAGGATCAGGCAGTTGGTGCTGCATGGCAATAATCATTTAGGGTAAGCATTTTAAGAGGAAAATTGGGAAAAGGGAGGAACTGGAAAAAGAATGGAGGTAGAATGGAAATTTTAGTGATCTTTGAGGAATATCAAACACAAAGCCCTAATTTACGCTGCATCTTGATGATTAAATGCATGTGATGAAAATATTTATTGCTTAATTTATTCACCCTCTTACTTTCTGTTTAGCAGTATATCCTGTTTGGGATCTGGGTCTTCTATTTAATTCAAAACTTTCTTTTTTTCCTCTTCTCAGCAGCGATAAGATGGGTTATGATAAAGATCTAAATACATGATAAATTTTCAGGCCAGGTCGAGCATGATACTGAAGAGTTAGTTGTTAATAAATCAAATCTATCCTACAACTGTTGATTATCCCATGAATACCATGGTATACTATCTTCACTCCAAAGGAGAGTGATGGAGAAAAAAAAGAAAGTGAGAATGAAGGTAAGGATAGTGACATCCAGAGAGCTGATGACATCATGGTGATGTCATTAGCTAAATCCTTAACCTTCTGAAGTTTGATGTAGATCTGTATTTCCTAGCACTGTTAAGAAAGGCCCAACATTCAATCCCACACCAAATTCAGCTTCTGGTAAGTTGAACATGCTTTAAAAAAGTTGTAGACACACAGCTAGAAATGGCAAGTATTGACTGAGAAGATACAGAAAAACAATGTACAACATTCAAAGATCTTGGAAAAATGGATGCCTTTATTAAAAATATGATTAATAGCTCTCCTAGAGCATATGAGTTGTATTCACAAAAGAATTTAGGCATTTTGTGACTGTGTGAAATCTACTGTCTTACAGTAGATAACATGGCTTCCTCTAAATTACCTCAGACCATACTTTGCCCCCCCAAAACTGGATCAAGAAACACTACTGTGAGTAACCAACAAGAAACAATAGAGACAAGGATGCATCTCATATCCACTCTCTTTGTGACTTGCATCTCTTACTCAGCGTTTCAGAGAGCTGCCAAGCTGAGCTCAGGACTGGTAACAGTGAATCTTCTTCAGTTAGGGACTGACACTGACTCTTTCTGCCATACTGTAGCTTTTCCCCCAAGTAAAAGTAAAGTCCAGGAGGAACAGAGTTAGCCAAGACTCTAAATACCTATGTGTTTACATTATGCTTTTATATCTGGGATATTGTAATTTGCTATGGTCTTGTTAGGCTTATATTGTTGGTCACTAAGACACTAACTGCATCCCTCAGTTTCACTTGGGCTGAAAATGTAAGCTTTTTTCGTGGATACACATATGCTTACATGATAACAAACCTAAAAGTTCTGAGTGGTGGAAGATAGCATTAATTTTTAAATAATATATTGTTTTAAGACAGTGTAGTGTGCCTCTGGATACTTTATTTATACCTTTTTCAAGGAGCGCTGCCTGCAAGAAAATGATTTATTTTAAAATCATGTCTATCCTAGGTTTTTTTGTGTGGTAAAAAAAAGGCACTCCAAAACCATGGCTTAACAGATGCCTGGAAAGGCTATTCAATTACCATCTCAAAGGCTTATGTTACATTTCTTAAATTTAAATAAATGAAAAGGAGTCTATGTGATTTTTTAGCAATTGTAAGCCTTTATATTGTGAAATGGGAACTGAAGTGGAAATTCAACCTCTGATGTGAGTCCAGGCCTTCTATGTAATACTGATTCCCTGTATGAACCCTATAAATATTTCCCTACTTAACATTACTGTTCTGAGCATAAATTTATTAATATTTAAAAGATATTAAAAATACTACAGTGATTAGATAGACATGTAAATAAGTAGATATCAATAAAGAAGTGTGATCTCCTATTCTGTTAAACTTAAAGCAAAACTTCCACCATTCATTTCAGCAGAGGTGAGTGTTGGTCCCTAAAATGTAATAATTTGGGTAGATATCCCAGAATGAGTATAATTTTTGAAAATTGCAATAGATTTTATACCAGTTTCTATGTGCTTGCAAATGCATGCTGTATTGTGAACCAATCTTCCTAGGTTACAGCTATGAACCACAAGTTCTTCAGAAGTCATATAGAAGACTGCCTGTCCCTTGGCCGACCTTTGTTAATTGAAGATGTTGGCGAGGAACTTGATCCTGCTTTAGATAACATCTTGGAAAAGAATTTCATAAAATCTGGTTCAGCACACAAAGTAAGATGAATTGTGAACATGAAATTATAAAATAGGAAAGATGCTGTGTATCTGGTAGTCTGGATACTGCCAAGATTCACATCTTTGCAACTCTTAGGAAGATGAGTAGGGAACTCATGGGGTTGGGGTAGGGTTTTTTACCCCTTAAGCAGAAAGTTTTAAAAGTATAAATGAAAATGTGAAAAAAAGAGTTAATCTGTTTTTCACTGGGTAAAATAACCATTTTTCTGAATTCAGCTATTGAAAATTGAATAATGTTTTATTTTCAGGTGAAAGTAGGTGACAAGGAGGTAGATCTGATGAAGGGATTTACACTTTATATGACAACAAAATTGTCTAATCCTGCTTATACTCCAGAAATTAGTGCAAGAACAACTGTGATTGACTTTACTGTTACTATGAAAGGGCTTGAAGATCAGCTCCTTGGCCGTGTCATCCTCACAGAAAAACAGGTATCTAGTAGCTTGCAATATTTGTAGAGAGGAAAGGCTTGTTCAATATTTGCACCATGAGTGGATATATTCAATGTCTTGGTTGAAATCAAATGCAAGAACAAAAATTTGAATGAAAGTTTAGGGATTTGTGCATTTGCTGAAAGACAATGTGGAGCAGGTTTTTAATTGAATGGAAGGACCTAACATTTATTTTAAGATCTGGCCCTGGAAAGAGAAGAAAGAAAATTATTCATTAAAAATACATCACAGGCATATACATGACACACATAAAGCATCTTTATTCCTTTATATATAGCAAAGGTTCCATGTTCAGTCAGAAACCTCTTTTATTTATGAATTCCTTTTTAAACTTAATTTGAATTACATGAAAAATGCTTATGAACTCAAACTAATTTTACCAGCCAGGCTCTAGTGTGCAAGAAAATCTGAGATTTTTAAGGAGCCCTGAACACTGACTTGACTCTGTTCTTACTAAAATTTCCACTGATTGTGTGGAAGTAAATATAAAGAAAAAAATTCTTTCTTGGGAGTTTTATTTCATAATATTAAATCTGAGACATCATCCACAATAGTTTAATTCCTAGATCATTCCTATTTCTTTTTGCATGATCTAATTTAACAGCCTGGTTGTCCAAAAACTTAGGAATCAATTCATCATAGGCACTGAGGACAAAGGTGGGTTTTTTACTGTGGCAGTCATACCAATAAATACATGAATGTTATTGTCCAATTACGCTAAAATCAAATATTTTCTTCCTTATTAAAGTGAAAGCTGAGAAGTTGTATTTCACATCAAATTGAATGATTTATTTATTTCAAATGGAACATTTCATAATTGTGTCTTTGTGAGAATAGTAACAAAAATTAAGGTTTGGATTAGCAGAGCTGCTGCTTTCAGTAAGTAACTCAGGTTGGTTTGCTCATGTAAGAGCAGTCCCCCACCTAAGGGAATTCATTCTTTGACTTCCCAAATAACATTCTAACCAGTGTGCTTTAGTAGTGCTTTCTCCAGCCAAAACCTTTCCACTTTGTTCAAATGAGCATTTGCTGAAGTAAGGACTGGAATCTAGGTGCCTTTCCTTCAGTCTGACAGTCACAACCAGAGGCTAGGAAGTTACTTTTATGCCCAAACTTCCTGTGAATAGTTCCATGAAAAATTAAAAAGCTACAACAGCAGGTACTGAGGAAGAGCTATCCATTAGTGGGGTGGGATGCAAATGCTAGGGGTGCAAAACTTTTAACCTTTACTCCAGTAGATGTATGTTTAGATGTGCAAAATTGAACAACTTCAGCAGGAGTGGCTGGAACTATACTGACTTAATTCTGATGGGAGACAGAGGTTTAAGTCAAGATAGAAGTGAAATTGTTTTCTCATGACCTACATATAAAACTCATCTCCTCCCACACAAATCCCCTTACTCTGTGGTTTTCTTCCTGGACAAAACTGTTAGAGAATTCATATTGTATTTATTTAGCCACACCTAGACTGCATTTTGGGTCAAAAATATAGTCACTGAAAAATATTACAGAATCACACAGAATCCCAGAATAAGGGACCTCCAGAGATCATCTAGTCCAACCTCCCTGCCAAAGCAGGTCCACCTAGAGCAGGTTACACGGGTTTGTTCATACAGTGCTGTGTCATCTGAAGAGAGCTGCAAGGGTAGCTAGTTAGTATCACCACTAGTTGTCCACTAGTCCCTGCACAGGGACATTGTTGCAGGTGATCAACGATCAACATTTATTAAACTTCCTCCATTTAGCAGATACGAAGAAATCCTGGTTGTTCTCTCTTCTGTCTCAATAAGAGATAAATGTCCTGGTGTGGATAGCCAGAGCCAATGGAGCTCTGATAAATTTAGTTCAAAGAAAAGAGAGCATGACAGAGCATCTGAAGAACAGGTTTTCTGTTACAAACAAGAAGACAAGTTTATTATCACTGAGCTAAAGTAATAGATTAAAGGAAGCAAGACATTCTTTAAAATTCCTATAGTGTTCAATGAAATATATTATCAAAGAAGTGTTTATTCTTCTCAGCTTTCAAGGTCGCTCCTGTAACTATGTAAAAAAAATCATCAGCATCTTTTTTTTACTTTTATAATGAAGTTACTGCCGCTATTTGTGTTCAGAATAGACATTTTTTTGTTACTAATGGAGTCATGAAATTCTCTTGCAAACAAAAGCCTGGCATCTGGTACATTTACTAATTTTCTGAAAGAGACTTTACAGGATTACAATTAGAATTGGTGTGGTGCCTATTCTTAAACTAAGCATCGCCATAAGTAGAATTTGAGCATGTACTTAAATGTAAGTTTGAGTGTGCTGAAGAACTACTCATTTTGTATAATTTTAATCTCTTTGCCATTAATGGTAAAGAAAGAGGAGAAAATGCCGAAAAAGTGAAGTTAAATGACGGATACCTAATTCATTCTCTGTTGATATGCAGTTATTTGCAGCTTCTACAGACCTACATTCTATAGACCTAGAATATATTACAAACAGGTTTCCAAATAAGAAGTTTGTGAAGTAAAAAAATTTGTCACTTTGAAATACGAGAGCCTCTCCTGTACAGTGTAACACTGTACATCTGCTTTTTCTCTAGCATGGCATGTTGACAAGAATGAAAATAAACTGCAGACATAGGTGTAGGTATGCTGTTCTTATTAACTACCTTTTTCTTACAGAAAGGTTGACTTGATTGATTAAATAAAGGTTGCCAGCAAAAATATCCCTGGGCTCTGCCAGACTGCAGTATAGATGCCTCATTTCACTTAGAATTGTGTTGACTTGTCTGTCATTGTTCTCTTGCCATTGTCTGTCTTGTAGAAATAGCATAAAAAATCCATATGGCATAGATAATAATTGTAATATTCTCTATTTTGTAAGCATAGAGTAGTGTATCTTGCAAAGTCACAGAATAATAGAAATTAGAAATTGAAAAGGTCATTCAGTGAACTTCCCTAACAATGTAAAATCCATCCATACAATGCATCTTTCAGTCCTTTGTCGGATTTAAGTCTTTAATGTAATGTGGCTTTTATCGCTTTCCATTGAAAACTAACTTTCGTGCTTTTTGCATCTCACTGTGAGGAAACTTTTCCTGGTAATTTAGATGTGTTTTCACTCCTCAGCATGCTGCATTAATCAAATAAATGCAGTATACATATAAATTACTTTAGTATATAATATTTCTGAAAAAAGGCAGCAGAGCTCCCAGTCTGTCATGTATGAAATCACATGTTTTCTGTGTCATTATAAAGAATCTTTTTTTTAATTAATCTTAAATATTCTAATGAAAATTTCTGAATACAGGAACTGGAGGCAGAAAGAGTCAAACTGATGCAAGAAGTGACATCTAACAAGAGGAAAATGCAGGAGCTTGAAGATAATCTACTCTTCCGTCTAACCAGTACAGAGGGCTCTTTGGTTGAAGACGAGTCTCTGATAGAAGTCCTAAGAATCACTAACACAACGGCAGAAGAGGTGAATTTTGAATGCATTGCAGATACATGTTGTAATTGTAATTTAAAGATTATTTGTAGACAGATTTTTTTGGGGTTTTTTTTTTTTTCCATTCAGAGCCCCTATATAACATCTTGCTTCTTTGCAAATAGTAGAAGCACTGTCATTTTTTCTTCATAAAATGTTCAAAATTAAACTATTATCTGGATACTACTTTATATTCCAGGCACACTTTGCGGGTGCAAGTTTGAATCAAATCCCACTGTATGGTGTTTGAGCACATGAAGACACAATATCTATGTTGAAACACTGACAGAGGGAAGCAAAGCTTGACTAAAAATAGCATTGTGATCTTAATCAAGACCTTTTCTTTTTGCTTGTGCAGTATAAATCACAAATGACATGACTTAATCTTCATGGTCTTTTCCATTAATTTTAAGGTCAGTGAAAAATTAAACATAGCAGCGGAGACAGAGGTGAAAATCAATACTGCACGTGAAGAGTATCGGCCTGTTGCTAGTCGTGGTAGCATCCTGTATTTCCTAATTGTGGAAATGAGCTTGGTTAATGTCATGTACCAAACATCCTTGCGGCAGTTCCTTGGCATTTTTGACCTATCAGTGGAAAGATCTCAGAAATCTCAGATCACAGCAAAAAGGGTAGTGTATATAATTGAGCATCTCACCTATGAAGTCTTCAAGTACACGGTTCGAGGGCTGTATGAAAATCACAGATTCCTGTTTACATTACTTCTGGCACTGAAGATTGACTTGCAGGCCAAGAAAATTTCACACACCGAGTTTGAGACACTGATCAAAGGTAATTTCTCTTAAAATGTTCCTGTTTCATTATGTCTGTGAACTGCTAAATTCAGATTTTGCGGTGCTTGCACTAACATTATGTTGTATCCAGTGGACCTAAGGTTTCTTAACTGGTGAATGAAAGAATTTATAGCCCAAGAAGGAATTCAGATACAAATTTTCCAAAACAAAAGCAGTGTAGATTATTCATTATCAAAGTAATGCTTAACTGCTTTACATTACAAAACAGAGGAAAATGCCCATTACTTTGTAAGAGACCCTGTAGTTTTCTCCTGCTTGCCTCTTTTTCAAGAGACAGTCTTGTCTCTTGACTGCAGTCAGCAAAATCTGTTTTGTGCATGTGTATGCACAGGGACTCTGTACCACATTTAAGTGTCAGTATAAAAGAAGTGGAAACCTGTTGCACGTTGTAAAACGTTATATTGCATTGCAATATGCCACCACTACTTGTCACTACTCAGACACAATGACAAAGAAAAAAATTTAATAAAGTCTATAAAATTTGATGGAGGTGAACCCCACTGTCTCCAAGATATGATAAATACAATCAGGTACTGAGATAAGATGAGAGCAGTCAGGTAATTGCCATCCAAATATCTCAGTTTGCTTTTCAACCACTGATTTAATGTTCAGCTGTGAATCAGCTGTGTTGGAAGTGCAAATGGGCATGACAATGGAATGGGGGTTGAGCTAAGAGGCTGTTGAAGTTGCACAGTCTTGGAAATGAATGCACCATGTGCTTTCTTATTTTGTAGTCTAGGTGAAAGGAGATCAGATTAACCATAGGTCCTTTCTACATCTGGTCTGAAGACTTGGGTTTAAGTATCCTTTTAGGTAGGAAAGTTTTATTCTGGCTCTACAGATGGAGAAAAAGCAGCACAAAAATTACTGGGATATCAGCTCTGGGAGGCACTGAGACCACTTACCCAATCTGTCTTTGTTAAGTGACTCTTCCATGCAAATTCTATGTCTCCATGCATGGTGTACAAAGATTTTTACGCTCTAAACTGTAGAAATAAGTATTCTTTATTACTTGTCGTTTTTCTGTTTAACAATGGTTGTTTTCCTCTATAATGCTTTTCACTTTGCAGGAGGTGCCAGTTTGGATCTGAATTCTGTGGAACCAAAGCCAAAAAAGTGGATCCTTGATATAACATGGCTCAACCTTGTGCAGTTATCTAGCTTGTACCCTTTTAATCAACTTCTGGTACAAGTTGTTAGGAATGAGAAGTCTTGGAAAGCTTGGTTTGACGAAGCAGCACCTGAAAAAGCGGTTATTCCTGATGGGTATGACAGATTACTGGATCAATTCCATAAACTGCTCCTTGTCCGTAGCTGGTGCCCTGATCATACTGTTGCCCAAGTAAGATATGCTTTTGTACAATGGTTATGCCATGTGGCATCTCCTGTAGAACTGCTAGTTCCAAACTTATGTTCTCTGAATTTGGTTGTATCATAGTATTTGTTGCAGAGTGAGCTATTTTTCAAATCAGATATTAAAATCCTTGTAATAAATATATGTGAAAGAAATATTAATTTATTTAATTGCAATGAATTAGAAAGGCCATTGCAAAACATGAACTAAATTGTGTTGGGTCTGTAAGAATACCATTCTTTTTGTGTGGCACTTCTAAAGTCATGAAACATGTAAAGCAGTTGCATTCTTCTGGTGAATCAGAAGATACATCCCTATTTTTTCACAGAAGTGGAAAGAGTTCACTTTGATGACATGCACTAAAATAGCAGGTAAACTGTTTACTTACCCTCCATGCTGAGTAAGTAATAGTTAAGACTGTCTCATGGCAGCTACCATAAAAGAAACTGCAATGGACTAGCAGTTTCTCCACAGTCTGTGATATTTGGATTTTTCATGGACCTCTTTCAACAAGACCCCCTCCATCCTTTTTCTTCTCTTCAGCTGGTAAATAAAAGAAACGTACGGGAGCTCCATCTGCCACAATTTAAACAGACCAAAATAATACAGCTGCTACTGCTCTTTTATCAACAGTCTTATTGTGTTGCACAACCATCTTTGAGAAAGAAAGTCTCTGAACAGTGCTTTCAAAAACGTGATTATTTTAATTTTTGTGGAAAGAGGGGATTCTTTTTGTTGTTATCTTCTTTATGTCTTCTTTCCCTACTGTGTTTCCCCAAGTGTTACAAAATTTTACCTCTCTTCACTAGGGCAGAAGTTACACTTAATAGTGGATGATTGAGTTATTTTTTCTGGTCTTCCTCAGTCCACTTTGTTCGTTGGGTGTTTTTTTCTGTAATACATGTCTCAGAATCTCTCCTAGTACTTTAGACAGTTGGCAAATCACATCAGTCAAAAAAGAGTTTCATACACCAGGGTAGCTTTAGAAGTCCTTTTAGAAAATGTCTGTGAAAAGAGGACAATAGAGGCATAGGGAAGGTTTGACCTTTAAGGATGAAGTCTGAGCTGTGTTTGTGTTTTGTAGAAATAGATATTGAGCATAAGAGACTTGAATTGGATAACCACTGGACAGGAGAATTTCTTTGAAGTTCAAACAAATATATGGAAGATTGTAACTGGGTCAGATGAAAGATCTGTCTAATCTGCTATGCTGTAGAGACAGTGTCAACAATACATGCTTAGAGAAGCTAAGAATGGGGCTGGTCTTTTGTTTGGCTGTCCACCAAGCTTTAGCAGTCAGTAATTTAGGGAGAATATCTGGGCTGTCCTTAGAGCTGACAGTGGACCTATTCTGCATGGTTTTCTTTAGTTCTTTTAAAAAAAAAAATAGCATCCTGTAGCAACAATGTTCACAGGATGGCTGTTGTGTGAGCAGAATTCTTTCTTTTCTTTGAAGTTTGCTATCTGAGAATTTCAATGGTTGTCTCCTGTGGACTGTAACTTTTGTTACACCAAAGTTAAAAATGAAAGTTTGGAAAGTCATTGCCTTCCAATGTAGCTATTGGTAAATTCCACATCGATGCTGAACACACACACACAAAAATATAAAAAGGGTATATATTTCTGGTAATTTATTTCTTTTTTTTTAGGCTCGACACTACATTGCAGAATCTCTTGGAGGGAAATACGCAGAAGGATTTATTCTTGAAATGGAAGCAATGTGGACTGAAAGTGACTGTCGAACACCTTTGACATGCTTTTTATCAATGGGGTCTGACCCCACTGAAAATATAGAACGTCTTGCAAAGTCAAAGGTATCCTCCCAAACTGAGTTTGCAAGAGCTGTTAAAGACATTTAAAACTATCCTTTGACCTAGAAATGGTATTTCCACATTTTATAGAAGTTCAAATGATGATATTTATATTCATGTGATTGTTCTCTGGAAAGTTATTTTGGACCAGTAGCCAAAATGCATTTACTGACAAAATAGAAATGTTACATTCTTTCTTTTTCCAGTTGTTTTGTTCCAGTGAGTCCTGTGTCTTTATCCAGCAGACTATGATAGTCCATTACTTGGTGAAAGTACTTAGCTATAAGAATAAAGTGATAATTGTGGTTTCCACTGTGTTGCATTCACTGTAGGAGCTGATAATAATGACGATTACAGGAAAATACAGAAAAAAATCATAAATATGGTGACAAGAAAAATTAATTTGGAGACCCTACCATTTAATCAGTTCATTTGATGGAGATGTTCAACATTTCTTAAAGCATAGTGCCACTTTAAAGCACTCTGTGCTTTATGTTTTATGGTTCACAATGTAGATGCAATTATAATTTTCCCAAGAAGAAGTTATTCACAGTAGATATTCATAAGTTTTCCTCCCTGATAGAATGCATCTTCATTTAGAGCTGCAAAATTTTGGTATGCACTAAGCAAGACTTGCAAAAGTGGGGAGAACCCACAAATCTCTTAACTTTCTAATTAGTAAGTTTAGACGCTTATTCTCTTTGAAAATCAGGACTCTCTTATTTTATTTGTCTGACTGTGATAAAGAGTGCTTCAATTCAGACTCCAATTCTCACTTGAATGTTTAAACTTGGGAATCTTAAGTCTGAACTTGTTGATGTGATCCTTGTCCTTGTGCATCCAGATAGCCAGCCCATATACAGACACACAGAGGAAGAAGGACATCAGTAGGTTTATTGGAAGTGATGCATTGGAAGAACAATTTTACTCCTATTCACAAAATATTCTATTGCCTTTTCCTTAGATATGAGAGACACTTTGAGTTTGTAGAAATTAATTGCAAGAATATTTATAGGCTAGCAATGGGCAAATATTTTTAGTCCTTTTTCAAGTCCAGGTAAACGCACTTGGTGGTTGCGATTGGTTTCCCGTTTTCATGGCCTGTGGTATGAATGCAAATGGAGTGTCCACTTTGTGATGGTTTTCTTTCAGAAGGAGTAAGATGAGGACAATCCATAGTGAAAAATATTTTTGCCTTGTCTCAATGTTTCTATAACCTTTAATGATTGTACATTTGAGAGGTAGCATTGCTGAAAAGAGCAAATTATGAGCAGATGCTTTGTTAGGGAATAATGTAACAGCTGAATGTTCATGCACTCTGCAGGAGTAGTTATAGTCTTTGACTGATGGGAGTGCTAGCTGTACTCAGATGCATCTTAGAAAAGGTAAAGTTTTTGCTCCTCCAGTATGTAGCCAACTTCACAAGCTATTTAGCTTTGCTTCTTTTAGCTGCAATTTCAGGTTTTACTGACCTGGGAGGAGGATTTAACTGCTTTCTTATCTTTGGCGTTCCCTTCTCCTTATATCTTTTGCCAGGATGTGAACGATCATATACAGCAGCTGTATTTATACTGTTCAGTAAGATCAGGTCAGGGCCTGTTCTCTGACCCTAAGGCCAAATGACCCAGCACAGCTTCTGTTCATATGCTTAACCTTTTTCTCCTGTAAAAGTAGGGCAGCTTCATCCATGCTGTTTAGGATTGGATGATTTACTTCTTTTTTTTTGTTTCACAGTGAGAGTGTCCCAGTAGCAGAAAAACTTAAGACTAAACTTTGTAGGTCTCAGCCAGCTGAAGATAGGCCCAGTTTAGTAAGGGAAAATGTTTCAGTTGTCTTATCCCACTGACTTTGTCAGACCTGCAAAAAAAGATTATGTCCTGTGGATGTAGTTTTCTTTCAGCAAGTGGAAGATAAGAGCAACTTGGAGGGTATTGGGTTTTTGTTTATTCTGTTTTAATATAATCAGTCTCCATTGATATAAGCTGTTTTCTTTGTGTCAAAATGTTACTATGCATGGACCTACAGAAGCAATACACCATGTGTATTATCTTTCTAAAGAACTATATAAAAAAAACTTTCTTTTTTTCCTCCCAGAACATTCCCTGTTGTGCCATTTCAATGGGTCAGGGCCAGGAAGTCCATGCAAGGCGCCTGTTAAATCAGTGCATGCAAGATGGGGGATGGCTCCTTCTACAGAACTGCCACCTTGGCTTGGAGTTTCTCAGTGAATTAATGGACACCATCACAACAGCAGAATCTATGAGTGAAGGTTTCAGGACCTGGATCACTACAGAGGCTCACCCAGAGTTTCCTATTAATCTTTTACAGTCCTCTATCAAATATACTAATGAACCGCCTCAAGGTAGGAAACCATGCTTTTTTGAGTTTTGGGGCTTGCTTTTTTACCCCACTCTCTATCACTATGTGCAGTGTTTTAGTTTTAAATTTAATCTCTGTTGTTTCAATAGTTAAATACAGCACTGTGCAAGTCACTCTTGTGATGTGTAAAGCATGACTCTTCTAGGTCATGCACTCTCAGTATCTGACCACTTTTATTGCCCCGTCCAGTTTCTCCACATCTCCCTTGTGCCAAATGTGGACAATATATCTAAGGGGAAGCCTGAACAATGCTAAGTGGAAGGAAAGTGATAAGAACTTCCTTCAGTCAGTTTTCTAGTGGTTGCTGTGTTTCAGATTTGATATGAAAGGAATGTCAGTAATGCATATTGTGTTGGTCATTGCTAGGTGATGTTTATGCTATTTAAGGACTTTTTTTAGCTTCCCATAGAACTGAGAAGGAGCATAGACAGAACAATGGAATGACCAGTAGAATATTTTGTACTATAGACGTAATGTTCAGTATATAAATGGGGGTTGGCCAGGGGCCAGGAATCTGCAATCACTGCTTAGGACAGACTGGGCAACCAATTCACCAGGTGATGAGAGTGACTTGTGTTGCATTACTTTATCTTGCATATTCTTTTACTATTATTATTATTGTTGTTGTTGTTTTCATTTTTCTGTTATTGTTCCATTAAACTAACCATTTATCTTAACCCCCAAGGGTTGTTTTTTTCCCTTCCCTTCCCCCTTCTTTTCTCCCTCTTGTCCCTACACTTCTGGGTGGTGAGGGGGAGAACTGTGCAAGCACTTTTGTGGTCTTAGCTGCTGCCTGGGGTTACACTATGACAGTGGTCAAATATTGGAACAGCCTGTTCAGTGAGTTTGTAGACTCCATCCTCAAAACCCACATGGAAAAGGCACTGAGCAACCAGATTTAGTTGACCCTGCCTTGAGAAGGGGTGTTGTGCAAGGTGACTTCAGAGGTCCCTTCCAACCTGTTACTCTATCCAACTTTTCTAAGTAGTCTCTAACCTGTTGCTCTCCTGCTGTTGAATGTCTCTCCCTTACCCAGACTATGCTACTACCTGCAGACATCCTTCGTATGTTTATATAAGCAATTTACTACCCTGCCTTATATTCTACTAATGTATGGTGACAGAAGGCTACTTCGTATTTTGAAATATAGCAGAAAGCCTGACACTTATTTTGTCTTTTAACTCTCACATCTTTAACTAACTGTGTAATGCATTAACTTGCCCTTCATTAATATATATGTGCTGCCACTGATTTCAGTTAATGAAGTCAGTAGGAGCTGAGGATTTTTATCCAAGGTTGTATTAAATGCCTCAGTCATTTAAACCTTTTATTTCAGTATTCATCTTCCTTAGTAAAATGTCTACAAAATTTCCGATCTTGTGAAAAACATCCTGTTTCAGTGTATATACTCCACTCTCAAGAACATTTAGTCAGGCTTCTATTAAAAATGTCTTACTTTCATTTCTCCCCATCTGTTAATTCAGTGCTCAGCATCTTTTCATTGTATTGTGACCCCTCCTTATCATTCAAATGACAACACCGTATAGCTCAAAGAGGCTATTTTATGTCAGGTTATAACCAATTTGCAACTTGCATTTAGTAATAGAAATACGCCCCATGTAACAATGTAAGTCAGGTTGAAGTAGAAAGTTTTATTTTTCTGACACTGTCCTGCCACATTGGTAGCATGATGTTATATGGCACTTTTGTTTGATTACTTTGTCCTGATTTTGGAATTCTCTTGTGATACCCTTATAATATTTTGAAATGCTATTTGTTTGAATTTTGGTCTACAGGATCTTTGTGAAGTAGGAAAGAAGCAAAAGGACTTTTATTGTGTAATAGGAAGTATGATGACTTGGACAGTCTATTCACTGCAGTTGAAATCTGTCTTTTTAGACTTGTGTTAACCTGATTAGGTGCAAGGTGTCATAAGAGGGACCTGGTGTCAGTAACTCGTGCTCAGTGTTGTCTGCCAAAACCAGACGATGCTTCAGTAGCACTGCCTGAAAGCATCTGGGAGTAGTGGGGCTTATGTATTCCATGGAAGCTGAGATTGCATCAGTATCATCTGCCTAAAGCTGTTCCTAGGATTTGAAATGTCAGTGCTCAAACAAACCTCGCCAAGTACCAGTATTTCCACTGTGAATTTCAGTTCTCATCTCGTGAACTTGGTGCCTGTGTGCCAGTTTGAGAATCTGCATACAGAATTTTGAGATTGTTTGTGGAATGAAATCTAAATAAAATTGTCTTCAGTAGAACGAAAATCTCATGTTATTTGTAAATATTAAACCATAAACTCTTGGATATTCAGTGCTATATTTCATATGACATTAGGTGTCTTTTTGATTGCCATATAGTTGCTGAATATTTATGTTTATATTTCCGTTGTTATTGGTTACATTTAGAATATGATTACTTAAGTGTAATTCCTTCCAGATTCCTGAACTTGATTTGGTGTGTCATCTGCCTGAGACAAAATGTAATTGAATATTGACTGTTATGACCAGTTGAACAGTTAATTGATTCCAAAAGATTATTTGAAGCTATAAATAAGATGATACTGTAAATTGGAATAGAGAATTCTGCTTAACAGAAGTTGGAGCTATGGGTTCCATACATTTTTTTGTTCATATATTACACTTTTATACTTATTTTCTAGGTGTGAAAGCTGGCTTAAAACGAACGTACTCAGCTGTTACTCAGGATCACCTAGAAGTGAGCAACATGCCACAGTGGAAACCACTGCTATATGCTGTAGCATTTCTTCACACAACTGTTCAGGTTTTAAAATATGTTTCTTTTCTTCTGTCATAAAGCCATGTTTTGTTTATTGATGCACTGTGTTATTAAATGAAAAACATGTTTAATTGGAAATCCCATGTTGGTAAATTAATACAAATATTCAGAAAGAAAACAATGCATCTCTATTACTGCAGCTGCCTTAGAACTCTGCTCATGTTGATCTTGTACCTCCAACAGGGATGGTATTTCAGAGTGAAAAAGGACAGTCAACACATGATCAATTACTGCACTCTTCTGTTAAAGTCTTTGGGCATGGATGTGTGATCTGTCTTTCAACTAACTGTTTTTTAATAATATTTTAAATCAAAAAAGCACATTAAAGAAATTTACAGCTTGGTTTGGAAAACCATAGTCTTGAAACTGCTGCTTTCACAATGAGAAGGGCTAAAAGGGTGAATATAAATCCTTCCTGCACTGAAACCTGTAGGAGGAAATGAAGGTGGAAGATGATTTTGGGTCTTGCCTTTCAGGAGTTCCATTAAGGAAAGCGCTTTATGGATTAACCACAACTTTCCATCATTCTATTGATAGATTTTGCCGTATCTTTAGTTTATATTTGGTGCATAGTTAATTGTGGCATCTGCACAATATTTATCTTTATTTATTTTTTATTATTTAACGTATTTTTCTGTAGTTAATGCTTTCTTCACAATTATCATCAATCCAGCTTTTACCTTTAACTCTATCTATTTTACAGGAAAGACGAAAGTTTGGTCCATTGGGCTGGAACATTCCTTATGAATTTAATCAGGCAGACTTTGCAGCCAGCGTGCAATCTGTTCAGAATCATTTGGATGATATGGACATTAAACGTGGAGTGAATTGGAGCTGTGTTCGCTATATGCTTGGAGAAGTACAGTATGGTGGCCGTGTAACTGACGACCTTGACAAAACATTGCTGAATACATATGCAAGAGTGTGGTTTGGAGAGCATATGTTTAGTGAAAAATTTTGTTTCTACAAAGATTATGTTATTCCAAAAGGGAAAACAGTTGAAGACTATCTCCAGTACATAGAGCAATTGCCAGCAATTGATACACCTGAGGTAAAATATTGCAAAGTATTAAAGGATTTTTTGTCAGATAAATAATTTAATCAAGCATATTTTCCAGAGCCATGAATGTATATGTTAAGATTAGCAGGCAGACCATTATAGTGAATATATAGTGTAGATCTGCTGACCAGGAAGAGGTAGATGAGGCTGCCTTCAAACAATTTGAGGAAGTCTTACATTCACAGGCCCTGGTCCTCATGGAGGACATTAACATCCCTAATTGTCTGCTGGAAGGGTGATACAGCAGACTTCAACCAGTCTAGATTTCTTGATGCAATAATGACAATTTCCTGGCACAGGTAACTAAGGAGCCAACAAAGAAAGGCACTTGGCTGGACCTGATACTTAAAAGCAAGGAAGATGTGAAATCTTCCTTGCAAGAAAAAGCAAGGTCAGGGATGTGAAATCTGGAGGTAGCCTTGACTGCAGTGACAGTGGTGGACTTCAGGATCCTAAGAGGAGGGAGCAGGGCAAAAAGCAGGGCCACAGCCCTGGAGGGGCCAAGAGGCATGAGTGGATGAACAAGAAGCTCCTAACTGAATTCAGACATAAAGAGGAAGTGTATAAGAGGTGGAAGCAAGGGCAGGTGACCCAGCAAGGGTATAGAACTACTGTCCAATCTTGCAGGGATAAGATTAGGAAAGCCAAGGCCAAAGTGGAGTTGAATCTGTCAAGGAACATGAAGGGCAACAAGAAAGGATTTTACAAGTACATAAGCAGCAAAAAGATGACTAGGGAAAATGTGGCTCCATTGCTGAATGGGGCAAGGAGAACTAGTGAGAAATTATATGGAAAAGGCTCAACACCTTCTTTGCCTTAGTCTTTACCAGTAAAACTGGCCTTCAGGAATCCCAGACTCCTGAGACAAAAAGTCTAGAACAAGGTATGTATCCCTGATGGAACAGGACCACGTTAGGAAGCATTTATACAAACTGAACATGTGTAAATTCATAGTACCTGATGGATTACACCCATCAGTGCTGAGGGAGCTGGCTGATGTCATTGTCAGGTCACTCCCAATCACTTCTAAATAGTCATGGTGATTGGAAGAGGTTCCTGAAAAATAGAAGATAGCAAACATCACTCCAATATTTGAGAAGGGAAGAAGGATCTGGGGAGGTACAGGCTGGTCAGCCTCACCTGAGGTGCTGGAAGGTGCTGGAAAAATCCTGCTGCAAAGCATTTCCAAACATATAAAGAGCAAGCAGGTGATTGAGAGTAGCCAGCATGGATTTGTGAAGGAAAAATCATGCTTAACCAACCTGTCGGGCTTCTACAATGCGATGACCAGGTGAATGATTTTTACTTCAATTTTAGTAAGGCCTTTTGACACTACCTCCCATAATACCTTCATAGACAAGCCGGCAAAGTATTGGGTGGGTAGGTGCGCTGTGAGTTGGTTTGAAAACTGGCTAAATAACTGGACCCAGAGGGCTGTGATCTGTGACACAAAATCTGGTTGGAGACAGGCCACTAGTGCAGTGTGCCAGGGGTCAATACCAGGGCCAATGCTGTTTAATATCTTTCTTAATGACCTGGATTATGAGGCAGAGTGCACCTTCAACAAATTCACAGGAGATACAAAACTGGAAGGAGTGGCTAATAGACCAGATGGCTGTGCTGCTATCCAGAGAGATCTGGACAGGCTGGAGAACTGGACAGAGTGGAATCTCATGAAGTTTGACAAGGGGAGATGCATATTCCTGCATGGTGGATAGTTAGTGCACCCTCACAGCAAAGAGGCCCACGGTGTCCTAGGCTGCATTAGGAAGAGGGAGGTGATCCAGCAGGTTGAATGTGGTGATCCTTCCTCTCTACTGAGCATCAGTGAGACCATATAGGAAGTACTGTGTCCAATTCTGGGCTCCCCAAGAAAGATACGGACTTTTTGGAGTGAGACCAGAGCAGGGCCATGAAGATGATCAACAGACTGGAGCATCTGTCATATGAGGAAAGGCTGAGAGAGATGGGACTCTTTAGCTCAGGCAGGATCTTATCAATGTGTATAAATGACTGTTGGAAAGATAGAGCCAGAGTCTTTTTGATGGTACCTAGTGAAAGGACAAGAGTTAATGGGCATAAATTAAGCAACAGGAAATTCCACCCGACAACAAGAAAACACTTTTTTACAGTGAAGGTGGTCAAGCACAGGAAGAGGTTGCTTAGAAAGGTTGTGAAGTCTCAGTCTTTGTAGATATTAAAATCCCAACTGGACACTTCTGCACAGCCTGCTCCAGCTGACCATACTTGAGCAGGTGGTTTGGATTAAATGACCCTCAGAGATCCTTTCCAAACTAAACTATTTTGTGATTTTACGATGCAGGGATTGAGCAGGCATGTGAACTGAGAAATAATGACAATAAAAAGGCCGTATGGTCTCATTTTGCAAATTATAATTGGGAGATAATTCTGGTTTCTGGATGTTGCCATGACTTGATAGGGTAGGGTGCAGGTTAGCTCCTGGTTGCAACCGCTTTTACATGACCAAGTGTGTGTATAATGCAGTGGTCACATTAATTGGGGGACTGCTACTTTCCGCTCCCTCTAGTGTGGTGAAGTTAGTTAAAACTGAAACAGTCTGGGTTTTTTTCTCATTGCTATTAAGTCGATAAGTGCCTTTGGAGGTAAGTTCTATTAAAATCAAATAGACAGGACTGAACAGAAAAATATAGTTTTCTGTTACTGATAATGTGCTGGCTAAGAGGGCAAGAAGATTCTGAGGTCATAAAATAAGCTTGAAGTTTTGAGCCTCTGAAGGTAGTAAAAGGAGAATGCAAGGGTATTTGTGCTGGCAATGATGTACTTTTTCCAAAGGAGGGTAAATGCAGCCGTGATAACATACCAGTGGGATTCATTTGAGCCCAGCTCAGAAGTGGTTCCTATCAGTGTATGAACCTTGACTCTCTCAGATTTCAGGTGCTACTTTCATGGATCTGCTCTTCTAAGCACTTGGGAACCTATCTCACAATGCTGCAATATATTTTTAAAGGGTTTTAATGCCTGTAAAAAATCTGTATGTATGGTTTGCTATAGGGGAATTTTACCTTTGACTTTTATGTAAATAGGATCAAGTTCGGGAATGCAAACATCTTTTTCTCCTTCGCATTTTCACGTTAGGAAAAAAGCTTTGACTTTGTTCTGTCATTCTGAAATCTGTCAAAATTGCTCATGGAAACCTTTAACCTTCTAAGCTCCCAGTCTTCTTTGTTCCACAAAGGATATTGTGCTAGTCAAAACAGAGTATCTTTGTTTCCTCCTCTTTCCATTTTTGGTTAAGAAAGAAAGACTGCATAAGTCTGCTGTATTCTTACTCTTTTGATGATATTTCAATCTCTGATCAGAATAAACACTGACTTCTGAAGAGGACTATTGAACTCAGCAATCCCTTTGAAAATGACTTTGATTTCAGAAGGGTATAGAGCTTTAGCAATTGGTTTTGAGGATTTACCAGGCTAAAAAAAAAAAAAGACAGAATTCAACATCCCATTTTGAATCAAAATTCCCAGAGATTTTGGATCAAAAAGAATGAGAAATTTGGCTGTTTGAATAATTTATGATTAATTTACAGAACATGCAGGACACTGGTCAACTGATTGCTTTACTGTTCTGGTTTCTTTGTTCGTGTTCCTTCATATATCACTTGCATAAAAACATAGGACCGGACTAAATGTAGAATATGAAAAATATGAAAAACATGTAAAATGTAAAATATGAAAATGTGAAAAATTAGAAATGGAAGATTGCTTGGCTTTGGTGCTCAGTTTGAGGGCAAGACTTCCTCATTGTTGGATCAGTGGTTCAAATTTTATGAGACAGTTAATAGCTATAAATTAATGAGAGCTTGTGAAATAAGTCATATTACAATTCCTCCTGAAGAGTTGCAGTTGTCAACCTGACAATTACAGACTTACTGATATTTCAGTGGAAGTTTCTGAGAAAGCTATTATCATTCAGACAAAGGGCAGCTTTGCAGTAATTCTGTGCTAGCTGTATCTTAAATAAAATAATTCCATTTCAGAAGAAGGGGAAGTAAGGAGTGGAAGACCTAAACCAAAAATAGCTAAACCATAAAATAACCTGAATACATTAACAGTCATAAAATCTTTATGTACTTCGAATAGGGCAGTGTTTTATTCACTGTGCTGCATCCCTTATAAACCTAAGAAACTGAGAAAAACAAAATGTGCTAGAAATGGCAACGGGTCTGATTATTAGAGGCACCAACTTGAGCTGGTACAATAAGCAATAGGTCTGTAGAGACAAAGAGCTAGTGGGGAGGGGTCAGTGTCCACATATGACATGTTTCCAACAAGTTCTAGTCTGATCCTTTGGAAAGAAATCAGTCTGTACCCCGATAGCACTCCTGATAGCACTCCACAGCATGATCCAAAGCCTGCTATATGAAGATAATCAGATCAGTTAAAAAAACCCCACTCATATGAATGAAAATGCTATTGTATATGCAGCCACTGTTAATGTTTAATGTGATTTAGGCTTGTTCCTTGGCAAGTTAAATGAGTGTACTTCCACTGACCTATTCATATCTTTTTTTTTTTTGTAGAGCTGGGGATTTTCTTCCTTGTTTTTACATTTTCATGGATTCTTTGATTGATATAAGGGCATTTATTTTTTTCTATTTATTTCCCTTTTGCTTTAAGGTATTTGGACTTCACACTAATGCAGATATAACTTACCAGACTAACCTGGCTAATGAAACATTAAGTACAATAGTGAGCATCCAGCCCAAAGACAGCAGCACCGGAGGAGGGGAAACTCGGGAAGCAGTGGTGCAGCGTCTTGCTGATGAGATGCTAGAGAAGTTACCTCCAGATTATAACCCTCATGAGGTATATGCTGCTTTATAGATACAGATGTTGTATAAATGTACGTATGTGTGTATATGTTTTGTGAGTTTTATTGTGCTTCTTAAATTTAATTGGCTTGTGTTTTAAAAAGCTCTTAAAATTATGCATACTGTTCTATAAGTGTGTTTTGGTTTATTATCTAAAATATTCCTACATTGGAAACATGTATTTCAAATGCCAGAGTCCACTTAATTAGTCACCTTAACTCAAAACAGCCGTTAGAGACTTCAGAAAGTTCTTGCCATCCTTAGTATCATAGAGAAGGACACCAGTGCCTCTTTCTGAAGGATCAGTGATCTTATAGTGATTAGAGCTTTCAATTTACCAACTCTTATTATGATATCACCATTATGAGTAATGGATTTTACTACTGAACTTTTCATGCCCCGGATTTTCTGGAGTTTGGGCCACAATAGGTATATTTGTCAATCTTTTCTTGCATTTTTGATTATCAGTCTCATTAAATGGAAAAATCCAACATAAAGCACTCTTGCATCAGTTTGTAAGTAAGATCTTGTGTTTTGTCATGTGTTTCATGAACAGTAATATTGAAAAACCCTCATTTCCACAATTTTATTATTTACAATTCTGGTTTGCATTGATTTTGTTCCCTGGTTGCACTCCAAACTTGTGGACTGTCCAGTATTCAGTATTGCAGCTTGTTATGTTATACTTTATTTTTTTCTCTAGCCAACTTAGAATGCCCACTTAGGTTACAACCTAAGTCTACAATAGTCTTGGGGCCCTGGTAATATTTCCTGTCTTCCATTCTACAATTCATCTCAGATTTAATATGTCTTACATTTAAAGTCTCTTCTGTGCTGTCATAATTCAACTCAGAACAGAGTAAAGCTTTTTCATGGAACTAGTTTCTTCTAGTTTTATTCAGCTCCTTCGAATTTTTTTTTTAATTTGCAATAGCAATCAAATACTGAATGCCTGAGTAGCATACATGATTTTGTCACATTTGCAATAAGTGTATTGAGCTAGTTTTTTCAATATATTTGCTAAATCCTCCAAAGGATTATTTCTTTATTCTCTTGTTAAACTGCCAACTTGTTTCCTCATGAAGAATTTGTAATACTTAGAAGACATTAGTAGTACTGGACTTTACATTGTAACCAGAGGGTATTTTTGCCCTCAGATTTTACCCCTGGGAAATCTGTGCAGTGCCTTTTAGTCTTGTAAAAAGCACACACTTTTTTAATCCAAATTTCAATTCTAAATGGTTTGAACAAATACTGTTTTTCTCTGGCATTTCTTCTGTTTAATCTTGGTCTCGTTCACTCTCATTCCTTCTTGGTTTATTCACTCAGGTTATCCAGAAAACGACACATAGAGTAGGCCGCCTCTTTTCAGTCACTTGACCTCAAGTGTCTTAGATTTGGAGACAACCTGTTATGGAACCAGGAGCTATAGTTAAAGACAAAGAGTCTGGAGGGTTTATTTTGGAAGTTCCAGCCCGCACTTTTAACTTGTCTCTGTTTGACTCCTGTATTTGGGTAAAACACATACTTCTCCATGTGACTGTATAAAAAAAGTCACCACCAATTGTTTTCCTTGCTGTTTCGCTCATCATCTAGGAGTATGACAAGCTATTATCTTTTCTCGTGATCTGCCAATCATACATGCAGGTTTTTGTTTTCTTATAAGCAATCACCTTAATGATGCTCACAATTAGACAGTTCTTTGCTTCTGTACCACTTCTCTGAGCTTCAAGAAAACCTCTTCTGCTTCAATTTGCTTGACAGCTGTTCTCTTATGATTCAAGTAAGGAGAATCATGTTTGTACAGGATAAACTAGTATTTAATACTTTTGCATCAGCTTGGTCCTGCCTCTCCCCCTGCTTTGTTCTTACAGGCACAGTCAGAGGATGTTCTGTTGGATCTACCTTTTCCCTCTATATTTCTCTTAAATGTTTTTGAGCTCAGGATATAAATTTGTTTCATTCTTTTATCAATTAAGTGTAGATATCACCTCTTCCTGGTGATTTCTAGTTTTTTCAGGCTCTGTACATTTTGATTTGTGAATTACGCTTCTCTGATTAATCACACCACTCTATTTACATGCTGTTTCTTGAGTCCACATTACTGATGGATGACATGGTAATTTTCCACAGAACCACCCCAAAATTACACTTTGTTTCAGTATCATGGTAGTCATGATACTGTCATGATACCTTTGCTCTGAATATCTGCAGAGCATCCTCTGGTCATTTTCCAACAATGTATTATTATCAGTAATAATGAGTTCTTTGGCTGTGTCAGCTGCACTACAACTTCAGATTTTACTTCTTCAGTATTATGAGATTTGACATTAGTTCTTGCAGTTCCTGATTCTTTGATATTTCCTTCCTCATTTTGCCTAATGGATTTACCCTTTCTCACATTCTCTAGATCTAGTCATTTGGGTCTTTACCAATGCTTTCTTTGGTGGTGGGGAATTTCCCTTTTCTGCCATTTTCTGCCCAGTTCCACCTCTTTGTTACAGTTGTTTACGGCCCAGGAGTGTGGCTACTCTACACAATAAGAAAAAAATCAGTATCAAATGTGTTTCTCATGTGAACTGAAGTTCTGTTATTCTGGAACCTCTTAGAAGGGGTAGGGACAACAGAAGTAAACTAAAGAAAGCTACATTTTTTAAAGAAATCTTGCATAAGCTGACAAAAAAAAAAGAATGTCTAAAAAAAAAAAGAAAAAATACTATGTTCACTAACATATAACCAAAAGTTTCATTAGTCAGAGCAGAAAAGAAGGGAGAGTTTAGATGTTCTCTGAGAGAAAAAGCAACAGAATTTAACAGAAGCTACAATATAAAAAGCAAATGAAATTAAGCTTGCAAGTATAAGGAGTGAAATGGATTAAATAATTACTTCCTGTGATATCTGAAAAAAAAGGGAACGAGATGAGTTCTGTTTGTCAATTTAAGTCAACATTTGGTCATTCAGGACATTATTACCTATATTCAGGACATTATTACCTATTAGGTGAGTTTAACAATCCTGAAACAAATAGAATATACTAAATTGTAAGAGACTGAGGGAATGTGTCAAAAAGAGTTCCTGTGCACACCTCATTGGATAAGAGCAGTTAAAAGAAAAACATTCATTAGTCCTAGCAGTGCAGCTTGGATTTGCTTTTAGAAGAAAATTGAGCTCCAGTAAAGCCATGATGTGGTAGACTTTGGAAATGAAGTTATAGAGATACTATCAGTGGAGAAAAGGAACAAAAAAAATAGGAAACAAATGAAGGTAATTAAAAGCAAATACTCTTCAGGGAAAGTGGCAGGTGCCTTTGCTATCTTTCATCAGTTCTTCTGTCTCTCTTCAGCAAGTGTGGAGTGAATTTGATCAGAGTTAAAACCCCAACAGACTAGGTTAGGGACGGACGGTACCGAAACCAATTATTTGCTGACATTCAGAGCTCCAGATTGTACTTTCTCTTGATACATTGTGAATGCAGAGAAAATTCAGGCTGTCATGCAGAGGCCTTCATTTCTTAATTATTGGCCTTTGTTAATGACTTTGGAACCAAGAACTTTCAAAACAGGACAACTGCTTTGCCCTACAAGATAAACTGCTTCTTTTGTTGTTGTGCTCTTGTAACACTTCCTCTCACCAGTTGAATAACAGACTCAGTGTCCACCCAAAAGACTATAAACAAAACAAGTCACCTTTGCATGCTTTATCAGACTGCAGTTTGACACAGGTGATGGGAAAGCAAAATAAAACTTCCCCCTGACCTAAAACTGTCTTCATTTTTCTTACTTCAAAGGCAGAAGCAGAGTAAGCATTCTGCTTTCATAACCCTTTTTGCTTCTGGGTCTTGGTAAAATGATTAGGTCCAGTTAGTCCATGTGAGTGAAGACAGATGATACAAGAGTGAATGTCAGCCTGTCACACTCAGAGGTTTATAATGAAAATGATCCTTGCAGCTTGAAAAACAGCTTGCTAGGGAATAGACATAGAGACATTCCAATGATACTGCACTTTATTGGATGTTGGCTTTTGACATAAGTAGCAATAGTTTTTTTCCTAAAACTTTTTTGGTAGTATTGGTTTCACCTTATCCTCCACTAAGTCTATGACTACATTAGCAAGTTTTGCATGGGAATAGGTGCTCATCTGGGGAATTTACTTTGTTCTAACTCTAGTCTGGCCTGTAGGCTAAACACCCATTAGTGTTTGGAGTATGTTAGACTCCCTGAAGCGTACCTTTTGGGGTAGATTAATTTGAAGCTAAGCCAGTTTCACTGAATTTCACTGAAATTTTTTTAGAGTTCGAAGGGACCATAGAAATCACCTAGTCCAACTGCCCTGCTGAAGCAGGATTGCCTAGAGCATGTAAGAGCATCCAGTTTGTGCACCTGGAGTCTACATTTCAATGTAGATTTTATGCTACAAAAAAAATTTCAGGAGCTGAACTGAAACTCTAACATAGATACTTTTTAAGGTGTCTCTGGTTTACTTACCAACCCTACCAGATATGATGATCATCCGGCTCTTGAGCTGCAGCTATTTTCTACGTATTTTATTGCTTGCTTCCTTCTATGCCACAAAGAGGTGATCCTTGACACCATTTGAAAAGAGCTTTGACTTGCACGTGGCCTGAGCTTGTCTTTTGTATTCAGGCTTCTTATTTAGACCATCTCACAGATGGATGGACTTCCCATTTCTGCTGACAAAGAGTATAGAAAGTAGGCAAGTCTAATTGAAAATGATAGCATTTACTGAAAATGATAGGTGGTTACTACTACAGTAACTTGATTACTGATCATTAAATGACATGAGTTCAGCAACTGCTTTTCTGCTGAATGTCCTGTAAAGTATGGGGTGACAAAGGACTTGGGTACCTGAGGACAGCTAAAAAATGTGCATAGAAGAATCTGACACAGTAGAGATGTGCACTGCAAAATCATGTAGGCAAAGCTATTAAGATTATGATTTTAGTTGCTCCTTTCTTAAATCACCTTGTTTTATGTTAGATGACAGCTGTTTGCATAATGAAAAGGAGATATTCTAAGTGGGCTTTATGGAATTAGTATATTAATCTCAGAAAGGCTATTTTGGTTAGTGACTTTCATCTTTTGATGGTTTTTTCTGTCAGTCAGGATCCATCTTTTTATGTCATAATAAATACAGCACTGGAAGTAAGTAATCTGATTGCTTGATAAGAATTCTAATACAAAAATAGTCAATCATACCTCAGAGCTGGTATTTAAACCTAATCTTAATAGCAAGATTTTCAAGAAAGGCGCTGTGTTATGCCTAGTAAATCTCACTGCAGATAAGGATTGGTTTGTATACAATAAAGTAGAAAGTATGTAATTTTTTCCAGTTTTCATATCTGGTTGTGCTTGGTGGTCCAAGCTGAGTGTTGTGAACATATCTAGGATCGATTAACAGATTTCTGCATTATTGGTTCACTCCATTATTCAAAACATTACAGGTATTTTGTAGGTACATGAAAACAAATGAGAAGAATATTTAAATTCTAGTTAATCAAATTGTATGATTATCAGTACAGTAATATTTTAGAATCTTCTCTTTGTAGATTCATAGATATTTTGGAAAATAACCGCCTTAACAACATCTTCCATACAATTTTTCCTCAAACAGGAGAAATTCTTCCTCTAAATGATCCCCAAAAGGAACACAAACTTTGTAGACTAGAAAAATGTGTATTTCTTATTGAAATGATAAAATAATGGAGTACATTCTATATGATTACTTTCTAATTAGCAACATGCACTAGACTTCTAAATATTCTGGAAAACAAAATTCAAACTTTTTCTTGCTTTTTTGGCAAGAGGGAGAATTATCAATTCCTGTGAAATTTTCAGAAAGCAGAAGCTTTCCCTGGATTTTGTATGAAGAAAATCAGAATAGTTTGTTGTGTAAATTATCCCAAAAGAGTTTATTATCTCAGTTCTAGTCTTGTGATAGCTGATTTTATTAGTTTTTTCTCTTTTATAGGAAGAAACATTTAACTCAGTCTGTAAAATGAACTGTCACACTGCAAAGCATTAGCATAACTGGCTGGCAGCTATTTCTTGGACATTCTGCCTGACAAACTCATGGGTCCTTGTGATTAAAAGACGATGAATAACCTTGCTGATAGCTGTCTCCCAAGGAGCATAGCCTATGAAGTTGAAAAAGAGTATTTTATTTGGCTTGGAGTTAAAACTTGAGAATTGGAAATTGTCAGAGCATTTACTCATTTATACTAGCAATTATAACCCTCAACTACTATATGACATTCATCTTGCAGAAACTTGTTATTCAGTGTAATAATATCTTTGGTAATGTTTACTATGTGTATATAATGTGTAGTATACATAAGAATGTATACAATGAGATATATGAGCATATCTGGAAAAATACACAGCAAAATCCAGTGGACTTCTGGCCTTGATGAAATAGCATGCATTAAACAAAACCTTGTGGCTTCTACTTGCCTGCAGTAGAACTCCAAGTATATTCTGCTCTTTGAAAGAATAGACTTTGCAACTCTTTCTGAATCTTTTGTTTGTAAGCTCTTAAATTTTTTTAACAAACCGATCCTACGGGTCAGCTTTTTTATAATAAATCAATGTTCAGATAGGTATCTGGATTTAGGATCTTATTTTACTGTATGTGATCTCTTTTTGGTTCCAGAGTTCCCTTGCAGAGGGAAGGAGTCAATGTGACAAAGATCAGGGTTCAGGCTGCTTCGGTGTGAAAGATGATGCATGCTGAGTGGTAGTGAGTACAGAGAAGTCCATTGGCTTTCTGAAAGCTGAGTCATAGTGGGGAAAAACACTTGAAAGCCTTAAAAATCAAGAATTCTGGTGCTATGTGAGGTATAGGCACCATGATTTCTGTACGTGCCACTAAATCCTCTCTCATGCACTGTTGTGATCTTTGTGATACATGGAACATACAGTCTATGTCTGACGCCTATTGTATATGCATCATATGCTGAAGTGAGGCAGGGAATGCTTTTGCTACTGTTGCTGTCACTTGTCCTTAAGTAACATAGACAACTGATTCCATTTTGAAAATGCTGTCTGTTGAATATAAGTGAAACTGTTGTCCTTAAAAATTAAGCAGGCCCAAAGCTTCTACCTACAAAACGGTGCACGTAATGGTGTAACAGAATTCTGTGGCATCTCCGTTATTGCTGGCAATCTTGCCTCTCTTGTAACGCAGCCAGGAGCACATTGTCTTACAAGTGAGTCACATGCTATTGGAAGTAGAAGCTTTTATCTATCATTGTGCTTGTTAAGTCAAACTCCATTTGTAGTATTATTTCAAGTCAGCAGGGCAAGAAGGAGTGAGAAAGTTCAGCTAGCACACTTTGGAAATCTGAAGAAGTTACCATCAAACATGCTTTTGTATAGCATGTGGTGCTTTTTTTTTTTTTTTTTAAGAACTAAGACGCTGCAACCTAACAAGGACTGAATAAACTGCTGTGCCCCTTCAAAAAGAGGGAACTTTCCCTCTTTAAAATGATGGAGGAGCTCCTTTTGGTAAGCTAATGAGTCACACTGTGCTAAATCTTACAGTTGGCACAGGACTTGCGTGGCCATCTGTTACATAAAAGTTTCTTTTCTCAGGAATTACGCGATACAATTGAAAAAAAACATCCTTTTGCTTTCAAAAATTATTGCATGGGAAACAGGAGATTAAATTTTGTAATCATTGCACTATTCTTGTTTAGGTGAAAGCCCAGCTTCAAAAAATGGGGGCTGTTCAACCCATAAACATATTTCTCCGTCAAGAAATTGACCGCATGCAACATGTTATATCAAGAGTTCGAACTACACTGACTGATCTCAAATTGGCCATTGATGGTAAGTTACAATATTAAAAATCATACTAATTAAGATGCAATATTTATTACTAGCGGTTGCTTATACTATATAACTAAATACATATTTTGCCTCCTTACCTCCTTTTTTGCCTCCTCCTCTTTTGTTCTCTCCCTCCCCCCATTTTTCTCTTTTTCTCTCTCTTTATCATACGATCACTAATTCTGGCCCTTAAGGCATCCTGACTGCATCTCTAAGGACACTCTGCCTTAATTTATTCTGTATGCATTTGCTCCAATATTGCACTTCATGTCCCACAGTGCTACTACACTTCTGTGATCTTCTCTAGGATCTCTACAGAGCTGAGGAGCTGGACTGAGTGATTAGGTCCACAGGTCATGTGCCACAGTCATTTATGAAATTAAGCTGAGACATAATGATATAGAAAAAGGTAGAAGTGTTGCTGCTAAGTAATTGAGAGACAGGGTACTCAGAAGGCCAGATGGTAAAGACTCTAATTTAAGCATAAGATTCACAATGTTCATGAAGATAGTTATACCAAATAGGATGTCTCTAAATGGCAGCTGAAGTGAGTGTGAGTGCCAGTCAAAAGAGAATGACAGAGTTCTGCTTTTAGCCATCACAGGAGGTAAGTAACAGCACCCCGTACCTCCCAGAGACAGGAGTATTTGGCTGAAAGTTATCAGTGGTGTATGTAGTTAAGATAAATCAAGGGTACAGGTTACTAGAAGCAGATGGAAAATTTGACCAGAAAAGGAGTGAGGAAAAAGAAAAGATGATGATGTTACTGTCTACTTTTTGTTTTCACTTCCCATTTTGCTCATCTGCAGGAGTTGAAATATCCAAGAATGGAAGTATACTGTTGCTCAACCCAGCTTCTTGAATTAACAATGAAAATGAAGCAGGAATGGTTTGGTTCCACTGCTTAAGATCTCACTCAAGTCTGCTGTTCTCCAGCAGAGAGGCAGAAAATATCTGAGATAGCAAACTGTCCCCAGAGGGAGAAGGTTAGAGTGCCTCAAAAGTCCCTTCTGATAAGGTGATAGCAGTACTGTGATCTGTTTTACTGGCATTTTCTCTTTTGACAGTAAGTCTTTCATGAAGATAGATTTTTTTTAATTCATACTTTTATTACATAAGAATCAAAAGGGATTTTTCCCTATCATTTGTATGATCCACTGAGGCAACAATGCATGCTTCAGAAACATCAGGCCTACAATCTGAATCTACGAAAGAGGTTTTCATAAATATTCCTAAGGGTAGTTAGCTTCCATATTGTATAATAACCTATGCAAAGATCAAGCTTGAAGAAGCAATTGTCCTCTGTTTCAATACTGAGCTGAAAGTTCCCTTTTATATGTGCATAGAGTCCCTTTTCAAGTAAATTAAAATAGTGCTTTCCATACAGGAAAGTATTAATCTTTCCTTGATTGTGACAGATAAATTTAAAGTCTCAAAATATACAAAATTCTGCAGAGGAATGGATGAATAACATAATTTATTTGCACTTAGTATTCAGTTTCACAGTGAGCACAGTCCTCTACCAGGTGTTTAATCAAGTTAATGCTGTAACTTTTGTACAATCCTCTAAAACATTATAATTTTCTTAGGGACAAGCAAGTTAAATATAGTGAAAAATTGCTCTGAAAACAAAATTGAATATATATAGTTAACAATAATGATTAATGGCTTCTGGCAGATTCATAATCAACAAGTGCATGTGATAGACTGTTAATCAGGGGATGGAAAGAACATTTAGGCACTCTCTCTTGCCTCAGCAAAGGGAAGAACCCCAAACTCTCTCATACTAGATTCTCCTCCAAAACTAGTCAACTGTAATCTCAGATCATCTGATGGGCTTATTTTTCTTTACAATGCAGTAAACTGATCTGCCTGCTCAAACAGGTCATGTGAGTTTTGGTATCTGCCCTGGCATCTGGGTCTGGCTTCATGAACTTGTTAAGGCCTGAGCACCCACTTATAGCAGATCTAAATTTTTCAAATTTTGTGTTTAAGAGCATAGCACATTTTCATGTTGTGTCATGTGAAGGAGGTCTGAATATTTGATTCTACAGGTTGGATATGAAAAGATGGACCTTGTCATTTTACTGTTGCTCACTAAGCTGCATTCAAGTAATATAAAGCCCTTCTCAGTGAGAGCCCACATGCAGCTGAACGTAAGGGATGTTGAGGGAGTTAGCACAGCAGTTTTGTCCCTCTGTCCAGAGGGCAGATTAAGCAGTGGTTTTGGGAGGGATGAGGATGCTCATCCTGTGTCCAACATGTTTGTTGGCAGCTGTGCCCCACAAGCCTGCCTGTCTACCAAAAACCTTTGCTGCCCAGAGGGATACTTTTTTTGGATCAAATTGTAATTAGGTTGTAGCCGCATTTTGCACTCTCAGTTATGTCCCAACTACTAGTTCTGTTTTAATTACTTATTGATTGCCCCGAATTTATTTCACAGTTGGTATAATACAGAGCTTCACATAAATCAGAAAACAGCAATGACGACTGTCTTCTCAAGTGACCTAAATAGAGGCAATGTTCCAGATAGAAAAATCTTTTAAAAGATGAGGAAAGACCTGTTTTCTCATATTTTCATCTGGACAGCAGTAAGACATGAAGCCTGAACCAAAACTCCAGATACTAATGGATTATAAACATCAGATTTTGAGCCCCTGGCAGAAGGTGACCATATTCTTTGTAGGGCAGTATACGAGCAATAGAGTTCCTGTGCACGTGCCTTATCTACCTCTTGTATAAGCGTAAATTGCCTCTGGCATAGAATACTAATACCCGGCCTGTTTGTTGGGGAACGGGCACTTCAAACCCCCTCTCCCACTAATGAAGACAGTGTCTTTAAATGCAGTGAAATCTAATGATCCATTCAGTTATTCCTTGTCTTTTAAAAGAGTTTGTTTAAGTAGAGGGAAACTGAATGTCGCCTATCTGTGAGATTGAGGGTGGTTCTCTTTATTTCTCCATGCACTGAAGTAGAAGCAGTACTTGGCTTGATGGCACCCTGATGTGTCTTCTATCATTGAAGAATATGAGAAGAGAAATTCTGTAGGAGTTCTCTAGTCCCCCTTGAGTGGCTTCAATAAATCCGAGCCGTGGAGCATGCTTGTAGTGGTATTGAAAGTGGATATTGAATCCTTAGCAATGGAAATAAGCACGGCTTTTAATTTAATTTCCTGATTTTTTAAGCCTACTTAATATTCTGTTTATGGGCTTGTCATGAAAGAAAGAAATGCTTAACTGATTTATTTTTGAGTATATCTAGATTCTACTTTGGTGATTAAACTGCATCCACTTGGCATTTGTTTCTGGTACTTTATGGCTTTGTGTTTTCAAACACAAAGTAGGCACTTTGGAAGTGCCTACTTCATGAACAAGTGAAGGCCATACAGGAAACCTTGGATTTGTTATCCTTTCATGTCATATATGTGCCACATGATTACAGAACTCCCACTGCTATTTGTGCAGTACTTGCAGAGTTAGGAGAGAGAAGTCCTTTTCCTGTTAACGTATTTCCTGAGAATAGAGCAATCCCTCTACAAGCTTTTACATGAGCTGTAACATGTAAATATTTGTTTTCACAGGCCCACAGTTTTTGTTCCTTACATTTTTCTTAGTACTTGCAAGACAAGCACTGTGGAAATACCCTATGGGAGCAATAAGACCAACACAGAAGGCAAAGAAGTGGAACACAGATAACTGTTTCAGAAATCATCATGGCATTTGTCATTATTTTTTTCCAACTTAGGATACCATGATCTTGATGGTAGTGTTTGCATCATGTTGCTGCAAGGAATTTCTGTTCATTGTATCTAGCATCTTGCAAGAGGCATATAAATGAATTCCAAAAGAGGTAGCCAGTAATTTATTCTAATTTATGTGGAAAAAACCTGAAGATCAGAAAACTAGTCTTTCCAGAGTGCACAGGAAAGGTGATTTCCCATGAAAAGACGGAGCATGGACTCATTCCTGCTGGCTGGCTAGGTTCTGTTTTCACTTGTAATGCTTTAAGACTGCTAACTAATACAATTTTGGTTTGGCCTGCTGACAGTGGTAATAAACATTTGGACTGAAAGTTCTTGGGCTCTTACCTTACTGATTCTTACCGTGTGTGTATATAAGGCTTGTAGGGATCATCTGTGTATTCCACTTTTGGATGAGGATTTTATTTGAAGATGATTAAGAGCATTCAGTGAGGGCATTAATGGAATGTGACAATGGGGAATTCATTCGAGGAATGGAGGGGATGACTCTAGCATGTCTTGTGGCATAGTTGCTCTTGGCTCAGTAGCTTTCATCCATTATTTACTTCTCATCCTGAGAAGGATGCCAGAATGCCTCCTGTTGTCTTTTACAAAGTGTGGCATGTTATTTCTGTACTTCTTAATAAGCGCTATGTCTGCTTGCCATGATGCTGGCCAGGACAGCTATTTACAAAAACATATTGCACATTTAGAGCAAACTGCAGAAAATAGTTTCTCTGCCTATTCTATTACTTTAGCTCAGGGTAGTGATTTGTATTACTTTTTGGGGGGTGTGCATTGATTTAATCTTCAAATTCTTGCTTTAAAATTTTCATTTTTAGTTCTTTGGTGCATGTAGCCAAGTGAATTTAGTACTGGAAATGGTAAGTTTTCAGAACAATTTGCAAGGTTACTTTCAAATGGCCTTCTTTCTAACTGAAAGGAATTAACTGTTGCAGAGAATCTGGGATTTGTGTACTCTTCTGTGTGGAAAAATTGCATGCTGCTCAAGTTTCTCAGTTGAATTCTTCTTGACTTGAAGAATTAAATCAGAGGAAGGATTCTGTGCTAGAAAAGGAAGGTAGAAAACAAACAGAAAACAGCACAGGGCAAGGATTAGGTGCAGCTGGAGAGAATACCACAGTCTACAAGTGAAAAATG
Organism: Gallinago jamesoni; assembly: GCA_025769975.1. Taxonomy (NCBI): domain Eukaryota; kingdom Metazoa; phylum Chordata; class Aves; order Charadriiformes; family Scolopacidae; genus Gallinago; species Gallinago jamesoni. Next base: position 90,937,331 of record JAOQGH010000012.1, on the reverse strand, counting down.
GAGAGAGTGTTGTGCTTTGAAGGGCTTGCCTGCCTGATTTACTCTTCCTGTTCTGGAGACCAGGAGCAAAAGGAGGTAATAAATTGTTGAGGTTATTGGGATTAAAACACCATAGTGGAGTTAAATGAGCTTCTGAGAATTTCCTGGGAGTCATCTCCAAATGCTGAAGTGCCCAAGTGCTACAAGTGAAGAGGGAAATACGTGAAGAGCTTCCTGAAGCAACGAAGTTGACTTCTTTCAGTGGCAGTCACTGAACTAGCAGAAACTTACTAAAACTTGCCAAAAAAAGATTAAGTTCTAGGTATGGGGAAACATATATTAGCTTTTATTGTTTTTATTTAGTACTCTGTATACCTTGTGCCTTTGGGTGGAATAATAAAAAATGCACAAGAGAAAGCACAAGCAAGTCAGCTGTTGCCATAAGGCAGAAAGGGAGGAAAGCTTATGAAGTTATAAACAAGTTTGGGTTTTATCTTCAATATGTTCATCAAAGAAGAGGGAGTTGCAGCTTGGTGGTGGAGGCAAGGAGTGACTGGTCGAACATCAAACCTGGTTGCTTGGGAGGTAAACTTGAGTGGGGATTAAAGGCTGAAAATACCAACTTCTGTAGCTGCAACTGTGACAGTCAGGAATGGATTGATGCTTTCACTGAGCTTTTTCCTCTGTGTACTGTTAAGGCTAGCTTAACAGACTCATTGTCTAGCAAGTATCTTCCTCAAGGGATAGTCTCCAATCCTATTATAATGATGTCAGCTATTGGCAAATTGTACTTGATGGAGAAACTAGCTTCTTCTCATCTCATTTATATCCTACATAATTATTCTGGTTATTCATGATTCACATCTGTGCCTGTGGGAAGAGAATGAATTGAGGCTTTTTTTGGTTCATGCTGGAGTTTAAGATCCTTCCTTTGTTCCTAACTTTATCTACTCATTTAAATGAGATACACGTGTTTTCTAGTCCAGATACAGGCTTTCCTAAATGAGAAATTCAAATTCCACATTTTTCAGATTCAGCTTGTGGTAGGTATGATAGTGAAAAGGGGTAACTCTATGAAATAATACAAGGTCCGTTCGAAGCATTGTATCTGTTGAAGAATTATCCTAAACCCAGAACAATTGAAAGGAACAGACTATTTACTTTAATTCATCATAAAAAGCTAGTTATTCTTGGAACCGAGTAGCTTTATCTGGCTTATTCGCTACACAGCAACTGGATAGATTTAGATGTGGTTTAGAAGTGAGACAGTATAAATTTAGGGCAATAAAAAAGGGAAATCCTAATTTCCAAATGGTGTATTCAGTGCAGACAGTATGGTTACAGTACATATTATTTTTGAAGCATGGAAATACCCTAATGTCTTTAACTGACCAGACTTCTCATCAGTCATTTTCACATGGGCTTTACTCCATTCAAGAAAGAGAATATCATGAAGTAATCTCCAAAATATCTGAGTTATAAACAGCTGGCCTGCCTGATTTATAGAACATTCAAGCCTGTAATATTAAGTTCATAGGACATTCAGTATCTTCATGTGGAAACTAGAACTTCTGAGCTTCTCAGAAGTTAGCTGTAAGAAGCCTACGGTGTTAGGCTACTCATTCAATTTATCAAATACAATTTTTCAAACACCTGTATCACCTTTCTCCAGAAAGATGCCATTATTTTTCTCATATGTTACTAATTCTATTGCTGAAAATTTATTTTTTAAATTATTTTTTATTTTTGTTGGAGTATTTTAGCTGCAGGAATGCATCCCAACACCCACAGATGTCATTTATTGCTGAAATTTAAGCACTATATGCTTACTGCCAGAGATGACACCCACTCACTAGGAATATTTATGCAGCTATAGGGGCAAGACCAGAACTGTGAACATACCTCATCCTGAAGAACACTCTGGCTTAATTTTCTCAGCAGCTGATCTGAGTCATAATGGGCAGACATCTGAAGAGATTTCACCGTGCTTGGGGCAGACTGGCTTTATCTCCCTACATGAAAACTTCCAGCCTGCCCACAAGAATATGGAAGAAAACGTGGCTCTCTCACAAATCTTGTTGCTTGTTGTTGGAGAAATTTGGCTGCATCAGCCTGAAATTGAGGAAGAAACAGAGATGAAAGTGTTGTTTCTTTCATAGTTCGAATGGTAACGATCCACAGGACTCCCAATGGGATGCTGATTGCTTATTTTCTGTCCTCATTATGGTTGCTCTGAAGTTGAAACCAATATATACTGCATGATTTTTTTCCACTTTTTCTGCCTCCAGAGGGTGAATATTTTGTGTGGTCTAATATTACATTTTTCTAGGTAAAGTGGAGATGACAGAGTGGCTTCTTTCTTAAATGTTGGTGCTCTTGGTTATATGTTAGAGAAGATTTATATTCAAAGAGACGGTTTACTTATTATGTTAAAAAAAGACCCTTAGCTATCCCAAAACATGATTCTGAAGCTGACTATGAAGCCATTACAAAGAATGTGGGATTTTTTAATATTTGCAGTTTTCTAAAAGTAAATAGTGTTCTCATAGCATTTGTTGCACAAAAAGGGGTGTGTGTAAATGACAGCAGGTCATTATCTGCTAGAAGAAAATGAAACCTGTTTGCCATTGATATATAGTGGGAAGTACCAGATTTGCATACACTGAACAAGTGTTCCGGGCAGCCACTGCATTCTTCTAAATTTAAAGCTTGTGTTTGGTTTCTGGATATTCTTCTCCTTCCCCTGAACTGGGGACCTGCCAACCTCAGTGGAAGGACAGGCCTTGAAATGCTTACTTATTACAGGTATCTTATTACAGATATTACAGATATGTAATAAGATATGTTTGGATGGGCCACTGCAGCTCTTGTTTGCCATCACCCAGACCACTTCTCTTTCCTTTACATCTAATTCTGTTTGGCCTCTCATAAAATTCTTGTGGCAATTACAGCAGTTGTGTGCATGGCGATGCACTGAAAATTGGTATTACAATTTTAATTGTAACAGGGGCTACCAAACCAGGCTATAATTTAAAATATTTTAGTTGGAACAGAGAAGAAATCTTGAGGCATGGCCATATAGCAGCTGTTGGTACTATTGAGAATACAAACTGATAAGATGTAGGAACTTCTGGCACATGGAATGGTGAATGTCACTGAAAAAACATTGTCTTAGTAAATGCTGATATTTTAATGGAGACAATACCACTGTGCATGGAAAATGGGAGTATGCGCTGCCACTGCCAAAAAAAAATACAAAAAATCTTGCCTTTAGGTTTATTCTTCGTACTGCTTTCCTGCTGGGAATATTGATAATGGAAATGCACAAAGTTATCATTAAATAATCACTGTCAGTACATGCTTAGGATGTAGATGAGTTACACAGTATCTCTCTATCATTGATCATGTATGTGGGAACCATTAAAATGTATTTTAAAAGTTTAAATGATTAATCATATTCCAAACACAGTGTGAATATAATGAATATAAATATTATGTGTAAGAAAGAGTTGTTTTAAAAAACCTCTTTATCTCTGATCAAAATAACAGAAGAAATACATTTATCTTGTCATCTTTAACTATGAATCAAGTCTTGTAAGTTGAGCAAATTAACTGCAAACTGATAACACTAGTGCAACAGGTGTGCAATTAAGGCGCAACAAAAGAGAATTTATTAGACTCAGAATGTCATTTGGAAGTTTTAATTGCCTTTGCAAGCAAGGGGAAAGTTCATTCTGAATGTTTTACTTATTTTCCAGGAACCATAATTATGTCAGAAGAATTGCGAGATGCTTTAGATAATATGTATGATGCTAGAATTCCAAAACTGTGGTTTAGGATTTCCTGGGAGTCATCTACTTTGGGATTTTGGTTTACTGAGCTTCTTGAAAGAAACCAGCAGTTCAGCAGTTGGCTGCAGGATGGCCGACCAAATCAGTTCTGGATGACAGGATTCTTTAACCCACAGGTGAGACATCCAGTTTGATCTTTCTAAATCCTCTGCAACAGCTAAATTAGACCTTGAGAGAACTTCAAGCTGACTCAGTCATGACTATAAAAAATGTAATCTAAATTCAATTTTTAGCATAAACATAGGATAAATTAACTTCAACATATATTGAAGACATTTTTGCTAGACCAAAGTAATGTTAGTGCAATAATGGAACACATCTTCTGATTGCTTTAATTATAGTGTGGAAATTGGGTAAATACACAGCTTTTTCACATTTCAACATTGTCTTCCTTCCCCCCCCTCCTTTGTCAGAGTAATCTGGTTTTCATTCATTGTATGAAAATCCCTTTGAGTACAAAACAAGGTAAGTGTCAAGACTTTGACATAGGAAGAAGAATTTTGGCCTTGGCTCTCAATCCTTGCAAATCAGTTCTTCGAAATGGAAGGTTTGTTATTTATAGCACTCCAGAATTGTGCCAGACTTGGTCTGCAGAGACATATTAAAAATACAGCCTCTTGCCTGCACCATCTAAAATAAAAACCTGGCACAAAATGAAACACAAAAAAGGAAGCAGCTGAGAACAGAGTTAAAAGAAGTAAAGTATACATACCTAGGTGATGTGTAGTTTCTTTGCACAGCTATCCACATTCATTAAAGCTTTTTATGATTCACAGATGTTTGTGGGAAGTGTGAGTTGTGGAAGTGAGTCATTGTGAGAGTATCCAGCCAACAGGTTTCTGTGAAGCCTTAGCAAAAAGCTATTTTAAAGATCTATTTTAATCTCAGTACTTGTTAGCAATGCAAAAGCTAGCTGAAACAGCTGCCTAGAATAGAGAAAGCAACAGTGGCAAATATTCTCTAGGACTACTGCTGGGAAATATCCATCTATCATCTCTCCTGTCTGTGTCAGCTGTCTGTTGGTACCGCTTTATAGCATGGAAGAGTGCTCACAGAATCCCTGAGCAAAGGGCTCCCAAACAAGAGTATGAGGGAGAGGAGTTTTATTAAAATGATTATGCTTCCATACTTGATTTGTTAGCAACACATTGATAGTAGCATTCTAAAATTTTCCTAAGTAATTTTTGCAATGATCAGGCTGGATGCAACCCTAATAGGCTTTTGGTTTTGTTGGTGTTTGCTTTTGCACTACAGATGAGCAAGAGCTGATACAGATTTTGTACTGGCTATTTTAGCTGGCTTTTTTTTGTGCTTTGGGGTTGTGTCAGTTCTGAAATTTTGCTGGCTCAAATTGGGCATCCTATTTATTTTTTTTGAACCTGTACATCTGGATTTGTCAAAAAAGCTGTCAAATAATCAGAGTAAAATATCCCCAAATAAGTTGTGATTTAATAGACCATAGTAAGTGAGAAAGCCTCTGGAACTACAAAAATTTAACCCTTCATAACAAGTAGTTCTAAAAGTCCCTAAATAGACAGTGTGAAGAGAAAAAAACAATCAGAGAATGAGAACTGCTTACCTGATTAAAAAAATTATTTGTGCTGACAATCACAAGTTTAAGAATCAGATAGTTATTGTTACAGTCTCCATTTTCTGTAACCCAGACTGTGGGATTGGCTCATTCTACAAGAAATTCACCTGAGCAGACTCCTTTTCTATTTAATTAACTATTGTTTTGTTAATAGTCATATTGCTGTGTTTAAAATCAGTACTTCATACTTAAGAAAATTGATTTTCATCTTCTCAAGCAAGTTGAGGTGATGAAGTATTAGTGCTGCAGTTCTAATGGCTTGTTTGTAATACCTGAGAAATTGTCAGAAAATTCCTTTCATTTGTGAGATGAAATGCAGCTCCTAGATCTCACTGTTTGCTTTATAGTCAGTGGATAAATGCCATGGATAACACAAGACAATAAAGTAGATTTATAGCACTGGGAGAATGAGGCATTTTGGCAATAAAAAGTAATATAGGACCTCACTCTGCCTTCTCTTGGACTGTTTATACACTAGGGTAAATTTAGTAATTTCACAGAAGTTAATCTTATTTATAGTGATACAAATGAGAGCAGACTCAGGCTTCTATGTAAAAGAAACCCAATTCCCTGTGCGTGTCTGCATGGGGCCAAGATAACTGGGGTGAACAAAACAAGAAGTGCCATGAATTTTCTTTCTTCCTAGAAGCCAAGCTGATGTTTCTGGATTTTTTCCTCAAAAAACTTGACAGTATGCATATCTGATTTCGATCTCCCTATTTCCATATTCTGGCTGATACAGTTTTATTATTTCCTTGTTTGCATCTCTGTATCCATTTGCCATCACTTGTCTTATATATGGATTTTTAGCCCTGTGAGGCAGAACTGTCTTTCTGGTTGTATAGAACTTAGCATAATGAACCTTCAGCCTATTTCTAAGACCCTGAGATGCCAAATCAATGTGAATACTAATAAGAATAGGAGGTACAAGGCCTCCATTTCTCAGTGCCCACTTAATTCTAGTAAACCTGCCATAATTTGCTCACAGTAGAAACTGCAAAATAAGTGCCAAACAAGGAACCTCCTAAGCAAAGCAAAGGAGAGAATATGATTGTGAAAGCAATAGACTTAACTGATTTCCATATTTCTTGTCATAGCTTCCATGGATGCCTGCTTTTCCCTCACTAGAAAGTTCACAGTTAGTTTGCAATGGGTTGTTAGAAAGGAAAGGGACAAAGCTTTAGCAGCTGTCAGTGAGCAGGCCAGGGAGAAGTTCAGAAAAATGCAGGTGAAGAAAGAAGAAATAATTTTCCCTTTCTGAAATAACAACATGCCCCCTCTCCTCCAATACTCCCCAAAACCCAAAACAAAACAACTCCACACAAACAAATAAAAAACCAACAGGGCAAAGACTACCAAAAATCTAAACAAATGTCATGCCAAGTGATCCATTATGTCCCTGACAGGGTTTTGGGGACAGCCAAGCCGTCAGCCCTACAGTGGCACCTCAAGTCACTTGATTCTTTTTTGCCGTTTATTGTGCCAGTCATCTGCTCTGGGATACCCAGCTGGGCCTCCAGCTCACAGCTGTAGTCTTTAAACACTGTCTAGGATTCATTCAAATGAGCAGATAAGTGTTACAAGTCCCACTGCAGACAGCATATAGGTCCTGTCATCTCTGCAAGAATAGTCTGCAATCTAAAGTTTATCCCTGAAGACAACTCACAGCTCTGAGCTTACTTTTATTCCAGTGTTTCCACAGTGCCTTTGAACTGATTCCCTTAGTACAGTCTTTGCTCTGTCCTGTCCTCTTCAGACTCTTTTTTCTTTAATATTTCAGTTTATCTGGGATCCAGTAGCCCTCTGGGGCTTCCTGGCAGTGAACACTTCATGTATTTTAAAGTATTGGTACTAGCATGTTTCTACAAATTAAAATGCCACAAATTAACTACAAGGATTCTGCTTTCATTTAATGGCATTTCTGATAGAAGGACTTGGCCTTTAATCCTGTCTCCCTTAGCTATATGCTAGAGTTCTCACTTACTTCAAACGCAATTAAAATTATCTGTGCTATCACAAATGCTCTTTAAAACACTTGTCCTAAGGTCTCTGGAATGATATTAATGAGAAGCAACCAATGTCACTTAACTGAAACGTCTGAGTTTATGAATGTCATCTCATGTTCTCGTAACTTGAAGGGTATTGTGTAGCTACCAAGTGCTCAGCACGTGCAACGAGCCCTCCACTCCCAGCAGCCAGAGGCTGGGCCCTGCATTCAGTAGCCCAATGTGCTAATGTTTCCTCATCTGACTTCTTTCCATTCTCTTGACCCTAACAGTAGCTCAACTGAGTGTCCTGCAGTGTGAATACTGAAGAAAAATAAAAAGCCCGCTCAGTTCCCTCATTGCTCCTGATTTCTTCCTGGCTGGGCTGTTGGCTCTCTGTTACCTTCGTGTGTTGCACATGTGGCTTTGTATTCTCCCATTTCTGTCTCCAGATACCTTCTTTCTCTGCTCTGAAATCTGTCCTGAAAATTCTTCCAGTCTAGTTGTCCTTCTCAGTAAGTCCCTCTTGCTCTGCATGTTCAATTTTTGTTTTTTATTCATTCATCTCACAGCTATGCAAATGGGTTTCCATAGGATAAAATAAGGTGTACGTCCACAGCATGGCCACTGGAAGCTCAAAGAGGTCCACCCTCCTGTCTCTTATGGCTAAGACGCTTCCCATGTGTGCGTGCATGCGGTCAGTTAGTTATAGGAGAGAAGTTAACCAGCATCTTCAGCCTGGC
>JAOQGH010000012.1:90892487-90929082 GCA_025769975.1 Gallinago jamesoni | reverse complement strand
CTAAGACGCTTCCCATGTGTGCGTGCATGCGGTCAGTTAGTTATAGGAGAGAAGTTAACCAGCATCTTCAGCCTGGCTTAGGTTGTGGTAGCTTGTAACAGTGTCATGAGGTTGTAACTTTTCAGAACAAGACTGTTTCATTCTGTGCTGCTGAAGGGCTCTGAGTTTGTCTTGCTGGTGTGTACAATAGTATGTTATTGTAGTATATTAAGGCTTTGCACTGAGCAAAGTGACAGAGGCATTTCACTATTTAATTACATGATTCCAGTTTGTACTTTGTGTCCTGTTAAAATCTTCATGATTTTTCAACTGAAAAGCATTTTTACAATGTAAAATGTAAGAAAAGGTGAGTAATATAGCACATAAAATACCAGTTTTATCTGTAGCTTAGCAATTACCTGTATTTGGAACCTCACAAAACACATTAATCTGGCAGACTTATAAACCTGTCTCCATCTGGTTGGTGGTACAGTAGGTGTGTGAGGTGAGGTGAGTGATACATCCAGCTTCCAATATGTTAAATAAGCCAGTTTGGTGGCTTCTTAGCACCAACACATGCTCACCAAGTATATGAGTGCATGGTACTGGGAAAATGTAGGGAAGCACTGCATTTATAATACTGCATTTAGTTTTATATGTACATGAGGTTCTGCCGGATGAGGTTTTATTGGGATGATGTCACTTATATAGGAAGAAAAGTTGGAAATGGGTAAATTCAAGTTTTTTAAAAACTCTCTGTATCATATTCACTCTCCTTAGGGGTTCCTAACTGCTATGAGGCAAGAGACAACTCGTATGAATTTAGCGAAAGGGTGGGCTCTCGATAGTGTTGTTTTACACAATGAAGTGACCAAGATGATGAAAGAAGATGTTACTGGCCCCCCTCCTGCTGACATCGGTGGGGTTTACATATATGGCCTTTTCCTCGAAGGGGCAGGTTGGGACCGCAGAAACAGTAAGCTGATCGAGTCGGCACCAAAGGTAAGGATCAAGTGGGCATAACTGACTGTGTCGCAATATGGTGTGCTCAGAGAACACCAGGATGTATTTTGAGTGCCTGCAGCAGTGGTTTCAAAACAGATTTTCAGAGGGAAGAACACCAGCAGGGCTGGGAAGAGGATAGGGGGTGAATCCGCCTGAACTGAACTGAAGTGCTTCTGTCAGAAAATGAATTCAGGCTGCGCTGCACCGGAGCAGACCAGGTGCTGGGCTTCTTGGCTTCAGGGCCCTAGAAGCACAGCTGTGTTTGAATAAAATAGTGTAACCCATAGTCAGCCTTCTTTTTAATGAGCAAGTGGGATCCTATCATAACTTCCAGAGCCCAGGACTGGGTTTGATGACAGGCGCAGTGGAGGTCAGTGTTAGGATGGCTAGAAATCCCTGGCATTTGTTTTTGAATAAGAGGAATAATATTAGTTCTGGGCTTATGCTCATTTATCTATGCATGGATTTACATTTTATTGATGTGACTAAGCAGATGTAGAACCTCGCTGTGGAGTAGTGATAGACTTGGTCACTGCCCAGGGAAAGCTGCCATTGGCTTTTTGCAAACCAGTGATAACTGTCCTGGAATTGGAGTTGAGGTAATTCCTCTCCATAGGTAAAATACTTCTATATCTGGCTGAGAGCAAACTTTTCCAAACCAAACCTTGCCAGCTGTAGCTTCTGGTGACAGCTGTTGCTCAGTTTGTCAAAAGACACCTTCAAAAATGGTGTTTACTGAAGTGCTCTGGTGTGTTCAGCAAGCCTCCGTGTTGCTCTTGGATTCAAGTCTTTTTTTCCCTTACTGCCAATGAATATTGCTGGAAGACTTGAGGGAATCTAGTCTGGATAAACACTCAAGAGACACCTTGGATCTTTGAAGCTCATTTGCCAGCAGTGCAGAGCAGACAGGGAGGCTTGCTAAATGCAGCTTGGCCTTTGTAGCTCCAGTGCTGCCATTCAGGGAACAGGAGGTGGGGAAAAAGTAGGGAAAACTAGCCACAGGGGCAAAGGATGGGAAAAATGGTCTCTCTCCCTCCTAGAACTACCCTGTTGTTTTTCCACCTACTCCCATGGCATGCCGTTTTTGAGGTTTCTGCTGCTTTCTTTTCCTTCTAGGCTCACTGAGCTGCCATTGGCCTAAAGTTAGAGTCAATGTAGTAGTGACCACAGGTTCTCGCGTGTACCTCTGCTGAGGTGCTTGTGCTTTTGCTGAAGGCCATCACTGAGTGTAGTTCTGGCATTCGGAGTTCAGACACCCTGTCCTGCTTCTCTAATGCTGAGCCGCGTGTCTCTTTTTAACATTCTCAGGTCCTGTTCACAAGTCTTCCTGTAGTCCATGTGTATGCTGTTAGCACAACAGCACTGCATGACCCAAAGAAGCAACACGGAAGTGTGTACTCCTGCCCTGTCTACAAAAAGCCTCGGAGAACAGACCTGACGTACATTTTCTCTTTGTATCTGAAAACAGTGCAGAATCCTGACCATTGGACTTTACGGGGGGTTGCACTGCTCTGCAATTCAAAATAAGGACCTACAGATAGCTAAAAAGAAAGAACCAACTGGGAAGATTAATCTGCAGCCACTAGGGCTTCTCTTGTTATTGACAAAGTGGCGGCTACTTTCTCATAGGGTATGGGAATTAATAAGTGACATATAGAGATTGTGCTAATTACACATAGATCAGCTGACTCTTTTAACAGCAAAAGTACCAAATGTATTTAACCTGGGAATATCAGAGGGAAAAGAGTTGCCAGATGTAAAATTTGGCAACCATTATAAAGTAAGTGAGAATATAATCGACCAGCTTGCTCTTAATGGAAACACTAGGGCAAAAGTGCTTATGATAGTGATAACTGCTCTAACATTTACAGTGGTTCTTTTGTAGATGTTATCTTTTCTTCCTAATACAAGACTTCTTCATAATAGGATATAATTCTTTTTAGATTCATCTTTGTTGTTAAAAACTTATCATCCATAGCATTATTACAGCTGTAATGACAAGTGAATTAAACATATGGTAAAATTTTATGTTTATCTGCATATATTCCAATGCACATTTGCATTTGTAAACTTACTGGGTAGTTTTATAAATGGGTGCTACTGTTTCCTTGAATAGTCACTTGATTATGCAAACGATCATAGAAGTTGTACAAACAGGTGAGTTCATCTTTGCAGAAGTAGTGGCCTCTGCACGTATTAACTCATGTTGAAATCCATATCCCATTATAAGGAAGATGTGCATGCTCCCCCCTCCCTCCATTATTAGTGAGAAAAAGGTTTTATTCCAAGTTTTGCATCAGTTCAGCTAAAAAAAAGTAAAAGACACACAGGATATTTCTAGGAGTAGATCCACCTGAAGTGGTTGAAGTAATTTTTTGTGTGTTACCACTGTTGCTGCCTACCCTGTAATTGAAGGGTGATTGCTACTTCTCTTTTGGTAGACAGACAGCTATTGCCTTTTTTCACTAGCACAAATTCAAAGGAAAAGAAATTGCTGTTGGATGTTATGAAGGAAAGACTTGCAGTGAATGCTTTGTTAATCACTTTTTTTTTTCCTTGTAAACACTTTCAATTTTTGTATAAATGCTCCCATTTCTTTTCAGCTGGCGTCTAAGAAAGTAGTTCATCCTTTCCCATAACCATTCTTACTCTGCAGTGAGAAATTGCAGGGCTCTTCCCATGAGGAAGCTTGATATTCACACTCCCACACACAACGAAGCAGAAAGTGCCAGATTTCTTCTTGGAAAACAGAGCAGTCAGGGACAGGGTCCCTTCCTCCCGCTGAGCTGGGAACGGCACTTGTTTCACACACAGCGCTACTGAGATTATTTTAACAAGTGAAACCAGCTGTTCAAAAAAGATACCCCAAACCTCCCTGCAGCTGTACGTCAGCCGGTTTCCTTGAGAATTTTGTTTCCAAGAGGGTGAAGTATTGGGCTTCAAGATCCTTGCTCTTGGAAATTATGAGAAAGGGACACTTCAAGCAGCAAAAAGCTGTGCTGTTGCATAGAAATTGAGCTTGTAAAACACAGTGTTCTCCTCATCCCCTACCTGTATGAGGGGATACGAAGTAAATTAACTTTGATCTCTTGGTACATGTAAAATTCAAGTCAGTAACACTGATAATCAGTTAAAATGAAGAGCGTACATTGAAATGCTTTGCACACCTGAAGAGCTCACTACTTGCTATGAAAACAAATCATCCTATGAACAACTGAAGTTAGAAGTAAACATTAAAAAATACATATTTGATAGAGCTTATATGCGGTGCTACATGATAAGCTCCATGGAAACTGCATCACTTCTTTTCTTTGTCAAGTAAAATGAGAAAATTAAATGCTATATAAAGAAAATCTATAGGCAATTATGTTCCAGCACTTAGTGTTCTCCTGTATAAAAAGGCAAAGAATAGCTTCTTTGAACTTTGACATTTTCATTTACATAACTAAACCCTGTTTGTCAGTTTAGGAAAATATCAAGCCTTGCAGAATAGAATGCAGCCCGTGTTAGAGAAGAACCAGACAAATCATACAGTGTTTGACTGAAGGTACCTACAGGTTTATACAGAACTGAAGAAGAACACAGAGTTGCCTGGTTCCAGAAAACACTTCCTATAGCTGGGGAAAAAAAAGCTAACCAAAAGCTCCACTCTGTCCTGCCCTTCCATTTCGTGGAGTTGCTGCTTCAAAGCTGACAACGTTAATTTGATTTGAAATGTCATTGACAGAGTATAACATTGACCTTCCCCAAGCAGTGTTTCCTAGTTACTATTGCTAAAGCTGCTTCACTTCAAATGTGATGTTCAGCAGACTAAATGAAAGAACTGGCAGGCAGAATATTTGAAATCAAACTAGTTATATTTAAATTATAGATTAACAATTAACTGGGAGTCCTCAAACAATGTATATAGATAACGAGTTATGCTCTGCTGTTCAAATGAATCTGCGATATTAAATACAATCATACAGCTTTTGGCAATTCTTGTACAAATTTCACACAGATAGTAATGACTAACATTGCTTTAGATACGTGCTTTGAAGGCAACTCCGTTGAAGAATGAAGAGAGCAAATAGAGTCCTGCACCCCTTGTCAGCCCAGTGGCCGTGTTTACAAACATATCTGATGTCAGGGCGCTGGCTCCCGAGTGTTGCAAATAAGCAGCATTCCATACTCCAAAGGGTGTCTGTCTCCTAATCCCTGAGGCTGTGGCTGGTCGATAACGATGACGGTAGGAAACAAAGAACTGGGTTAGCGATTGGCCCTGTACTTCAGCAGCTTTGTAGAAAAGATTTAATTGCAGTGAAGCTCAGAAAAATCACAAAGAATGGAAAACAAACCACTTCCCTTGTCTGGTCAGTTATGTTCATGAGCCTTGTGATCCTCTGGATAGAGTAGCAATTCTTTAAAAGACCTCACAGAAACTTCAGTTACAATATTCTAAATGTTTTTGTTTTTTCTCTATTTATCCAGAACCCATACATTAATCCTCCTTTACTGTTTCATACCCTGCCTTTCTCGTAATCACATCTTTCCAAAACACAAAGGTGATACCCCATTCTCTTTTCCTCCTGCTATTCCATACTTAATGTGTCTTCTTTTTTATTCTTACTCCAGAAGTGCAGAAACTACATTGCTTACATATATCAAACCTTCCTCTTCCAGTCTTTAGTCATTTCAGGAGTTCCACTTTTCCAGTGAGAAGAAACACAATTTACTCAAAACCCTATGATTCCTGCCATGTTTTATCACACCCTGGATAAAGCAGGAATTTCCTTCTTCTGCACTTTCAGTGAGGGCCCTTAAACAAAAAGATTTGTATAGCTGAACACACATTTTTCATAGTTCTTCCTTTTGCTAAGATGAACTAATAGCTTTGTTATTGTTTTCCAATTAGAGGAGTTGGTGTAAGAAAATGGAAATAAGTTTTATACCATTGTACCTAAAACTAGAGAGAGTGATGAGGCTGCTGACGGCTAAATCAGTCTTGAAAACACAGCAGATTTCCATCTGCCTCTGTGGGATCCAGTTGGGCTGTGATGGCTACCGGCTCACTGCAAGGCAGAGGGGGAGCCCCTTCATTCAGTTTGCATGGCTTGGCTTTCGTCAGGAAGACAACACTACAGACACCCATGTAAATGAGAGTACACCAACACATGTTTGGGGATATAACACAAATTCACACATTTTTCTAAAGCTGAGCGAATACATACTGTGTCATCTCTTGCTCAATAAGGACAGTATGGTGTGTTTCCTACTCCATCCCTTATGCTGATTGCTTTAAGTCTAGCAAAGGGACATCATCACCTCCTCCTCCTCCTTCTTTTCCTTCCTGCTTAAGAACAACTTCTGGGATTGTCATTCCTTTTTCAGTTGACTGGGAAGCACCTTTTGTTGCACTGTTCTTGTCTTTCTTTACCTTAGTGATCACTTCCGTGTAAGAGATTTCTTCGGTGAAGGGCTCTGCTGCTGCGAGCTCAGAGGCGATGTGCGCCCCGGCTTCCTGGATCCCCTCCTCACCTTCGGCTCCTGTTCGTTCTTTACTTTTTTTATGGATCTTGAACGTCTCCTTTGTTGGGGCGGCTTGTGAAATGGTTTTCTTGATCCTTATCCCTGATTGTTTCAGTCTCTCTCCTGACTGCCTGATCCTCTCTCTCCTCTCGGGGGTCACTATTCTAGTTCGAAGCCTGGTTACCTTATTGCCAAAATTCTGTCTTGTCTTTTGGATATTTTCCCTCGAAAATGCCTTTTTGATATCATCTATGCGCCTCATGCCTGATTTCTTGAACTGGGTTGCTTTGCTTTCTTCAATGTAATATTCTTCATCAGAGGACAGGTCATCAGGTGGGAAGAAATCATCCTCTAGAGTTTCAGCTGCCGTCCTCTCTTTGATAACAGAGAGAGATGAAGGACACTCGGTTTCCTCCTGTGAATGAAAGCACAGAGTCATCCTCCAAGAAGCATGTTTTAAAAGGAGGGTGAGTCAAGCATTTTGTTTGTTGGCTTGTAGTTAATTAATGCTAACTGAAATACAATAGTGTAACAAAGTAAGGTAGGCTTGTACCACTGTATGTGATCTACACAGAGTACAAATGGCAGAAGAAACCTTTGCCAAGTTCTGTAAAGACATCATACCTGCTTAAAAATTTCTTACCAATGTGGTTCTACCTGCAAATAATGAATGCCACGGTCCTATATTTACTGGCCCCTAATGATTTTCAGAGCAGATTTTTCTGGTTCATGGGGTTTTTTTGAAGCTGATCTGCTTCTCAGAGATTGGGCCTAGATCCATTATTCCTCACCAATAAAAGTAGATATCCTATAGACAAACTAGGCTCCTGTGCTTGTGCTAGATGTCCGCTCTTCCAAATGAGTGCCTCAATGACACCAGCAGCTTCAGCCTTTTACTGTCACCGAGGCAATTGCACATTATTGACTAACTGGAGCTTAGCAAACAATTCTGTTGCTGCCCTGAAGGGGATGAACCCCAACATACTAACTTACATGTGCTGGCTTCACCAGGGGACAAAGTCACTAAAGGAATGAGATGTTACTCGCTAAAGCCAGTTCCATACAGTTCACCCAGCACCTGCACCATTGCTGAGGTGAACCTGACTTGCTCCATCTGGAAAAATACGAATGAGCCAGAGCAAACACCTCTATCGCCTGTGGTGACTTTGGTGACCTGTATGAACATGCACTATTAGATATTTATATTATACATATGGTACATATTAGCTGCATGCTTGGAAGTGGTGACCATCTTAGGTATTTTAGCACTAGGAATTTATGTAGCCCCTCCAAAGACAGACTGCTAGAGGCTCAAAATTTGAAGACACACAGAAGACTTTCAAAAGCTGTCCACAGTAAGCAATTTACCAAGAATCGCTCAATGGTTAAGGACATACCAAAAAAAAAGGGAAAAAAAAAAGGTTATGGTAATGGCAGTATGCAGCAGTATCTGAATGGGGAGAGGCTCCTAAGAGAGGTGATCTCCTGATCAGACTGCTGTCTGCATGGACATTACAAATTTGTGGCTCAGTGTCACCGAGTCGCTTCTGTCTAGAAGGACTAGTGTAAGCAGAGTAGAAACACTGTAACTTAAGGAGGTATAAGAAGAAGACCACCAGCCCCTTCTTTCCTACTAACTGTTTACGTGCACGTGCTCTTCTCCAAAGACGAGCAGCCCTTTAGGGTGCAGACAGGTACAACAGCTGTATAAAACTTCTCTAAGCTGTTTCCCATTAGTACCAACTACTTCAGCTGATTTCTGAGGCGTGACAGTGTCTGGGCTCTATCCTTAGTGTTATTACCTTAATGCAGAAAATAGGAGAGATATTAGTTGTGAACCTGTGAAGAATGGGTCAGTCTTACTGAATATTTTGCTGTGAGCTCGTTTCTGGCCAAAAAGATGTCCATCACTTTTCACAGTAAGTCATTAGAGGCAAATCATGTTTAATGTTGTTTTACAGAGTACTAGCAATATATATAATAAAATACATTAAGTTATTTGGCAGATAAAGATCACTTAAGAGTCTGTCATCATGTCTTGGCTTTATTAAAAACCCTCTAGTAAAATAGTTGTTAATGCTAAGAAAAAATAGGGATGAGTTATGCTGCATTGATTACAGCAGAATGTTATTCAACTCATCTGTCAAAATCAGCAGGAACAAAACTACAATGCTTTGCTAATAATCATCTTCATTAACATGTGCAAATTAACATTAATTATATAAAGCCTTCTATATATAAACATAATCCCTTCTTTTCTGAAGATGAACTAAAACACAGCTGGATAATAACTCCTCAAAGTTTACAAATTATAGCCCATTCCTTCAGCTGAAATGGTAACACAAATGTTTCCAGAATGACTAGTCTGAAATTTCAGAACACACAGAAATGAATACAATGTGATGAATAGGGCTTGCTGGTCACGTGAAGATTACTTTTTAAAAAGAAAGAAGGCAGAGAGACTATTTTCTCTGCAATATTTAAGCTGTCTTTGGAAGAAGAACAAACTTTTCTCTAATTTTTGTCACTTATTTGCCAGATTTTTATTGTATTTAGCTTTATAGTTTATTATCTAGAGGAGAGCTTTAACTTTCATACACAAGCGTTACCATGACGACTTATGAACAAGAATGTGTGAGATGAAGGCCTTGAAGACAAGACATAGACACTAGAGCTGGAGCTCCTGAGGACCATTTTTCATTCTGCTGCAGACTCTGAGAATAATTTTTGCCGAATCTCTTTCTCTTTTTTTCCTTGGTTTCCACACACATCTTGCAGAAGGCTAAAAATTAGTGTGAGTTTCTCTCTGCTCTCAAGATTTCTGGATGGAAGGTGTTACCAAAATGGAAAGTATTAGTGAAACTGGCTGGCACATTAGTGGGGGGTTCATAATAACAGCACAGTGATTTAGGCTCAGTAGGAGAGCTTTCTCATCTGCTTCCTTGCTCTCTCCTGCCCCTCCTCATTTCTTCTTATCACTAGATGTCAGTGGTGTGGAGTGAAGGTAGGAGCTCAGCCTTCCTAATGAAGGAGTAGTAAGTTTTAGCACCAGATGGGAATTTGGTGGAGTCATAGCATACAGCTACCAGCTCAGTTAAGGACTTACTAAAAGCAAAGGCAAAACACCTGCACAGGACAAAACCCTACAGTGAGTGACAGTTTTATTCTTGGCTTGAAAGCAGATGGGACTGGAAATAGCAGGACTGGGCAGCCCGGTCTTCTAGGAGGGTGAGATGGTGTTGAACAATTAGTGGTGCTACTTGTGAGCTTTTAGTTAAAATCCTAGTTAAGTATTTTGCTATTAAGGCATCTTACATGACACCACCACCTCACGGGAGGTCAGGGAGGATCTTTAAGCTAAATTTGTAAGTGCTGAAATAAAATGAGGACAGAAGATTATTTCACAGGCAAAGATGATATGGAACAGTGGCATATTTTTAACCTGATTTCTTGAGAAAAGAGGAATGCCATCATATGGTCTGTCTGTTGGTTAATACCACAGACAATGCAAAGGACATGTACTCTGTGTCTACTGGTAAAAACCAAGATACGCACACACCAGAAACAAATCTGTGGAAACTGATCATTCCTCTTCCCTTTCATCAGTCCTACAAGATGTAGCACCTGGAGAGGGTGCTCGCACTGGTCCTAGTATGCTCATTGGCCATGTTCTCCAGAAAACATAGTCCACTGCTCAGCACACTGAAAATAGACCCAGACCTCTCAAAACAACACTTTTTTTTAACTTCTCCTCCAAGAAAAAAAACAGAAAATGAGCAATGTGATTGATTTGAAAGTCATCTTGGTTTTGTACAAAAGGAAGTGTAACATATACTTTCACGTTATGCAGCTCCCGCTTTCCCACCCCCTACGCACCTCTTAGCTAACACGTAAACATTTGGGCATTTTCCACCAATTTGAGAAGGGAGCTGCACTCAGCCACGAAGAGCTCTTTGCTGAGGAGCTGGCTGGCTCTGTCTCCCACCTAACGTCTGTCCTGAGCAAACACAGCAGTGGCTCAGGTGCCTTGCTTGTGGATCTGGACCCCATGTTTTTCGCAGGTGACACGGCATACTGGGAAGAGTTGTTGTGTGTTATGAATGGATGTAGGAGAGGAGAGGGCAGAAGGGAGTCAGATTAGATAGTGTGTTGTTGAAACTGGAAATATTTTGGAAAAAAATGCATGTGTGTGGAAGGAAATGAGGTCTGGAAGGAGAAAGGTTTCAGGTTCTGTGGTAGCCAAGGAGGGACTGAAGGCATTGGCTGAATGATAAGGGAAAACTGCACAGTCGTGCAATTCAGGAGTGGCTGGTGATGCCCCTGGCATGGTAAGTTTGTTAAGAAAGCATTTTAAACCTGAACACTGGCTTTTCCTAGTTTTTGAGTATTTAACTTCTCAAATATGCCTAGCCAAAGAAGTTTGTGTTTTTAAGGGCCTGGCTGAACACAAAGTAGACATGTGAGTAAACCACAAGTGTGGTGAAGGTGACCAGCACAGCATTGGTTTGAATGGATGGCTCTGGGGACAGTGACTGTTGAAACCCAGATGTTTCTAACACTGGGTTCCCAAGAAAATCTGGCTCCATCGTTGTAATTTTCTCCTTCTACTACTATTTCAATTTAATTCAAAATTAGAAAATTTTCAAAGGGACACAGGTCTCAGTGCATGAGGGCACTGACCAGTTTGCAGGCTCTGCTGGGGCCTCCTGGTCTCGTGGAGGGGATCACAGCAGTAGCATTTTTCTCCCACAGCATATAGCAAGGCGTTTATGAGGGAAGGCTAATGCATCTGCTCCTTGAACTATGCAAAGTGCAAGGTGCAGGCTCTTTTTCACCTCACAGAAGCCTTAAAAACAGTAGGTAAATAATCATCAATGTGCCAATGCCCCGAGTCAGTGTGAGGAGACTGTTGAGGTGGTGATGCTCAGATAATTGAAAGTTACAGGGGAAAAGAGGGTGTCTCAAACTGTTCCTCCTAGGTAACCCTGCCTGCAGGCTCTTTCCATCTCTGGGCAGGAGAAGAAGGGGAATGGCAGAACAAATTGTTTAGTGATGTCTGAGGTGGTGAGACGCTGCAGTGGTGTCCTGGCAAAGATCAGGTCGGCTCTAATGGCACCTTCCTCTCTGAGTGCCGCACTAAGGAGCAAATAAGCCAGAGGCAGCTGCTGGAAGTGGGATGCTGTGTCTTCAGCGAGGGCAGGGAGGCTGTGCAGGTAAAAGGGTTAGTAAAAAAATTCCCTCACAAACCCGTCAGCTAAATCTCCACTCTTCATCTTTGTAAGCACAAATGGCATCAATAATTAATAGCAACAATAGTATTATTTTCATTAAAGAAAGGCATGCTCCTAATTTAGAGTCCACTGGATTCACTAAATGAAGCAGTGACCGTGTCACTGCACAACCATACTTAGGCTTTCAGAACATTAACAATTTTAATGATAATTTCAGTAATAATTTAATTGTAATTCCATTTAAAAAAAAAGAGCGCTATGAAGGCATTTTAATGAGTGTGGCAAGTTGAAGAGCTTTATTCCCCTTGCCCTTTCATGGTTTTTTTGCACACATGTTCTGGGCTTGTATTTCAAATCCCAGACTGAGCTTCTAGGGTGGACAAGGAGGAAAAAAATAATATATATATCTTATGTGTAAATATGTGCTAGAAACACTGTAAAACAGTTTTGCATTCTCTTTTCCAATAGCTTGAGAGTGTAACTCTAACAAGCTTTAATAAAGGCAACTGTTAGCAGCTGGCAAATATTATCTATTTTCAGTTAAAACCTGAGCAGAACAAAACTTCTTAAGATGCAAAAAACAATTGCAGAGAAAACCAGAAAGACCAAATAAATAATTATATTTTATATATATATTAAAAATAATATATTTTATAGCTATAAATACCTTTTTTAATAGATATATATAGAAAGCCAAGATTCAAAATGCTCCTAAAGCAAAGACGGGAGGAGAGAGAGGTGAAACTCCGTAACTCGGAGTCATTGTGTTGCACGGGGAAAAGGTCACGGCAAATGATCTTTCAGCCCCGGGGATGTGTGTGACAGGGAAGGTGCAGGTGATGATTAACATGAGCACAGATGGGACCGGTGGTCACCTGACAATTCTGAAGCAGAGCACAAAGCGGCAAAATGGTCGAAGGCCACCCCGTGCCCGGCCTGGCACCACTGCCGTGTCTGTGACAACCGGTGATGCAAATGATGGGCAGCGTATGGGCAGGAAACCTCATCACCACAAGATTTTAATAAAAATAAAAAAAATCTTCCATATTTGCATGTAAAATGAATGATTTGTTATTCAAACCGGCAGCCAAGGTAAATCACTAAAACATCTCCTTGAAATTGTTCTCTAAATCAATATGGAACCGCTGATGAATAACCAATTACAAATCATTCAGTACTCTTACTTATGTTCTAACAGTTAAGGATGAAGCTTTATAAATCTCAAGCGAGCCTTTAATTTTTTTCTGCAAATATGTCATTTCAAAATCTCTGCCATCAGGCCAAAAAGCTGCTCGGATGAGAGAGAAATAGCATTATTTAAAAAGGGCACCTAAGGGATTTTACCCAGTAAAGTAGATAGAGAATAAACACTTCAGCACGTAGGACTTTATGGCGAAGTGCTGTTGCTTGTGTTTAGAATTATTTTTCCATAATGAAAAAGCAGCCTGGCCAGAGCAGTCAGCCCCCCTCATCTCTCTTTGGTGAAGCCTAATATGCATCCCTTTTCTGTAAATTCTGACAGAAATCATTAATTTAACCAGGAGCGTACAACAAACATAATGAAACCCAGCTCATTCTCTCATTATCTGACTGCAGCAAGCTACAGACACGGAGGGAGCGTTACCCAGTTATTCCCCATCACTCGGAGAAGCCCTTGGCTCCAGGCCACCACATGCTGCATGAAAAGGCTGCCTGCAGCTCCAGGGGAATATTAAAGCTTCACACTTACTTTACTTTGCTCTTGTTCTACGTCACTAGCCTAGGGAATAGTTCTGCAGGTCTGTCCGCAGGTTTGCCATCAAGCTGGTGAAATTTCTCACTTCCCATTTTTCTGTAGATACCAAGCCTTTGTGAGTGGAGGAGAAAGAGGGATCACAAGGTGTGATAAGACAAAAAATATGTTTGGTAATGTTTTGGTTCGTTCATTCATCACAAGTTGAGTGCTCTTGCAGGCCAGCTAGAACAGGGAACTGCTCTCAAGTACAACAGAAACTCAGCCCTTCATCAGGAGTTGCTGAGCTCATCTGCCTGGGCAACCATGTCTCCACACGAACTCGCTTCTGGACTCTCTTTCAACTCAATGGAGGGAACAGGTACTTATGTAGCAGAAACTGGGCCCAGAAGCAGATGTCTACAACAGGTTAGGTGAGTTGGGCTCCATACGTTTCTCTCTGCTTGTTTGAAGGGAGTCTACAGGCCAAATGTACAAACCTCTGCGTTACTGATGTCTAATGCCCGGCAAGGTGGATCCTGTCCCAAACTTGCTGTTAATGACTTCACATTTCCCTCCCATTGCTGCCTGTGCTGTTCTGACAAACTTTATTCCTGTGTGAAGGGAGTAACTACAAGACTCAGCTCTCTTCAGTCACGCTGAGAATATAAAGCCCAACTGCAACGTCCCCCGAGTCAAGTCCGTTCCTCAAGCTGGGCCTGAGGTATGAAGGGTATCACTGAAGCTACATGTGTGTCCACAGCAGCCAGCCACGGCTGACCTGAGTCATTCGAGGCAGAATCTGGGACCGTGGGGAAGCAGAACATCATGAGAGGCTCATGATAGCTACGCTCTTCTGGCAGCTTGCAGGCCAACCACAAGCAAAGCCCTGAAGAATGGCCTCCAGTGCAAATGTAAATTGACATCAGCTGTTTCCACCACCCAGTGTTAATAGGTGGATAAAAATCAATGGCAGCCCCAAGAAGATGACTGCCCGTCCCTTGTGAGGGAATGAACCTGTTTCATTTTAGGAACACAGAAATGGCCTAACAGCTGCTTTTTAAATATATCTTTTTCATTCCTTTTCTCTTTTTCCCTTGTGAACACATCCCTAGAAATATAGTCTGTCTTCAGCTGGTTGAAAGTGGTGATTTTTTTTTCCTAAAAATCACAGGCAACTTCTGATCTTGGCTGCCAGCAGTACTTCAGTGCTGGCCCTGCCATGCCACCGGTGGCTGGCCACCCAGCACGGGGCAGCTCAGCCCTTTGAACTGAGGGACCAGGCTTGACACTGCAAACAAAGGACTCCCACTACACTCTCTGACACAACCATTTGGTTTTCTTTTATTTTCTGTAATCTCTGCGAAGGCAATTACCTGTCCCAGCTGTAAAAATAG
Organism: Gallinago jamesoni; assembly: GCA_025769975.1. Lineage (NCBI taxonomy): Eukaryota > Metazoa > Chordata > Aves > Charadriiformes > Scolopacidae > Gallinago > Gallinago jamesoni. The sequence continues at coordinate 90,914,251 of JAOQGH010000012.1, read as the reverse complement.
CTGTTAAGAGTCCAACAGAGGCCACGTGTCCTTGGGCTGCTGAGGCCTCTCTGTCTGAGGCCACTGCTTTACTCTCACAGGTACCTACAGCCATCTTTTTTTCCATTAAGTTTTCAGACTCCACTTTAATGGCAATTTAGGTTTTCTCCTCTCCCCATGGGTTCTAGCAGAAGGCTTTATCTGCATCTTATGTCTCCAGGACTAAGAATCCATTTCTGGTTTCTGACCTGAAACATGGACAGTTTATACCCATTTCATCTTTTTGCTGATTGTCTTTGCTGACCTCCTCATCCATACCTGATCACAGAAACATGGAATTGTTGCAGGTGGAAGGGACCTTCTAGAGATCATCTAGTCCAACTCCCCTGCCAAAGCAGGGTTGCCCAGAGCACATCCAGGACTGCATCCAGGTGGGTCTTAAAAATCTCCAGGGAAGGGGACTCCACAATGACGTATGTATAAATGACAGCCACAGCCTCTGTTAGCCTCTTTTCTTGCTGGACTAAACCAAGCTAGGACCTCCTGGTCTCCTCTCATGTACCAGGGCTCCCCATTGCTCTGACTGGCCTCCAAACCTATTCTGTTTGAACACAACTTACTTCAATGGGGTGATCAGAGCTGTACATGGCGGTCTGGGTGGGCTCTGAATTGTGTTGGACAAGGGCACTGGGTGCCTCTGTCACTTCTGGAAATCGCTTTCCTGAACCCTTTCTTGCCCATATATAACTTTTCAAAGAGCCACAACATCAAGTGGGCTCTCAGTCATCTTGTGAGCAATTAATACACCATTTTCTGTCCTTCCAAACTGTTGGGCCTCCGAAAACAAACTAACAACAAGAGCTCCTTCTAGGTACAGGAGCTGACACTGTGTCCACTTAGGTTACTCCAACTCGGAAGATGATTTGATTTCTTGTCTCTATTTCCTTCTCTGGACTGACAGCTCCTCATCTTGAGCATATTTTGTTAATATCCTTATCTTTTTCTGTGCCAAGATCTTTAATGAAAATATTACACAGTTGACAAAGACAGTCTTAGAAGCAAACTCTTTTTGGAACCCATTACAAGCCTCACTTCCCATTTCCACACAATCCACTGTCAGCTGTTGTTTCCCAGATTATCTGTTAGGAGGTAAGCTATCAGGTACATAAATATGAGAAAGGATGAGAGCTCTCTAAATGTGAGTTACCCAGCACAATCTGCTCTCGGTGAGTTATTTAACTCCATGGTACTAATGGTTCTGTTCTCCCAAGCCCCTCCTGAGCCTGCCATTCTTATGCCTGACTGACATCAGATGAATGGCAATGGTTCAGGTAGTTTCATCTTTTTAAAAATCAAAACCAGAATTGTTATATTTGCTGTCTTTCATGTCATGGTTACCCTCACAGGTTTTTCTCAGAACAGCTGCAATTAAAACTCTGTGCTGATGGATGGTGAGTTCGTGCACCAGATCTTTCAGAGTCTCTTGAGCTCGTGACAGCCTGATTTTATTACCGCTTCAGATGGAAGTGCTTCGACTTCAGATTTTCATATTATTGTCCCCACCTCCCTCTCACCATTTTTATGTCCAAGTCATTTTGCTGCAGCTGGACAGTGTCCAGGAAAAGCCATTCATATTTTAATTTATTTATGCTTAATATGAGTGGCATCCAGAGGGTTGCTTCTGCTAGCCTCTCTGCATGCACACAGTGGAGCAATCATGGGGCAAACAATTTGGTTGTGACATGGCTGTGCGGGCCAGTCGAGTCATAACCTTACTTGGTTTTCTGACACGTCCACTGTGACTGTCCCCTAATGGTAAGCATCAGACAGCAGTAAGCGAAAGAAATGCACGTGTCCCTTCAGAGGAGGCTGACTCCTCTATGGTGCTATATGGTTCTACTATTATTTTACATTATTATGTAAAATAATATTAGAAAAGAGCCCAGTAACTGTAACATGGACTTTCTGGTGCCTGTGTGCTCACATCCAAGGAGGGGCTTGCAGAACATGCAGAAAAGCAAATTAACAAGTTCTATCAGGATTTAAAAAAAAAAGAAAAAAGAAAAGTCCTCTTTAATTTCTGAATAATTTAGTCAGAATGAGTTAAACTTTTAGATGCTTTGACTGCAGAGAAAGGATAGCTCTCACAGCTGGTTATTCAGACTAACCTGAACAGAAGGGAACAGTGACCTGTACAACTTACAATGTCCTTTGCATTCTCTACTATACCCTTAGGACACGTAGCACTCCTGGGTCAGAGACCTCACTATAAAGTCTAAAGTAACCTGGCATTTTTAATCATGCAGTCAGCCTTGGGAGGAGAACTGCCTGCTACCAAATCTTCTTCTCAACCACATGGCCTTTTAAAAATGAATGCTCTCCATTTCCTTTATCATTATGCTCATGGATAATCACTTTGTCTCTTTGTAATGTGAGGATATTGCCAACTCTTTTCATCGTGGCTGAGGTCTCTCGGGACAAGCTCCTCCAGCCAATGATCCTTTGCAACCTGCCTACTCCTTCCATCAAAGATAAGATCAAAGCTATCGACTTGAAAGAAAATCTTTAGGATTTAATTGGTGTTTCCTTCTTCCTCATATGCCGATGTTCTGGCAAAAGTTAAAACTAAAACCCACATGTGGTCACCCACATTGGCATTCAGCACTAGCTACACCCAGGTCATTGGCTCCATCACAATGTCCCGAATGGCTCATCAGAAAAACATCTCACTACAGATGAGCTGTCACTCACAACCACCGAGTAAACAACTTGGTTACACCCATTTGTAAAATATAGTGAAGGGATATGCTGATTAGTCTGTAGCTATTAACAGACTACTACACATCGTAGCCAAGCTTCAGTCATTCAGGTCTTGACACTCCTGCAATATATTCACACTGGTGTAAATCAACAGTGTGAAAATCACTGCACTTGTCTGAAAGAGACTTTCACAAGTGTACCTGTGCCTTAGACCTTCAGTGCACTCGACTACCTAGCGTGTCCCTGTTCCTGTGGAGCAATGCGCTACGCCTCCTCCAGAAAAGTGTTAAATGTCAGATCCTAGAGGGATCAGCATATCTTCTCCTCCTTCTCTGAGCAAGAGAGAAAAGGTTCTTCAATCTACCTTACAAAAAAGATGGAAGTTAAAGAGGAAGTCATTCATATTCTCACTGGCAGTTCTCAACTACTGTAGGAAAAGGAACAGCAATCAATCAAAAATGCCATTTCCCTTCCTGAAAATGTAACCTAAGAATTTAACATACAGAACAGGGTGCAGGTCATTCTTGTCTGGCAAAACTAGCAGGGACTTCAGAAACTCCTACTCAGGGTGGTTCTTAGAGGAAGTACTCATCATGAGAGCCACCTGTGGTATGAAATATCTGAAAACAGCAACAGCTATTCTTTACAGCTGTGTGTAAATCCATTTTTATCATATTTTACTACATTTTAAAATAAGCAACAACTTGTCTCGCTAGGAGAAAAACTTACATTATGTACTGACTACTGTTTTAAGAACAAATATTTTCAAAGCATTGATTCTGCTGCATTCATTATGGTAAAGGCCCATCAATGAAATGGCATTATGCCTTTAACCAGGGGAGTCAGATATTTATTACCTTTAGCTGGGAAATTATTTGCAAGGAAAAAGCAAAAGTGCCTGTTTCCCATTCCATCATGATGGTGCAGCTTGCAATAATTGTAATAATAGATCAAATTATGCCCATGCTTTCTCTTGAACATCCATAGTAAGTCATTCAGTCAGAAAATCTGGGAGTTACAGTTTGGCTGTATATGGTACTAACATAACATTAGCGAGGTAACATTTCCTACCTTCAGCTTTTAATCTTTCTTTTTTTTTTTTTTAACTATTTTTTCCCAGCAGTAGAAAATAAAGTAGTTAAGAAAGCTAGATTATGCAGAAGAATGTCAGCTGTATACGGCGCTGAATAAACTCAGGGAAACACACAGCTCCATTCATTGCAAGTTATTTCTGTACATGTTATTTATGTACAAAGAGACGCAAGACCAGGGTGTAGGGCTGGGCAATGGGGCGCATTGTGTTACTCACGAGGGCTGGTATTTTCAAGAACGCCTAATGATGAATAAGACTCATTTGAAAAGAAGCTTTGCCGGTATGAAAGAGAAACTATGCTTCTGGCAAAAGATTAAACACTCTTAACTTTCTACTGACTTGGGGAACTGAGAAGTTTCAGCAAATGGCAGGATCAGTCCATTAAACAAATGGGTTTCACAGCACTGGCTAGCAAATGACAGACCCCCTGCACTGCCTGACCTCTCTATTTGTATGAATGTAGGCAAGATCATGCCATTTCATGAAACTTCTCTTCAAACACAATTATTTATAGGAACAATGAACATCCTAGAACAAGGTCAATGAAAGAGAATGCGTTATTTGCTTGCCTATATATGATTGGAAGAACAGCGGTGGGTTAAACCATTTCAAATTTCCAAATGCAAGAAACCGTCATGAAGGGTTTGTGGCTCAGGGCTTTAATTTCTGCACAGACTTCTATAGATTAAGACAATGAAAAAAAAGCCCAAATTTGTCAGCACTATGAGAGCCTGGGCAATACAGCAAGTTAACATTACTGTTAGAAGAAAGTCCGTGTTCCAGGGAACCCACAAACACTTTTGCTATTTGGACTTCTACGTAATATGGTAAAAAAAACAGGGATGAATGTCAGGCATGGTTTGTATGACAAGATGTACAGGGCCAGCCTCATATTACCTTTCAGAGAGGCAACAGATAGTCCTTGCTGATCTGCAGTTAATCTTACACGACTGGCTCAGAAACCTACCAACACTAATAATAGACTGTGTGTGCTGCCATCAGTAGGTTCATGCTGAAAGGCACCACGGAGCACAACTCGGTGTTAAAGAAAGCATAAAATAACTCTCACGTTGGACAGATTGCCTCTTTTGGCTCATTAAGCGATGCCCACCAGCAGCCACCGAAGAAGTGGCACAATGACAGTGCTACAAGTAATTAGTTTTGTGGTTACCTGATAGATTACGACCCGGAATTTGTTTTTCCTCAGCATCTCCTGTTGTTTCGCTTCCACCTTCCGCACACTGGCGCTCTGCCTCTCCACGCGTGCCCGCACCTCCTTCATGGTGGAGCTGACTTTACGGGTTTTCTCCAGTAACTTGTTCACCGTGTAGCCGGTATTGCCATGAGCCTGGGCAAGCTTTAGAATGTCGATCTGTATGGACTTGATGGCGTCCTCCATCTCCCTGTGCCTCTCCTCTATCCTCTTCTGGCTTGCCTGCACGCTGTCCACGATGTTGGCCACTTTGTCCAGGACCGTCACGATCGTGTACGCCGCATCTTGATCTTCCTCCTCCTCGGTGACGCTGGAGAGACGATTTTGGTGGGTTTTGTCAGCCTCCGGGGTGGTTTCACGGCGATCCATTCTGCCTGCCTTTGGCCGGGTGGGCAGCAGGCGAAGTTTCGGTGATCCTGCCAGGACGACTCTGGCGCTGCTGCAGGGAGCCAGGGCGACAGCTGGCTCCGGCAATGCTGGAAGCGGGGCGTGAAACTCCCCTCCTGGAGCTTGGTCAAATACTTCTGACTACAAAATATCCACACATGATTGTTCGGATACTTTCAGCAACATGAAACCCCTAAAATTAGGAAGCAATGTCTGGAAAGGAACATACGTTTAAAGGGTCACGCTTCTGTACTGACGAAGTTATTAGTGTTAATCCAGGAAAGTTAAGTAACTTACTAATTAAGCAGGAAAGCAAACTTGCATATTTTTAACGATCTACTTTTTTTTTTTTTTTTTCCCTGTTAACTGGGGTGCTTTCCTCCATGGGAATTCAAAGAGCTGTCAGGAAAACGAACACGGTTGTTTTTTCCAGCAAAACAACTTCAGGTCTTCAGCTCGCTGCAATTACCACATGGGCTAACAAATAAACACACTAAACCAGAGGCAATATAGTGAAAACGTTGTATTGTGACATGCTTTTCCAGTTCAAAATGTCGAAAGCATTATTATTTTTTTTTATTGAACAAATTATTAAATCCTACATGCAAAACTTTGATAGCCTAAACTACATGTTAAAACAGCTGAACACATCCTATTCACGCTTTACCTCGGGATCTTTCAAACGACAACTAACAGTCTATTAATATAACTATGACCAGCAGACTAATCTGGATGGACTTGTTTAGCTCTTGAAAATACTCTATACAAGAGCACTAGTGATTCGTTCACTTTTATTATTTTTTTTATTTTAATCACAAACACTATACAATCCGTATTGTAGGTGTTAAAACATGTATTTTCTTTAAAAAAGTTTAAGAAGTATTAAAACAGCTTTAACAGTGATAAAGTAGGCTTTATTCCAATTATTCGTGTTCAATTATTCAACACCAATTTTTACAATACCTAAATCTACTAAGACCTGCTTCTGTTGCACCTGTGCCATCTGCTCTAGCAGGTAACTTCCCAAATTATGAAATTTATAATTTTCCTCTTTAAAAATAAATTGTTGGAATTATTTATGAAGATGGCAGTGCTTAGACCCAGTCCACACGTTTTATAAATATGTTACAACTACACACAGCACACAGCTTCACAGTTCATGCGATAGGCAGTGTCTAAAAAATCAGTTACTAACTTCCAAAAACATTTAAATATCTACGGTATTTAAACACAGTGTTTTCTAGTTTCTCATAAGAAAAGTAAGCTGTAAACATTTTTACCTTTAGTTCATGCCTTGTTTGCTAGGTAATGTGGACTTTTTTGTTGGTTTGTTGTTGTTTTTTTAAAATCTACAACCATTGGTGGAATAAATCTGTGTTCCCAAAAATATTACATTCCATGGATAAAGCACAAGTCTATTATATAACCATGTGATACAGATACAGAAAATGAACTACTGTATTCAAAAACATAAAAGTAAAGATAATAAAACAGTCCATAGCTGTTAGAGCTGATGTTTTCAGAATATAGACCAACATTGTTACACTAAAAATGTTCAAAAATAAGGCCTCTGAAATAAATATTTCCATTCTTTAAAAAAAGATATAATAAAAATGTACATCACATGGTCAATGTAGGTATAAAAATCACTAAGTTAAACCATTCTGGATGATGTATCTGAAGTAAAATGGCCTAGGTTTTGCTTCTGCCGACGTCCTCTATTGTTTTTGGGGCATTTTCTGTTAAAAAAAAAAAAGAGAGAGAAAGAAAAAGGAGGGCTGATTTCATATATGCTGCATAAAATTAAGGCTAGCAATAACACTTTTACTTAATTTTCTGTACTTAACAATAACAAGGAGTTTATGAGCTGGGCTGACTGAGGGGATGCTGTTTGGTACTTGACTGTCACCTGGGGATGCCCATGGGGCCCCAGATCCCTCAGAAGGGAGTTCTGCTTGAACTTGAGACCAAAACCAGCAACATGCTATGACCTTCAGCCTTTAATCCAGCAAAACACGTACCATGTGAATAATTGCATTAGCTTTACTTTATACATATTTCATACGTAAAATCCGGTGGATGGTAAGACTGAATCAATCAGCCTTTTGAAGTGCTGGATCTCCAGGTGCCCTGCGGCTCGTGGCAGCCCCTGAAACACAACCCAGCCTGGGCTCTCTGTGGGACACCTCAGGCGATCCCTTCCTGGAGGATGGACACACAACTAGGAAAGGATTCACAAAAGCCAGCAATTCTGAACAGGACGAGACATACTCAGCCCATCAGAGAGCAGGCAATGTAGGATGGAGCAGTCCTGCTGGGACACAGCAAGAGAGACTGTTCCCCAGAGATCGTTAGCTGGGGAACGGTCATAGGGAGGCTGAAAGAGGAAGGCTGCTGAACCACAGCCTCCCATTCCACTGCTTTGGCCCGCAGGATGTTGAGAAAAAAAAAAGATTACATGAATTGCATGAGCTGAATAACTTCTTCACATGTGCAGGAGGTGCTAGATATGTGGACTTGTACCCGCTATGTTGAACCTTACAAGAGAGGTAGGGAAGGAGGCCTATATTGTTCGTTCATAGGGGTGTCACTCTACATCACTGAGCTTGGGAAACCATGCACTAATGCAGTAGCAGAAAGTTTTATGGCCCAATGTAACGGGAGCTGAAAAAGTGAAGGATGATTGAGGAGCAAATGCTAAGTGTAGCATGCATGCCCAAGCGTGGGACTTAAATGCTTCATGCAACTATAAGGTAACTAAGTCATCCCTAGTCTAACACAGAGCCCCCAGTCCTCACAGGGTTCAAGTCCTTGATGAGCAAACTGAATCCCTTGTCTCTCATCTCAGTTTTCATACAGGGCTTGTGCAGCTTTACATTTCATAAAATATGTTCCCATGAGAGTGCCTAATAATGGGACTAGCTCCAGATTAATTTTCAGAAAGCATATATAGTGTGAGGGATACTTCTCTCTCTGTATAACACCATTTACAGTGGTACTGCAGGGAACAGCATCTTGTCAACCTCTGGTTTCACTGAGCAGGAAGGGGGAAATCACGGCTTCTATAGGATATCAGCAATGATTGAATAAATCCAGTGAAGGTCTAACACAGCAGCTGACCTTTTGGATGTGTTTCAGGACTGACCTGTTCTGCTGGGTATTTGGTCTGTGTATTCAGAGTGGTTACTGACGGTTTGTGAATGTAAACAAATGTGTGTTTTGTGGGGGGAAAAAAAAGAAAGGGTAATAAGATGTTAGATAACCCTTCTGCATCAGTCATTTGGTCTTTTTTTTTATGTAGGCATTTTAGGATATATGTTAAAGCACATAAAATTTGGGGAGTCAAATATTTAAATACAGAAAAAGTATATCGATACAATGTGTAATTTTTCACTGTTTTTGTCTTTACCTACCTTGTTATGCACATGACAATTGCAACTATAATGGCAATCTGTACAGCTCCAATTATTGCTGCAATAAGGACATGCGTAAGCTTTTGTCTACTTGGGACAACATAAAGAATACTAAAGTCTGTCTTTTCACAGTGCTGTCCAGTATATCCTGATTCACACCTGAAAAAGAAAAGGAGTATTTCATGGAATCTGTAATTTGATAACAGCCCAGTCATTTGTGGATGAAATAAGGAGTCTGAGGTGATTGCAGCTGAGAAAGAGCTGGTGAGGAGGTGGAGGTGTGGTAATGTTTGGGTTGGGGACTGGTTTGGCTTTCTGTGGCAAGAGAAGAGACAGAGCAAATATGCTCTGCTTTCCTGGGTAAGGTTACTTTGAAAACTCACCAGTGTGGTGAAGGTCCTGATTTGGCAAAAGAAATCTGTGGGGTCATTATTAAATTGGGCCAATATTTAGGAAGAATATAGCAACGAGATGAAATAAGCAGACAAGGCTAAATGAAACACAAAGAAGAACACAAAAGGCACATGCTCACTCAGCTGCAATGTCAGTATAGGATAGGAATGACAAAGAGGAAAAATAACCTTGAAAAATGGGATGAAAGGAGATCACTTTTCCAAGCTGCAGCCTACAAAAAGTGGAATCCTGCAAAACCTATTGGACAAGACCAGCATCAAATACCCTCCTGCCTTGTCACCAAACCAAAATTTGACAAAGACCAGGTTAGAAAACCCAGTAGTACACAACTGTTCATATGAGAGTTCATGGAAGAATCCATAAAAATTGGCCAGGTGTGGGGAATAAATGGCTGGAGACAGAAGAGCAGCAGCTGCTCTAAATAGTACTGTGTCTGAGCAAAGCAGCATTTAGCTCAGTGAGAAACTCAGCAGAGGCTGCTCCTGATCAGTGACATGAGATCAGGGAATGCGGGATGTGGTGAAGGTGGCAGTGGAAACACACTCTGAAGGAGTTCAGATCTCAAGACAAGAGAGGCAGAAGCACAATAAGGAAAGGCAAGAGCCACCCAAGCCACTGAGCTGAAGTCTGCAGAATCAAAGCCCACAACTCACATCCCTGAACAAGTTCCTTTTACTGCCGTCCTTTAAAACTAACTGATGTGAATGCATCATTAAGGGCAACATAATCATACAATTGGCCTCCAGCTCTGTAGTAGGAAGCTGGAGAAGACATACTCACACACAGGCAGAGAATCAATCCTTTTGTAAACTGGATCAGATAAGCCCAAATGCAATTGGCCTCATCCATCTAAAAGCTTTGTGCTAGGCTAGGAATTAATTCTGTTTGGAGGAACGAAATAATTACTCCACAGACCTTCCTACAACTGCTAATGCAACTCCTAATCCCCCTTTGCATGCAGGGATAAGAGTTGGGGTTTACATGTTCGTAATCTTGTGACTCTACTTTCTCCAGCACTGAGCTGCTCTGTAAAGAGTTTTGGTTCAGGTGTGAAACAAGTTCCAGTAAGAGGAGAGTCAATAAAGAAAAGCCCCACGTACTGTATGGAAGCCCAGTAATGGCTAGGAAGGGAATCAAACGAATCAGGCATTAGCATACAAGAAGGAAGAGCGTGGGGAATATATTGGCAATCACACGAAAAGAGACAGTAAGGAAGAGGACTTCTTGTTAGTGAAGAGGACTGAATTCTTATTGCTACTTTGCTTTTGTTGTCATTAAAGAAGGTAACAGTCAAAGTGTGATCAAGGTGAGAATTGCTTTAAGGCAGAGGAGGCAAAAAAAAGCAGAGGAGGAACATGTAATTCAAAAATGTTGCCTCAGAAACACTGAAGTGACAGGAAATTATTTCTCAGAAATGTGTTGAATGGAGATTCAGGAGTACTGAATTCATGCAAAGAAGTGCTTGTTTTAAGAACTATATAGGTGAGATGAAGTACTAAGCAGTACTTTAAGCTATCTGAAACTAGTAGAACAGATTTTAAAGCATTCTGCTGCATTAATATATAGCAAGATAATATAGCATTAATGCAGTAGCAAGATAAAGAGGTCAGCATGGATTTATCAAGATATGCTGATCAGTCAATTAATTGAGCTAGCATAAAGAAATTTAGATTTCTTTGCAAAGGATTGAACTGTGCCTCCTTGATGCAGCCTGCCATAAGGACAAGGCAGAACTGCACTGCTCAAGGGGGGCACCAGGAAACAGACCAGATCCCAGCTGGGCAAAGGCCACTGAACTCAATATTGTGCAATTGAATACTACAAAACTTTCCTGCCACCTGCCTGCTGGCAGCCCCAAAGGGCTGCTCTACAACAAACAAGGAGATTCATTGCCCTTGATGAAAGCAAAAGTCAGAATTTGCTCTGCACAGGTATTTTCTGCAATTTTGTATATTATCTGAAACCTCACACATATCACTACCAGGAAATGAGGTCCAAATTAAACAATGTATATGCTAAACATGTATGAGAATGCAAATAATTTGAAAATAACAGTCGGCCCCTGGTATTCATCGTCACATTTTCCTTGCCAGAGAAAGAACTTTTTTCTTTGGTAGAAGTGCATGATCCCCATGGGGGATTGCTGTCTGATATAAATAATTTGTTTCCTTAATAACTCTGCTTTAGTAGGAAACACACATAAAGTACAAGATCATTAGTATTTAAATAGCCAAGAAAAATCCAAAGAAGGTCTGATACTTAGGGTTAAGAACTGACAGTCAGAAATTCTTGACTGGAACCATGTGAGGTTTGTTGTGCTAGGTCCAGTGCTGAGATACTGTTCAGTCTGTTTAAATAAATAATTGAAGGTACTAATAGTAAATGTAATTATAAAATAGAATTTAAAGGGACAGTACATTTATTAAATACATTGCCTATCAGTAATTATTAGAGTAATAATAGATATTTAAATTATTGAATAGTAACTGAATCATACATGAATAAATGACTGTATGAATAATGCCATCCAGAAAAAAATTCTGACAAAAAATATAAGTTCATTTACCCAGGAATATTTTCCTTGAAATATCTCTACTTTGAATATTTTGAGCACAAATCCATCAGAAATTGTGTTAAACACAGCTCTAGATCAAAAGAATACTGTAATCAAATAGTGCTGCCTAACATCCATCAAGATATGTTGGTGATGCACCCAGTTTCCCAAGAGAAGCAAAGCCATGTTGAGCTCTCTTGGTTCTGGCCAAAGAAAAGAGAAAAACAAGTAAATCCCATTGGAAAAGTGGAAACAAACAAGAAAGGGTCTCAGATGGGAAAAGAAATAATATAAGCTTTCAGGTGCTTATGTTGACAACTATACTGGCTCTGCCTTTTGAGTTTCCTGCTCCCTGATCAGTCTGGAAACCCTTAAATCTTGGCAGTGGAAAAACCCTAAATATCCTCAATCGATAAAGATCAAGGGAGAAAATGTGATAGTATCTAATGGATTTACAGCTAAAGTTCCAAAGCAAAGGAAAGCAAAGAGTTATAGCATCTTCAGCCAAATTAATCTGAAAGTACGAGCCTGCAAGATAAAAGTTCAGGAGTGAAACCTCCTAATAAGTAGGGCACTCCGAGTTATTAAGAAGTGTTTTTTTTCTATAAACAGCTTTTGAAATGATTTTTATTTTTTAAAGAAAACAAAGAGGCAGAATTTAGTTGGTGAAATGCAAAGAAAAAAATTATCTAGGAGCTAAGGAAATAAAATGAAACATTCAGATTCCCTGGGAAAAACTGAGTAGTTTAATACTGAGTGTACTGATCTGCTAGATTATACCACAGACAAAAAATTTGGGCCAAAGAATATTTTGAAATTTTATACTTTCTAGATGAAGCCTATTATTGTGAAAAGAAAGAATATAAAAAAATATATGTTAAAAATCAGATATTGATACTCTAGAGAGAGTTTATGACAAGAGCAATAAAAGGTATGGGTAGTGTAGACTAGACTGAGAGGTCAGTGAGGAAAGAGCAGTCACACGGAGAAGCCATGCAAGACAAAGGCAGTTTTGTGGTTGGCTTTGTTTTTTTTCTCTAGATAGGATTTAGCAGCTGAAAATGAGGAGACAACACTGAGGCCACAGCCCTCAGAGGGATTCAGCTCCTGAACCACCTGAGCGAACGAGCCTCTCCACTGAGCACTGGCTCCCACATGACTGGGGCAAGTGGGTGCTGCCCACAGTGGTAACTGCAGACTGACACAGGCTGCAATTATGTCTAGAGCACATTTAGACTGAGCTTTACAGCAATTTCAAGCACATTTTGCAGGCATGCAGGACTTACCGGCAGGAAGCCTTCTGAGTGGAATAAATGAATTCACATTTTCCGTGTATACAGTAGCCGTTGAAGCTTTCTGAACAAGGTATGTGGTTTCCAATGTAAATGTCTTCTCTTTGATCACTGGCATCTTGAAAAGAAATATACATAAACAATTATAAATGGCTCCGTGATATTTATTAAAAAAAATCTCAACCAGGAACAGCATACCCTTAAAATCTTGTAGTGAACAAAGGAATACAGAATAATAAAACAGAGGCTTAAGGGTGAAGTTTCAGAGGCACCTACAGAGATTTGCTGGGATGTACTGCCCTGAAAAATGATCCTCAGAGGCATCTAAATATCCTTCTTCTGTCAGGTTTCTCAAAAGGGGAAAAGTATTCATCGCAGAAACAAGCCAATGCAGAAAGATCAGCAGAAGCTTTGTCAGTGGCACTGGGGCAAAGGGATAATACATAGATACACAGAGCTCTCTCCCATGTCTAAACAGAGGAAAAAAGCCCTGAAGGGTTAGAAAGAAGCTAAACCCCACTTTATGACTGCTGGGTAGAAAACAACTTGATAAAGCCCTGACCTGGGCCAGCTGTGTTGCTTGTGGAAGGGTATTTGCACAGAGTCAAGGCTTTCTCTGCTTATCTCTCTGGCCCCTAAGCACACAGGTGGGGGTGAGCAAGAGGCTGGCAGGAGACACAGCCAGGACAGTTACCTCAAACTGAGCAAAGGGATATTCTCTACCGTACGACATCACGCTCAATAAAAAAACCCGGCTTTTAGTCTTTCCAATGTGGTTGCTGTTTAGAGACCAGCTGGGCATCAGCCTGCGGGTCAGACATGGAGTCATGGCTTTTGCATTGCTTATTTTTTTCTCCTTTTTTTTTCCCCCTTCACTTCTTAAACTGTCTTTATCTTGACCAGTGAATTTTTCTTGTTTTTTCCCTTCAGATTTCTGCTGGGAGGAAGGCAGGGGTGAGCGAACAGCTGATGGGTGCTTAATTGCTGTCTGGGTCAGCCCAGCACAGGAAGGCAGTCCCTTTTGCCTCAGCATCTTCCATGCTTCTATCATGTTACTAAAACTATCTAAAACTGCATACATTTTCAGCCATTATTTCCCCAAAATTGTTTTGTAAAAAGTCCTAAATAGAGAAGTTGATATTAGTAATAAACTTCCCTAAAGACCAAGGATTTAAAGAGGTGAATGTAATTGTGGAATTATGTTAATTTCCACAGTGATAGACTATAGCCTCACAAATACAAGATTACAATGAACTGCAGGTGCAAAGCAAAAAGAGATTGTGAAGAAGAAATCTCTTCTACAACTGCAGATATTTGGAATAATACTAGCAAGAAAGAGAGTGTATTTATACAAGAGATAAAAAGAAAAAGACACGCTGCTGTTTTAGGTTTTCTCTGCACATTCTGTGGAATGTTTGCTAATTTGTTCCAGGAGAAAAAAAAGTATTAGAGATCCAAGATATAAGGTAAGTTGATAGTTCAGGTTATGCTTCAAAGATTTAGAGGACTCGATATGAAGGAAGAACATTGCATAAAAAAATACCGACAATATGTCCAATATTGCCCTGTTGGAATAGTCTATGTCACGGTAAGTCTAAGAGAAGAAAAGCAGGGAAGGCTCATCTCAAAACCATTGTCTCCTCCAAGCAGTTAATTACTGTTGTATCTGATCCAAATCAAAGGCTTGTAATAAGCTGCATACAATTCCATTAGTCCGGTCAGAGAGCTGCGCCACGTCTGGCTTTAATGTACGTGCTAATACAGAACGTGAGGCCCAGGGAAAGATGCATCCCTTGAAGGGGGGACAGTAAAGTCAGAAGCAAAACTTGTATTAAGCAAAGAGATGTCGTTAAATGAGGGAGGTGATTCCTAATGTAAAATAGACATTTACCTGCTTATTGACAGGAATCCTTTTTTATTCTGAGAGGCCTGCTAGACTGCTTCAGAGCTCCAAAGTGAAATATTTAACTGGTGTAGAAGCCTTGAAAGAGTGATTGGATAGAAGAGTTCAGATACTTCACCAGAAGGAAGAGGCTTGCACAAAACCTGAAAGCCTGGTGCCCATCTTGGCACAATAAAAGCAGCAGGCCAGCTCAATCTGGGAAGAAACACCTTTCTGATGTAACTTCACGTAGACACTTGCACTTGCAGGAGAAGGAGACTGTCATATCTATGGTTCTGTCGACTAGAAGGCATTATACATACAGAGAACAGGGTGGAACAAGTAACTCACAGGAATTTAAAGGAAAAGCAACAGATAGAAGTGTGGACTGTTCTCCTATCATGGAAGAAAAAGTCATTCGAAGTAGTTCAATTCAGGCTCTCACTGTCTAAAAAGACCTGACTACTGCACAAAAAAATTTCAAAACAATTTTTTTTGCACAAGGCATGCTCCCTTCATGCACATCATTTGCCAAATTTGCAACCGTACAAGCTATACACATTAATAATAATAATTATATACAATGTTTCTTCCACTAAATAGATTTCAAGGGCAATTTATATGCAATGAATAAAAGGCTGTAACTGATTCTGAATAGGAACCAAAAGTGGTGTTATATTACATCACATAATAAGATGTATATTCCATTTGGTGCCTTTTATGCCTTCATAATGTAAGTGAAAATTGACATTAAATCATCCCAACTGGTACATTATATGGAGTGAGAATAAGAGAATTTGTGAAAAAAAATATACAGAGCTTTTTGGCACTGAATGGCTGTTTTCAAGAAGAACACAAGATATGTTGAAAGCCATGGTGGGATGGCTTCACTCTGGGAGGCCATGAGAGTGCGAAACTAGTGTAATGACAGAAAAAAAGCTGAAGAGCTAACAGAGAAAATACCAACCCCTCACAGCAAAACCTGCATTAAGACCAGCACCAAGAAGACTCAATATGAGTCACGGAGTGTCCTGGGGTGTATCAACCAGAGTATAACCAGCTGGTCAAAAGAGGTGGCCATGGTGTGGCCTCGCATTGAACACTGTGTACAGTTCTGGGCCCCACAATTTAAGAAGGATGCGAAGGTCCTTAAATATGTCCAGAGGAGGGCAGCAAAGCTGGTGAAAGGGCTGGAAGGAATGTCCTATGAGGACCGGCTGAGGACTCTGGATGAAGGACCTTATTTTATTGTTCTCTACAGCCTTCTGAGGAGAAGTGGAGAGGGAGGTGCTGATCTCTTCTCCGAGAGATCCAGTGATAGGATGCGTGGGAATGGCTCAAAGTTGCACCAAGAGAGGTTTAGACTGTACAGCAGGAAGCATTTCTTTACCAAGAGGGTGGTCAAACAATGGAACAGGCTTCCTAGAGGTGGCTGATGCCCCAACCCTGTCAGTATTTAAGAGGCATTTTGACAATGCCCTTTAGCTTTTGGTGAGCCCTGAACTGGTCAGGCAGTTGGACGAGATGATGGTTGTAGGCCCCTTTCCACTATAATGTTCTGTTCTGTTCTATTCTATTCACAGAAGAAGACGAAAGGTTAACACCTATGCAGATCTGCTGTTTGCAGAGAATGAGAATCTCTGAGAATGCACCTAGCACAACATGGGCTACTACCATGTAAAATGACTGAGCAGGAAGTGAAACACTGCCTTATTTCATTTATACTGATGTTACTAAAGGCAAAATAAGGTTTGTGTAGGTAAAACATTTTTTAACCAATGTAATTAAGCCTATTAGTTCACTGAAAACATTTTAAAACAACCTAACAAGTTGTAGAAGTTGTGGATGTCTTTAAGGCCAGGCTGGATGGGGCTTTGAGCAACCTGGTCTAGTGGAGATGTCCTGGCCCATGGCAGGGGGGTTGGAACAAGATGATCTTTAAGGTCCCTTCCAACCCAAATTATTCTATGATTCTATACCAAATACAGAATCTGCCATTTTTTTCAGAAATTAACAGAAAAAACAGGATCATGGGGTAGGGGCCTTGTGTCATTTCATCAGGAATGTCACAGCTTGCTGTCTTCTTGTGTCATTTTCACAGCACTTGGGCACAGTCTAATCCTGTGACTGCTACATAGGGTGGTGAGCAGCTGGGCATCTTAGGGGAACACAGAGGCAAAACTCACAAATCACACACAGCTCGCTCTTGCCAGCCTTACAGCGTCAGAGCTGTAAGAAAGCAGCTGCTCACAGGTCTGTCTCGGTTACAGAAATCAAAGCTGTAAGGCAGATGAGAAGGGGCCTGCGTGCTCTTTTTTCTCACCTTGTGCAACCATAACCAAACAGCACAAAGTCAGCACAGTACCTTTCACCTCTGGCCGATACTGCATGCCATCATCTTTCTTTCCAACTGCGTTTGCGTCATCTGTGTCTAGATGATAAATACACGCAGGGATAGCTATTAGGAAAGGCTTATTTCCAGACCACTACATGTGTGTCTTTGAGAAACTAGAATGATATTCAAAGAAGTATTTTAATAGCAGTAAAACTGGACACATTCCCATATTGTTCCTCCCATACAACCAGGTTGGTAGCACACCTGGTCAGCAACAGTCAGTAACCCCAGAATCCAAACCAACACATGGCACACTTCAAGCTGTAGGTTTTGAACTAAAAACTCTTTAGTGGAACAGGCCTAGGTCTGTTTTGGTTTTGGGACCGTCCAAGTCACAGATCTAAAGGGAACTGGCAAAGAGATGGTAGAAAGCTGCTATTCCCATGAGAAGGTCCTAACTGGAAGACCCCAAAACTGAAGAGTCATGTACATGATTAACTACAAGGCAGTAGACAGAGGGTTTCAGTGGACCACTGGAACACTTTTAAAGAAAATGGGTAAATATTTGTGCAATCTGGGCTCAACTTGACTCACCTTGGAAGTACATTGTACAGCCCACAGTAGCAAGAAGGAATGTTTCCCACAAACTGGTATTCCTTTTGCTCTCCTGCTTCTTACCACCTGCTCATGTAAGACCTGTTGGACTATTGCTTAGATTCTCCTAAGAGCTTTTGCTGTCTTTCCAGGTAACACCAGCCAAAGGAAGGTAATGTAAACACAGTACATATATATGTAGTGTAAACATACCTCTGCATGAAGAACTCTAAAATATAGGTGGGGAGTTCACTGATAACTGGATCAGTGGCTTCTGATCAAAAATGGAAAAGGGAAAGCTCTACCAAGCACACTTATGTCAGAATTTACATTTACCAGAAAAACAAAATTAAGCCTACCTGAGCAGTGTCCAAGATGCCTGATGTCGATCTGCTCTTGCCTCAGACATGATGCTTCTCTAACAAAGCATGGATTGTTATAGGAACTTCCATCAGAAGCACATACGGGATTAAAACTGTATCCACTGCAGTCTATATTACATACACACCTGTTAATTGAAACGTACAGCAAAACAAAATTGATACCCAGCAAACAAAAATTAAGTCATGTTGAGTCATGAGTAAACTCTAGCTCATACGCTAATGCCAGGAGAGAAGAGCATGCTGCATGAGGATGCCAAAGAATTCATTGGCGTCTCAGCCTTCCAAGCATAATATACAAAATTATGAAAAAAGCACACTGAATAGTGTGCTTTTTAATTATGCATTGATGTTTCCTAAAGTTTTATTATGATATCAATCTCATTGATTAATACTTGAAAACTGATAACACATTACTAGGAAAATTTACTACATTAATAAAACAGCTTGTGGTGTCTGTTCTTAAGTGTGAACAAAACCAGATGAATATTCTACGTTTTTGGGGGTGTCAGGATCCCTGAGAAAGGAACAAAAAGGACTCCCATTTCTGTTAAACAGTAAAAGGAGTTTAGACACAGCAATTGATAGCCCAACAAAAAATCCTGAAATTTTACGTGTGAATGGCACAAGTAAACTTTCCAGCTTTCCAAACCCCATTGCCCTTGTTTATTTTAATTAATATTCTACTTTTTAACTGTAACACTATTTTTGCATGAAAGTTTATGTGTGTGTTTCACATTGCTCTGCAAGCTCTGCTCCACCTCTGGACTGGCAGAATGTGTGAAGAGCATGGCTGCAGAAAGGGGGACTTGGGGAGCACCCAGTCCAGCTCTCCATTTTGCTCCTCCTGATGCTGTGAGAGTAGGAAGAGCTGCTTGGCACCTTCTGAGGATGTGGCAGTGGACACCCAGTCCTCTCCCTGCCAAAAAGCTCTATGCAGGAGGCACATGGTCTGACTGCTAGGAGCTGCTGCTTGCTTCATCTTTGCTCACTCTTTTAAGACATAGGGTGGGGAAAAAAAAACAAGCTACCAACTTCCCAGGTTTTTAATTCTCTTCCCAGCTGCTCCAGATACAATTAAATGATTAAACAGACAGATGCGTGCCTCAAATCAGTGACAAATTTCACAGCAGAACCTAATTCCATGCTTCAGAAACACTGAAGACAGCCTGTGTACCCTTCTCTCTCCTTCTTTTTCCATAAGCACCTTTTACTATCTAAATTTAAAGATGCTAATTTTGCCAGTAATATTTCATGCCTGTGAACTGCAGATTGTTGCTAGACAAAAGAACATCTCTAGCGCAAACAGGTTTTTAAGTGCACCTCCTGACAGTGAAAAACTTCCCCAGTAATGAGTCTCCACACATCTTAGGGACCTACCTCAAAGTACTCATGAAGCAGCTAAATATCAACATGATGAATGTATGATAATTTTTCTTACTAGAAATGGTAATGGTTGTAAACCTTAGACCCAGGGAAGGAAGTACTATCTTGTTTACATGCTCCCACATGATTTTAAGCCTAATGAGGGGTTTATTAGGATTTACTATATGCAAATAAAAGGCTCACGGCTCAGCAGTTGTACACATTTATTAACACGAATGAATGGAGAGCTAGTCCTTGTTTGTATGGCACCAGCTGTGTGCTTACAGATACCTTTGCTGAGCCTTAGCGCTCAGGGATCACCACTGCCTGCACGCACCCATCCTTGTCACGTTTGAGCACATTCGCTTATATATCTCCAGAACAATTCCATCTGTATGTCCAAACAGCTCTAATTCTGTCTACAGTCACCATCCTGCAGGGTCTGCAGCATCATAATTACTGTTGTTTTCTGTCATTCCTGGTGACAAATAAGATGACTCCTGAAAATAATTTTTTCTTCCTCATGGTGACATTATAGGGTAGAGTTGAAGATGCTTGGAAACTGCTTCCATTTCCATGCTGCACTTACTGAGATTTAACATCTCCCATTAAATGCTTGCTTACTTGTTTTGTGGGTAGATGTGAATTCCTGACTCTTTTTCTGATAAACGCGTTCAGTCTTAGCTATAACCATCTCTTTGATGTACAAAAATTTCTTTTTATCATTTAAAATTTACATCTAAAAGCATGAAAATAAATAAAAAAAAAAACCAGCAGCCTACAAGAGGAGAGCTTGTGACACGTCCGTAAGGGCTGGCGCAGCACAAGGCAGCTGAATCCCACTGACCAGCTGCAATGGGTTGGCAGCTGGGTTGTGTCCTTGGAGCAGGACAGAAAGTGGCCACTGCCAGGGGTGGGAGGGAGTGAAACTCCCACCCGTGGCCAGTCTGCATACTGGGAGCTGCTGGAGGCTTGCAAGCACACCAAATCCTCAGTGCAGCCTCACTGGCAGAACAGACCCCAACCAACTGGCAGATGGACATGCTTTCTACCCACAGGCGTATGGGCTGCCACACACCACATCTCCAGCAAGGCCCTCGCCAGACAGACCAACCCAGCCAGCTGGTGGGACACATGCCTGCTCTGTGATCTCCAGGATCTGCCTCTGCTTCCGGGATTGGTGGCACCTTCCTTCCAGGCTCCCTTCTTCTGTCCAAGGGCATTGCCTTTCAGGACACCTCTTCTCTCCAGAGCCCTTGGTTTCCCAGGCTCAGCAGTCTATCTACAGAAGTGCACTGCACAACTGGCTTCCCAGCTGCTAAGTCTGTCCCATGGCTCTTCATTAACTGGAAGATCCAGGAAATGACACTTGTTCAGCCCAGGCATTACCCAAAATCTACCACCACTCGGTGCTGGTTGCAACTCAGAAGTTCACAGGTTCAGTTTTGGAAGGTCTCTCCCCACCATGCACATGATTATCTGCCTGATGCCATTATCTGCTACTTCTCCTACAGCCATGATGCCAAATGGTGTATCTGGCCTTCTCCTGGCCATTCAGTTACCGGTGTAGACACTTTGACAGAGCTCCCTGGCACGTAAAAGCAGCTGGTTTAAATACACTGTGGGATCATGAACAGTTGAACTGGACTGATGTACTTAAAAAAAATTGAGACTATTATGCTTCATAATTCCAATGTAAAAGCGTGAGGCTGTTCAGAGGGCTGAAGGGGAACGAGATAAGGTGAGGACATGGCTGGGGCGTGATGCTGTGAAGGGAGCAGGGCCCCCGCAGATGCAGCAGGTTGGCAGCAAGGGAGCCAGGAGCACACGTTAGAACCCTGCACCCCCCCGAGAGTCCATGTGGGGTGCAATGAAGGTGTCTTCTCTTATAGCTGGTGGGTACTAGACCCAAAATGCAGCCAGGCCTGGTGGAAGCACTGAACCGCGAGACGGGAGAAGTAAAATATGTGTAGTGCTGCTCTGGGTAGAAAACATGAAATGAAAGCTGTTTTTAACTGCTCAGTGTTTGTGCAGGAAGGTAAAACCGTGGGAGAGCAAGTTGCTGCTCTGATGCTGCACATCAAACACATCGAAAATGGCAGC
>JAOQGH010000012.1:90833404-90890414 GCA_025769975.1 Gallinago jamesoni | reverse complement strand
GGGGGTGGTTGGGGTTGGTTTTTTGTTTGTTTTTTTTTTATTGTTTGGACTAGATGATCTTAAAAGGTCCCTTCCAACCTAGGTGATTCTGTGATTCTGCAAGCAGACCAGAAAAGTGAACATGGGACAACCACTGCTGAGGTGAGCAGTCAGACTGCAGAGCACAGTCAGTGACACTCCTGGCATCACTTGTGGACAGACAAGGCAGAATTTGAGCCCCATCTCTCAGGCAAATGCTGCTCTGACAAGTATCTCTATTCCTCAGGAGTGACCCCACAAGGGAATCAGGAAGGGTCTTGCGGATGAAAACCCAGAATCATGCAAATTTTCACAAAGGGAAAAGTAATTCTTTTGAAAGCTTGCAAAACAGAAATGTCAGAATACTTTTAAATATCATAGTGTCTTCCTCTTAACTCTCAATTATTCATTCCTGCTATTTGGAGTAACTTCCAGGAACAATTGCCTGAAGTCCAGCAGTGGTGCAAGCATAAATTGTTGTGTGAAGCTGATCTTGACCTGCTAAAAGCAAGGATAAGCACAGCAAAGTTCACATCAAGAGAAATGCCCAAAACCTTACAAGAAAAGGCTTCTTTGGTCCCTTGGTTGCTTTTTCAAAGTGCCAGTCTTCCCTCAGGTTTGCCAAAGCCATGTGACATTGGGTAAATCAATCATCACATCCCAATACAAGTGAAGACTATGGAAAAATCTTAGACCTGTACTGACAGTGGGTGTTTTGCCACTGTCACTTGGAACTGAGTGCAGACTCCACAGCTTCAGAACCACTGCTGCTCTGCTGTTGGCTTTTCTATCTGTTCGACAACAAGGTCCTGCTCGGTGCCCCAGGAAAATAAAGAAAAATCTATCACCTGGTGCCTTCAGCCTGATGTGTGGCTACTCAGCACAACCTTCAGAAGAAAAGAGTTAGTCACTTAAGGAAAAGTCACTTAAGAGAATTGTGTACTAAGGACATCTTGAAAGTGCTTGATGCTTCATACTGGAAAGAAGTGAATGAGTGCTTCAGGCTTTTGCTGTAACAGCTTCTTGTAAAAGTCACACTGAGATAAAAGGAGTCAGAGCACTACAAGATTTTTTTTCACAATAACCTTCCTAATGGTTTTAACCAAAAGGATTGAAACAAATAGTTAATGCTCCAAGTCAATGCCTTTCTGGAGAGGTTTGCTGCTCAGTGTCTTCAACAGATCTTTTCTCTCACTTAGCCCTGGAAAGCCAACAGGATGTATTCACGTGTGTTCCTGATGTACTACTCTATGCAGAAAAAAGCCCCTTTATTTTGTCAGAGTTGATATCCTAAGAAAAAAGACACAGCTTGCTGTGACAATGTGCTTTTAGAACTTGCAGGAGTATTGTTCATTAACACTATTAGTTCAACAGAAAAGCATTGAATTTCAGGAAAGTACAAAGGGCTATAATTAAACTAAACAAAAATTTTAGCTGGTGTTAATAAATAAGAAATGAGAATGTACAACTCATTTATTAGGGGCTACTGAGTGTAACAAAGAACATGTGCTTAGTAAAATGATGTGACACATTTGAAATGAGCTGAGACTGTAAGAGCACTTGCTGCTATCAGTAAATTAATTAGATCCCCAGAGATCAGAACACATTTCAAGGCTCCTTTTTTTTGTTTTCAGGCTTCAAGGTGTACGTGGTTTGTTGGAAGTTCTGCGTGCTTAAGAACAAGGTACATTCAAAGAAAGGAGTAAAAGGAAAGGAAAAGCATTACAGATTTGCGGAGTGGGCTTGTCTATGGAGAGAGGCTGGAATTTCCAACCAACAGATCAGGCTGCTGCATTTGTGCCTGTCTGGGATTCGCTTAGGAATGTGTTTTTCTGGCCTGGCCTCCCAGAGGGTGCTGCTTGCTGTCCCCTTCCCTGTAGCTGACTGCAACAGTAAGCTTTCTCAGTTTACACGCCCTTTTATTGGCACATCTGTTTACAAATGTAAAATGGAAACACTGGAATAAAACAAAGTGTGTGAAATGCACACAGATGGATAAGTGCATGCTTGATGGAATAAATTTAGGTGAATTGAAATAGCAGGGGTGTTGCAATTGCAGTTCAGAAGATAACCATGTCAAATGAAGGATTACCTCTCATTTGATGTTTCTTCCCTTGTGTGCAGTTCTTCCCAGATGAAACCTGAACTAAGAAAATCTGGATTTCAAAGTGATTTCTCTACCTATTTGACTAGAGCTTATCTTCATTAATTTTTTTGGCATCTTTTTAAAAAATCCCTTTGTAGCACTGGGGAGATAAGGGCAAGAGCAGTAGATTTTGATTCTGCAAGCTTCTCGTGTCCTGCCCAGCAATGCAGAACACCCTTTAAATACCATAAGCTTCAGCTACCTTCCAGCCACCCCTTCACTCCCTTTTTTAATTTCATGGCATGGCTTTCTCTGACCACTGTAGAAATTTAACTAACTGCAGTGAGTTTCTAGCAGCATACATTGTAGACCAATGCTTGTTCTCACAAGAGTGACCTAACCCTCCCTCCACCCTTGACTAACAGAAACCTTCAAAGACTTGGCACACACTGCTGCAAAGATCATTAAAAATACACATTAAAAGCCCAGGCCTGGATTATTATCCATCTAGGTTCTATTCAATTTCTTAATAGTCAGTATAATGAACAGATTTTTATATTGTTCCTCTCGTATCAGGATTTCCTGTAGCCCAATTTTACATAATTCAGTAATCCCACAATACAATCATAAATCCCATGTTTAGGTTGATTTCCTCCATTGTTTGTGTGTTTTGTTTTACACACAGACACTTTGGATCTTTTTTCTGCTGGACCAGAAAACTCTGAGTTGTGTTTAGACAGGATTAAGATGCCCTTCCTTATGTAAACCTACATATGATATCATACATTAAAAAGGTCAAAAAAAAAAAAAAAAAGAAAATGTTGTCTATGAGCGAATGAGTGAAAAAGTGGTCAAAAGAGGCAAGTATAGACCAGCATGCCGGACTTCAAACTGACCAATTCTTTCTCTGGAAGACAAATTAGATTGACGAGGGAGAGACTGGGACTTTAAAACATCCATATTGGCATTTCTAAGCATTAATACTTTTATTTCTCAATTTCTGATTTGGCCATTGTGAAAACAGACAGTATGTAAACTATAGTCTGGGTGAATCTATATGTTGCTGAGACAAATTTTCTTTCTAAAATAAATCTCATGAAATGTTAATCTCAAAAGGTCTACTTGGGTATCAGTTGTCAATCTTTCTTGAAAATCTACATTACGAGTCAAAACAGATCTTTGACAGCACAGTACACTTATTTAAAAAAGACTGCATGTGCTCAGAATCTCATTTCCATATTTTATCTGTTAAAAAACAAAATGGAGGCAAAACTGAGAACATGACACATTTGAACTTTTACAGTGAGACTATTTTTAAGTTAATAATTTCCGTATCAAAGACAAAAAAAAAAAAAGATGATTCTTTAAACTAAAATTAATGAAATTTATTCCAGCTTTTTAGGGACCAAAGGAAAGGAAGGTAGTTACTGAGCATAAGAGGAAGGGCAAGATGACCCCTCAAATGGGGTCTCAACAAAAAGAGGAACCTCTTGAAATCTGAAGATGAAGGGAAAGCCACAGGAAGGACCTGAAGGGAATGGCAGGCTGGGGGGCTGCAACACAGGAGGGTCGCCAGCAGAGCGAGGGAAACGACTGTTGTCCTCCACTCAGCACTCTGTGCCCTGTCCAGTTTTGAGGCAGCAAGTATTTGAGAAACCGCAGAGGGTCCAGTGGCGAGCCACTGCCACGGGTAGAGGGCTGGAGCGTGTGCTGTGTAAGGAATGGCTGCAGCCATTGGGCTTGTTCAGCCTGGAGGATGCTAAGGAGGTGACTGGTTGCTGTCACCAACTACCTAAGAGGGATTATCAAGAAGACAGACGGAGGAAACTGTCACGAGTTGTGGCAAGAGAAATTCTGATTGAACATAAGGAAATTACTCCTCAAAGTGAGAGCAGTTCAGCCCGTAAACAGATGCCCAGATGTCCAATCTCCTTTCATGGACGAGATCGTCAGAGCTCTCCCGGAGAAGACCCCGAGCCACCTGAGTGATCTAGCCCTGGTTGCAGTGCAGGGAGGGAGCCTAGGCCAGACAACCTCCTACAGATCCCTTCTAACCTAAATTACTCTCCATTTCATGATTTCACTCTGGGTATTATTTTCCTGAAGTAACAGCATAATTTAAAATGCCTTTTAAAGCAATATTCCTTCCAACACTTACTAGATGCTGGCATTTTGTTTTATTCAGGTACCTAGCAGTGCCTTGCCATGCAAGAGGCAAGAGACACACCACAAAAACAGTGCAAGAGCAGGGGATATAACTAACTGCTCATAAGTAATACAACTTTTTACGTTGGAAACATATTTCATGTTTGAAGAAATAATGTGAGATGAACCCCTTATTCTACAATTAATTTACAGTTTATTTTAAAAGTTAATAGTAAAATAGTATAAATATATATTATTTACTATAAATATAGTATAGAGTTTATTTACATTTAATGTATAGGTATTAAAATGTTCTCCCTTACTCTGAGCATGAATTTTGATATGTATAAGAAGAAACTTGTAGAATAAATGGCCAGATAATAGTAAACAACATATGGAAATCAAGACCATTTGAAGATTGAAATCTTTTGAGAAAACATATATACTTAAGAGCCCACCTTTCTAATCACGATACAAAAAAGCCCCAAATCACAAGTAAGCTTATGTTACCAGTCTCTTTGCCATTGCTGCAGGTGGCTATTGTAGAAAAAAAAAAAAAGTTTTTAAAAAAGTTACTCAGCTCTCAAAGGATTGCAAATAATAATTTCAGTTTCAATCACATGCAGTAAACTAAGCCATCATGTTGTTTAGAAGCTTTATAAAAAATTAAATTGAACATTATTTATCTGAGTTTAAAAAATAATCATTTGGAGACCTTACAAAACACTGCATTATTACAAATGTTTATATGCACTGCTTTCATGGAAGAAAGAGTTGATTTAAGTGCTAGACTTATCAAAATTATTTTACAAGCACATCTGTTTTGATTCATTGTGCATTCATACTATATTATTTTAAGTGTTTCAATATTATCAGTATACCATCTTCTGATCGGGTACTGATAGAACGAGCTGTTTAGCTCTATCACATGAATAATCAGTATAACTGAAAAGTCCGGTGTGTACTATGAAATAAATGCAGTCTGATTACCCCAGAGTATATCAATAGCAAACCCTACGTGTTTGGGTTGGTGCCCTACAGGATTTACCCCATCAGCTCTAGATGGCCCCAAGCTTTGTAGTGCAACTTCCACCTCCATTTATCAACCCAACTTCATTTCCAATTCAAAATTCCAGCAGAAAACACACACCACCTTCACGTTCCTATGTCTTTAGGCTTCTGGCCAGTTTCCCACACCAAAGTTTAAATTTACAGACCTCACGTGTCCTGTTTCACTCCCCTGCTACATGTTTTGCACCTTTACGTGTAATATGTTGCCTTTTCAGCACAGCAGAGGAAGGTTCTGGCCAGAGAGACATTTTGATGGGCAGAGTAGAAAGGGAGGTACTGACTGATTGGTGTCAGACAGCAGCTTTTCCCATGACATATACAACCTGTGTTTCAATTTTGTCACTAAAGGGGGAAAAAAATATGGTAAATCCATGCGAAACCTGTTGTCTGCATCCTTGTTACCACAGACCTACAGAAAACCACTGTATGTACAATATGGCATAGTAAAGGTTTACGCAGCTTCAGACTAGTGCATCCACAAGTGATTTTCTATGCTCCTGAAAAGTCTGCCAATAAACTAACAGCTCTTCAAAACACTTATAACTTGTATGAGAAAATAAAAAAAACCATGGAAAAATGTATTTCTGTGATGTGTCCTCAACTTGATTCCTTTTTGCATTTATATAAAGAAATAATGTACTGATTTGTGTACAGTTGAACATTAATTTTTTACGTATGGTATGCTGTTTATGACAACCATCTCCTCAGACTTTATTTCCTTGTCTCAATCACTCCACTTAAAATCAACATCGAAAATTTTTGCAGAGGCAGTGGAATGATAAAGTTGTTTATATTTTTGCATTCAATTTACTATGCATTGTAACCACTTCTGGTTTAGATAGATAATGTTTCTGAGAAATCAAACAAAATGAAGATACAAATCTAAAATTCTCTGCCAAGCCTGAATTTTTCAGACTATATGTTATCTTGTGTAATAAAAGCTTATGTAGCAACTTTCATCAGAGACAGCCATAAAGATTCAACACCAAGCACAAAAACTAAAAATTTGTAACTTTTTCAAAAGGGAAAATACAATTTAAGTGCAACAAAAAATTAAAATCACTAACTTGTAACATGGAATGCATCTCAGCTGCGTACAACTGAACTTCTTTAATTTTAAGAAGCACCAAGATTTGGTAACTACAGAGAATAATTTAGGCTTGAAGGGATATTTAGAGGTCATCTAGTCTAACTGCCTGCTCAAAGCTGGCCCAGGGCTGTGTCTGATCAAGTTCAGACCTTCTCCACGGATGGAAGCTCCACAGCCTCACCAGGCACCTTGTTCCAGTGTTCAGTCACCCTTATGGTGGAAACATTTTCTTTCATGTCAAGTCAGAATTGCCCATGTTCCAACTCGCGCCCATTGCCCCTCATGCTATCATGGTGCACCTCTGAGAAGAAAGAACTTGCTTAGACATTGGCAAGACCAACTCTAAAGATCAGGAAATGCTAACTAGTTGCTCCTATGGTCTGGTTCCTGCTTCTTTGTTACATCAATCACCCTCCAGTTTTCACTGAAACTGTCAAGTGCCATCATTTTTCGTGCAGGACACCAATATCTTTCCAGGTCCAAAAGACAAACCACAGCCTGTATGGAATAAAACTGTCTTTAGCAGGATCTTTCTGTTATCAGGGAAAAATCTGCCCCAAGCTGTTGTGGCTGACAAGTTGGCAGATCCTGAGAGTTCTCATTAACGCTAGATCATTTACCTCAAACCACTCAAGGCTCTGTGGCTCGGTTGTCTATCCTTCCATCAATTCACTGTCTGTCCACAGGCTAGTTGTTTTATCCATAATTTAATTTCTCTATTCATAAAACAGGAGTACAGATACCATTTTGCTTCTCAAGAGCACTTGGAGCAGAAGGAGCTGACGTTTGTAAGGTCTCAGATTGCATGACTTGGAAAAGAGGATGCGAAACCTAATAATTGTACATTTACCGTAAGCGTTAGACAGCATCTCAAGAATATGGCTTGAGATTATCTACTGAACGTTAGGAGACAGTTCAGCTAACTCAATCAGTTACTATCACGAAGCAAAATCCTCTTAAAATGCCTCATGGAATCATATGGATCACTTCATAAAGTGTTTTAACGTCACGAACTCCAAGCAAGGGCTATCCAGGCCTAAGTCTACTTGAACAAAACTAAACATACTTTTAGTTTGTGTTTCAGTAGACATTACCCCACTATCAAAAAAAGTCACAGTGGCCATTCTCATGCCTTAGAAAGGAAAATGAAGACAGAATATTTATTAAATTAGGGTCCTTGTGCGATTTGCTAGAATTAGGGTTGGTAGTGGTTATAATATGGTGAAAAATTAAATTAAATAATTATATGAACCTAGCAGTGTTTATGCAAGTCTGATAAAAGGTACTTATGCTGCCAATAATTTTATATATCATGATAGAATTTTATGAGGTTGAAAAATCATGCTGAAAGCCAACAGGAAAAGGAGTAAGAATAAGATGTAAAAAGCATTATTAATAGATGCTCTACTAGAGTTTCTCAAACAGTAGATTTCAATCCCATCTTGTTTCTGCCAGGTAAATAATTTCTTTGATTTTAGGAAAAAAAAATAAGCTCTTAGCTTCTACTTAAGCAAGTCTGTGACTTTCTGTATGACTTGTCAAAACATAGATTTCCTTCACAAGGTTAATTAACAGAGCCCAATGTAATCTAAGTCTAAACACACAGGGAATATCACTAAAGCCTATTATAATGGTCAAGATACTGGGAAAAAAAAAAAAAGAAATTACATTTAGATTGAAAACCAGACAAAATTGAAAAAATAGTCTGATAGATTGTGACCAACCCCCATGAGAACATTTGAATATTTTCTAACTTCTGAGTATTTTCTAGGTAAATATTTTTGTTTCCACATATCTTGCTTTTAATGCAGACTAATTAAAGAAATCTTAGCGGCAAAAGGGCACTCTTGTCCTGTTGTTGAGAAAAGGGAGCACGGCTTCATTTTTTGCTAATAGAATGTAGGGAATAATTCTTCTACTCTCCTCAAATTTATCCTAACTCTGTTCTAGATACTACATAGCTCCAGGAATGTCAACTCTACAAGTAAAGAATGAATAGGCAAGCTTTTACTGAAATCAAATGCTTCAGGATTTATGTTCCAAAGCCAAGAACACATCTCAGTGCATATAACAAACAAATCTATACCCATCTTGCCAGTCATAAATGAAACAGGCCAAGGCAATATTGCAGAAAATTATTAGTATTATAAAAAACAGCTACAGCTCATTTGTCTCTCCACAAAAGAGCAAGCCTATTTTGGTACTATGACATTTTATGAAATGTGAAGTATCATGCTAGGATTCATGAGTACTATTACCATTTTGGTTTCCCTTGTACACTGTGATTTAATCTTGAATACATATCTTGTATATTATTGCTACGCCGCTTCACTGCCTGAGATGTCTTCATGCTGATACCCCATAATAAAATCTTGTGCAATTAAGACATATTTCAACATGAAATGGATTCCAGCTGGAAGACAGGAGAAGGGAGAGCAATGCTTCCCCTGATTAGTGATGTTCAGGCTCTGTTATTCTGAGATGCTGTTCCCTCCATGTACCATTTGCATATCTCTCAAACACCCTAATGTACGGCCTCTGCAGCTGTAACCACAGTACTCACCACCAGCCCAGACACTAGTTAAGCTTCTTCCCTACTGCCAGACACTGCCAGGACAACGGCTGTGGGAAAACAAAGACCCATTTTTCTTTTTTTACTTTCCAACAAACCTTAATGTCTCACAGGACTGTCTAAAGGAGCCCTTTTGCTCTGCCCCTTCTGACAGCCACCTACAGAGAGCCTGGACAGCCAGGGTATACTCTAACCATCAGTCATCTATAGTAAGGAAATTTGGGGCATCTGCTTGTGCACTATGGATTGTCTATAAAATCCTCTTTTTTTTCTTGATCAGTCATTTTGAGCTCTGACAAGCGAATAGTGATTTTTCATCAGTTTTTCCCCTGGGTGCCCATAATCAAGTGGCACAGTGAGTTTGGAAGAAGTGACTGGCTCAGGTCCCCACTTCAATTTCATGTTTAGATCCAAGCTACACTGATGGAAAAAACTATCTATAAAAAGTACTTTATGAAAGAGCAGAACATAGGATTATCAGTATTTATTTTGCATTGTGTTTGGTTTTGGGTTTTTTTGTTGCCACGACTAAATGAATCAAGGCCCTCGATAAAGATTCTCCAATATACCTTTTGTTGTTTTATCCCTTTGCCTTGCAACTGCAGATGGTTTGTTCTTTACAGATTCATATCAAGTAAATTATTATTGGGCAGCATTAAAGCTTCAGTTAGTAGAAACTAACATAGTCAAGCAGATGAGCACATACTTTTTTGTAACATTTTTCCCTTTTTGTTCACTGATATTGTTAAAGGAAAACTGATAACTTACCCAACATTTTCTGCATCTTCATCACACTCAGCCCTATATTTGCAAACTCCACATTTTGAGTGTTTTCTCTGAACTTCTGTCCCAGATCCTTCATACTCTACAAAAAATAAGGTATTGTTAACAGAAAGCATGACTTTCTTATTAAGCTCTGATTTTGCTTACCTAAATCCATTTGCCTTCAGGTATGTTGTCAACATGAAGTTATCATATACTGAAGCTATTAATCTTAATAGCGTTCCCTTTTTCAAAATCAGGTAATTGGAGTTTGGTAGAACTGCACCAGTGACAAGAAAGCATCCCTGAAAACACTAATGCTTCATTGATTAACTCTTCTTTTATTCTTATCTTGGTCATTTGTATTTATTCTCACCCCACCAGACACACAGCCAACACAGACATGTGTCCCAGTCACATTTAGTCTTGATTGGCACTGATAATGTGTAAACCCAATGCCTTTTAATGTCCTTGATTATTAGGTAGGGGAACTTGAATGCTATGTTCTTTGATAGTCTTTAATTACAGATATCCTTATGCAAGGTTACTGTCTGTATTTTTTTCCCCTTTATCTTTCCAATGACGGGATTAGATTGTGCTCATATCTCATATATGCTGCTGTGGTATATTTTCCAGACTACTCTTATTAGTTGTATAAGACTAAAAGAAAAATGTCATCTTAACAAGAAACTGGTAGAAATGCTACTTCCTTAAAAAAGGAAAAATTGGTATTGCAAATATTCTGAACCTAAAAACATCCACATGAATCTTACTGTTGACATGGACATCAAAACTCTTCACCAAGTAAAAGAGAAATGTAACTATACTCATTATTTCACTGCCATTAATCACTCCTATTTTTTATTTTAACAAAGCCACAATGAAGAGAGAGGTATTTGAAAAGCAGGAAAACAACCACAGAAATCTGCAGAGGGAGTCAAGAACTACTTAATATATCACAGAATCATGGTGATGCAAGGCTGACTACACAAGGCTGTCGGATGGACATAGATCAGTGATCCTCTTTCTCGTGGCAGCTTTATGTGCTTTAGCAACAGCTAATCGAACACCACCAATTAAAAAGCTGCTTTTATATTCTTTAAATGTAAACAGGAAGAAGAAATCCATAAGACGCCTTCCTAGTTTTCCTGGATCTTGGCTAAAGGGAATCTCTCCCTCCTATTTCTGGGGCTGGGCTTACATGGAGAATAGTGCAGCTGAGCCTCTCAAATTAACTTCTGCCTAAAACATGCTGTGCATTTTTCAAAGATTAAAACATATCAAACTTTATTACAAAATTCCCACTGTAGAAATTCTGTCACCACCCATTAAGTTGCAGTAGAGATCATTTGCTTTTATCTTTACATCTGTACATCTTATTTGATTTTTCTTCTTTCTACTTCTTTCTAGATACCACATTCCTGTGTCTGTGTTTGGCATCCTAAAGTGTCCTCTAGTGTTAGATTTCACTTTTCCATGCCCCCCTACAGTTTGAATAAGTTAAACAAACGGCATTTTCATTTTCCACTTCTTTTGCTGTTTTTATGACCCTCAATGCCTTTCCCCAGCATGTTAACACCATCTGGAACTATAGACACAAGAGCTGGACACGCTGCTCCAGAAGTTGCCATCAAAGCCAAGTACCATCTATGATATTCTTCAGTTAAAACATCCAACAGGCATATTAATTTTTGACCATTTTTCTGTACTGACCACTATTATCCACATTCACTTTATTATCCACCTTATTCCCCAATGAGTCCTTTTCAG
This sequence comes from Gallinago jamesoni, assembly GCA_025769975.1. Lineage (NCBI taxonomy): Eukaryota > Metazoa > Chordata > Aves > Charadriiformes > Scolopacidae > Gallinago > Gallinago jamesoni. The sequence continues at coordinate 90,878,900 of JAOQGH010000012.1, read as the reverse complement.
GGTCATCAGTCTATAGGAGAGGCTGACATCCAATAAAATCGCCCAGATCCTGGGCTCAGTACATATAACTCTGCCCTCAGGCATTAAAATCCCACCTATTTGTGCATTCTGTTAGCACAGTGACCTGTCCTCTGTCTTCCAGGCCTGATCAGTACTGATTGATTTGCTCCCAGGTCACCACTGGAAGGGCTCACGAGGCCAAGAACAGTTCCTAGAAACACACTCATTTTGTATCAATTCCTTATCATTTAACAATCCATTGATTGGCAATACTCTTGCCCAGTAGATGTGCACTGTGTGGATGATGTGCCATCTAGTTACTTAGAGTTGTATGAGAGAGTGCCTTTGTCTGAGAAAGGCTATGGTCTTCAGGTGGTATGCTTACATAAAATATTTTCTTGTACAAATGCCTTTCTTGAAAAGATAAGTTTAAAAAAAACCTAAATTTCTCAATAAAGTTTTTCCATGAACCCATGATGACTGGCATTAAATATTTCCCCCTTCCTTCATTCTGTACTCAGCTGATTCTTACATCTCCTATTCCACTGCTTTGCTTCTGATGGATGCCGGAATGAGACGCTGTAGCCCACCCAATTATCACATGTATCTTTTATCAAAATTTTTGTACATTATTTCTCATTGTTCTACTGTAAAAAAAGAGACAAAAACATCATCGTCAGCCCAGAGAATTCTTTATCATCCATATTTAAAGTTTCCAGGAGCAAACCAGCCAGACCTGATGGTTACAAAACACCTGTCTTCAACATTTGGTGCTTAATATCCTTCTGCAGTACTGCTAGCATGGAAAATATTTCATCATATCCTACATATACTCTCTGACTTGACTATAAACACAACCAGAATGCTTTACAGAGCACTTTTGCTGCACTATTAACATTTCAATTTTGTAATGGAGCTAAAGAAGCAACACACGCACACCTTTGCTCACCAGCTTTAGTTCTGTTCCTGGTGGATGCCCCAGCACCTTTTCATTTTCATAAACAGTAGTCAACAACTACTTGTTCATTGCTTTTATACGCTATTCAGTGTAAACTTCTCTCTCTCTCTTCCCCCCTGCCCCCCAAATTGCTTTCTCTAAGTTTTAAAATTACATTTGTTTTAGAAAAAGTGTAGCCTTTTTTCCTTGATAGAACTTGCTGGACCTCATGTATATAGAATTATTTATCCATACTTAATTTTGTTTGCATATAATAAATATGTGCAAGTCAAGAACACCTGCACCTCAGGTACTAATAATTTACACCTGTCTGGATGAGGTGTGATGCAGGTGAACGTGTCTTGATGCAACATTTCCAAGTTAGGTGATAGTCATCTATAATTCTTAGAAGCTTCTTTCATTATTAGCTGCATGATGTTTTATACTAGCAGCATGTGACACTGCATATAACTTAGATGCAAGTCCTTGAAGAAAATGCAGCTTTTCCTACTGACACAGAATAGATAAATACTGTTTTTCAGCCTGAATTGGTAGCAGACATTTTCAGTACCCCACTTACATGCTGTTAAAATAAGTTAACCCATTAATATTTGGGAACATAAGTTTCTCTGGTGCAAATGTCTCCAAATAGGCAATACATCCCTTGACAGATTGCCCCTCCATTCTCTTTTCTCCTCCACACTTGATTGTTGCTATATAGCTTATAGCCATTAATTTTAATATTCCAATCAATCAGATCTTCCCAGCAGATTTCAGTAATATCAATTAGGACAAAATATGCTCCTAAATGAGCAATTCAGTTCCTCTTGTTTATTATGCAGGCTTTTAATGTTGATGTATAGATGATTACAGAATTTCTTCTCCTCACTTTTGTTGGTATCTTGATTAATTCTGTTCTTTGACATCTTAATTTCACTTTGAGTGAAAGCTCATTTTCCCTCTCTTTTCAGCTCCCTTTCGTGTTTCAGGGCAGCACCTCATTAATGCTTTGTCCTTCAAAAGAAATGAGGCACGAGGATGGGATCTGCAACTCCCAGTTGTCTCTGTGAGCTGCAGCACTCCCTAACACTTCTCCTCGAGTCATTATTCCTCTGCAGAAGATGGCCAGCTCCATCTTAGGAGCTGCAGGGTAGGCGCCTGCAAATGGACAAGTAGCTCTAGAGGAATTGGCCAGCAGTAAATTGCTTCCCTCAGCAACTCATTTGTGTGTTCCTACAGCAGTAGTATGGCTGGGTTTCTGCTGAGGGCTTTCAATCAGGCATGAAGCAAAAGCATCAGTCTATGTCAAGGTGAAGTCTGTTCTGCCCCAAGGCATGGCCTGGAAAGGGAGCTCCACTGTATGTGTGTGTGTGTGTGTATATATATATACACACACACACACACGTATATACATATACACAGCTCTGCTGCATGTGTGTAAATATATATAATATAATAAATATTTATCACTATTCACAGTGAAGTGGGGGTAGCTTGTGGAGGGCTGCAACTAGCCATGTATGAGTGGAATAAAGATTCCCCTGCTTGGGAAAAACCCTCTGAAAACCAAATCCTATCCGTTTTGGGAGTATAGTGATTTTTACTGATGGGAGCAACTAATCTCAAAAAGATGTTGGGAAAATAGGAAGAGCCACAGGCAAATTCACTTTTGCATCCAAAAGTACAGAAAAACCCACCTCATGATTCGACTGCGATTCCCTCAGTACAGCTAGTACTGGAAATTCCTCTCAAAATACCAGTCCACAGCATCACACATTATGGGCTGCAGTTCACTGAGCAGTTTAGTGACTTATCCTCTCTTCCATTAATTTTTAGGGCAACTTTAATGACACAGTTAAAATGGAGATTTTCCTTGTAATTTAAAACAAAGCTGCAAACTTACTCTTTTGCCTGCAAGTATATATTTAAAACAAGAACAACAACTACTCTTAGCAATCCCAAATTCTTGGCAAGCAGTGTCTTGAATTATTTGACCACGCTGCTGGATCTTACACAAAAGCATTGTTTACCAACGTGGAAGGTACCCAGCTGGCTTAGAAGCAAAGCCTGGCTCGGTATAGCCAGAGATCTATACCTGGCTGAAAGATACTTTCTCTGTGCAGTATGGACCACACGCTGCAGCTGTAAATGTGCTCCAATAAAGACACCAGCCTTTGAAGTTTGATTTTGCAATAAAGGGCATTACAGGTTTAACACAAGGCTGCCTGGTCTATTTATGACTGAGGTGCCTGTAGGAGAGGAGTTTGACGTTTCTTACCCTAATCACAACCCAGCCAAGGTGACATGTTTGCCCACTAGTTACAATGACGATACTGTGTGCATTTTTAAGCAAAGGACTTAAGGACATGCACTGTAAGACTCCCTACCACCACTACCCTTGTTATGTCTTAAGTATTTTACACAATTGTAACTTCTATTTTGCTTCTAAGCCTATGACACCATGGATAATGGTGAGAAAAGCTGGCATACTACAAGAGCTGGGTCAGCTCTGCAGGACCCCCTGGTTGGAGAACTCGAATACCCGTTCACTCCACTGTCTTGCTTCAAACGTAGCTGACTCCTTTTTCTCCAAAGGAAGACACAGCAACTGCAGAGTAACCACCAGGGAAATAATGTATGAGTAGATGATAGTGGAAATCAGCAAGGACAAGGCAGTCATCAGACACACCAAGGGAAGTGTCCCACAAATTCATGAACATGCTGAACGCCATTCTGCAGGCCCTATTCAGGCTGAATAAGATGAACCTGCCTTCATTTCCTATCTGTCATCTGGTGCAAGAGGAATCTCACCTTCCATGCCCCTGGCTCCAGCATCCTTCCAAGCATGCTCCAGCCCCCCAAAAAACCCTGCTTAGAATAAGTTTTCACCAACAGAAGGCCTCAACATTCCGGCCCTTTGCCTCTGCCTTGCTGAACCTTTGGTGAAAGCACAGTAATTCTTGCAAGTTTTAGTTTGGTGTTAATTTTACCTACAGGGAGTAGGATCTCAACAGACATAAATAGGGCTATTTGAAGATAAAGTGATACTTGGTAACAAGGCATATGATGGAATTGGCACTTAAACCTTTCTAAGTTGCACACCATTCTAGAAATATGCTAAAAGACATTATGTTACCTCCTATCCAGAGTGTTAATCACCATCAAGTTTCTGCAGTCATATTAAAATACATTAAAACAAATCAGTAGCATTATTACAAATTAAAATAAAAAATATTCAGGGTTCTAAACTGTGTCTGTTTACACCACCCTGGCTGTGTGACAATTACAGGATAAGTGTTGTCCCCAGTGAGGGGAAGGAACAGATGGCAGCCTGCTAAAAAGCACATACTGTATATCAATTTATTAATTACTAAATGCAATCTGCTAGACGTTTATCACAAGATACTTTAGCTATTAAATTTCAGAGGGATTAGAAATTCAAAACAAATTATTTTAATAATAATTAACTTAGCTATATGTATTGCAAGCATGTTATTTCCTTAGCTTAAAAGCCTGAAATGATTGGGTGCCATCTGTCTAACTACATCTTTTTTAATATCAAAAGTGCATTTTGCTTAGGTACACAAAGAAACGTTGAACAAAAAGAATAAAAAAATAATGTTATGGGCACAGTAGGAGACTTAAAAGTCTTACCCATGTCAGATGATTACTAAACTACAGAACCTGCTTCTTCTAGGACACTGATTTGTCTCTGAGAGACTGGTTTAATAAGTCATTGCCAATTGTTAACTCTTTGATGGTGTACTTAACACATGCTGATGGTTTTCAACACATCCTTGCAAAGACCTAACTATATCACAAAGTCAACATCACAGCTGCCGTTTGCTGTCAGTATAGAGAAAGTAAGGACTATCTGGAGTGAGAGGAAAAAGGCTTTTACTTGGAGGGACATGGGAAGAACAGCTCAGAAGTGCTTGTTTAACAGAAGTGGGACCTGGGAGCTCAGAAGATATAATGTTCTCCTTCAAAAGTTATTGCACTATGTCTGGATGCCAGATGGAAAGTACTACCAAAAACCCCCTAATGAATAAGGACTACTGCCAGAAGAACAAATTATCTTTGTCGCTAATACCTTTGACAGAAAAAAAAAGGAACCATCTTCTTCAAAGAGCTTTCATTTAAGAATTACAGTTCCCATCTGCAGTAGGCCAAAATTTGTTCTAATAACATATGGTATAATTGTAAATCTGAGCAGAATTTAGACCAATGGCTCCAATTGCCCTTTCAGTTGTCTTACTACTAGTTGGCCAATGTCATGCTAGGATCTGTTTTAGAATATTAACAAGGACATGGCTTTAGACAGGATTGAGGTCTTCTGAATATTGAATTTACGTCAGCTAAATGATAGGGCTTCTATCTTGCTAGGAGACCCGAGTGCCAGCTCTTTGTATAGCGAGAGGCCAAGAAGATCACTAAGATGACATTAATTTGGGGCATTCTTGGCTAGTATTCAGTTGTAAACTTGAGAAAAAATAACCCTATTTGCACATTGATAGCACATTGAAGAAAAAGTTGTAAAAGCTCATCCCTCATCACATTCATATAAACCTACCAAAGTCAACCTTTCCAAGGATAATGACACAGTTCTTTTTACAGGAAGAACAGGTCAGGTTCCACCAGATATAAAAATGTTAAATTCTTGGTAGAAAAAAGAAAAAATTTCATGCAATCTAGCAATTTACGTTCTTTACAAACACATGACAGGTTGAGGATCCTTTCTCATGCCCTGACCTACCAGCTGTAGAAATACATCCAGCAGGTCAAATAGTGTTGCAGTTTACAACTGGTAGAGATGAACAGTGAGCCTGTGACTTCTTGTTCACCAGTTCTTCTTCAAACTCTAGCAAATCACCATTTAAACAAAGTGGATCAGGAGCAGGTTTTATGACTGTATTAATCGGAACAGGGAAATTGCAGAATGATTCATATGAGATTACAGATAAAAGCCTATGTCTTAAATGCAAATCTAAAGGATCCCAGTGTCTTCAGCTGTGACCTCAGCTAAGTAACTTTTTTAGGTTTGAGTCCACACTCTCTGACATTGCTTTCTGTAGGGGTGAAACATAATGGTAGAGTAATAAGGTTGTTGAAATTTCTCTAATTTCTGAATTAACAATCCACACTCTTCTTAGAAGTGGCTTCAGGATACCCATTGCCACAAGTGATCAACAGCTTGGTTTCACAAGTGTAATTTTTATTATGCTAATTGAAGGTTCAGACTTCTGAAATGAGTAAAACGAGTAATTTTATTACAACTCTTTATTAATACTGTGCTGTCAGAGCACAGAAAATGGAAATTGCTTATCCAGAATGTCAGAGGGCAACTAGACAATAAAAATTATACTCCTTCATCTCATTCAGGCATACTGAAAAAATTCTTTAATTCTTTTTTTCCTAAAATCTAGTATCTTTGTAACAGTAAACATGATTTGGGAGACAATCTGGATGAGTAGTCCCACAGTCTTTAGAATTTTTATGGCACATGACATCTTCTAAGGCAAGACATTGCCTAAAACAGTTTTTGAGGAAGAGGATTTTTTGTGGGTTTTTTTAACTGGTCTTAAATCTACTCTGTTTTTTCTTTACATAAAAATTAATGCATTTAACATCATACAGTTTGGGAGTAGTAGGGAGAATCTGCATCAAGTCAAGTTTCAGAATCATTAATGAGCTTGTTCTGGCATCTGGAAAATGAAAGAGAACAGTGTGAACCCTAGCACAAACCTCAGCTGCACGTGAGGCAAACAGCTAATTTCAGCAGTGAAGTCTGTCACAGGCAGAGCTATAGCAACTGAAAAGCACAACTCAGACGCTTTTCCCAGGACTTTCCTCCACAGTTAAAAATCTACCAGCAAACAGTACATCTCCTGCACAGCAATCACAATGCTTCCTGAACAGATACAAACAGCTGCACTCATCCATTCCGTGTGTGCAAGCATCACTGGTGCATACACAATCACACTAATTGTGTGTTTAAGAAACATAGCAAACACTGGTTCTGTGATTAACATCTGGAAATGCAAATCCTAGGAAGAAAACAGAAATTTCTAAGCTAGCATGCTTGCTCACTTGCTGGCTCTCTCTCACTTATCCATGTGTTTTTCCACATCCATTGTTGCTTCCTCGTACTTAGAGCAGTAGCTTGCAGCAGTACCTAACCCACAGGGCACAGAAGCTCCTCATGCAACTTGGTTCCCATTTGTGCATCCTTGGCCAAAAGCATGATACTAAATGATCACGGTTATAATTTTATCTCAGCACAACCTGGCTTACTCCAGGAAGAAAATGGGGAAGGATGGTGCAAGAAGGAGCTGTGCTGTGCTCCAGTCAGTCCTGTAGCTGGAATAACCAGGGAGGCAGGACTGTGGTGTGTGCACCAGGGAGCACCCTGACCCTGCAGGTAACCCTCTGCCTGGGTTCCTACCCTTTCCCTTTGTCTGGATCCTGAGCGACATGCCTCCATTGCCAACAGGTTCAGCATTCCTTTAGAAGTTTAGTTTTAATTCTAAATTCCCTTAATTTGTAATATGTCTTTGATGCTTTTAATGTAATGTAATGGTAACACTTTTACAGTTACTTGAATAATGGAACAAAACCAATTCCAGACACAAAAATATTGTGAGTACAAAAATACTGCTCTGCCAGATCAGACTTCAATAATCAAAGCAACACTGGATTCCATCCCTTGAAGGATTGCTTTCAGATGCAGAAAAGGACTCAACATGCTGAAGACCAGCCAACTGTTCTGCAGAAGTACTACTCAACACCCACTTTAGCGACAAAGGTGGATGGGGATGGTACAAATTCAGTGTGTCACAAATAATCTAGATGTATCCAAAAAAGAGAAAGTGCCAAGCAGGATTTTAAATTACTGGTTGTTTAAAATATTTTTGCTATCTAAAATCAAGAACTAACCCAATTGATTTCATATTGAAGAGAAGCAAGAACACTTCAGTTGGCTCAAAGACACTTGGAAGAAAGCCAAATAAATGATGGGCTGATGTCACAAAACTGCTGGAGGAGGTAGTGGGTACGCTGTCCCTTCTTTATTCAGTACTCAGGCAGAGCAGATATTCAGCAGGGGCCAAGGGGCCCAGAATCAAGTCTTTCTGCCTGAAGTGAACTGAACCTATGTATTCCACCTCTCAAGACAATGCACTAACCACTGCTACAAGGTAGTGTGAAGGGACCACCAAATCTTCTCAGCCAACCTCATTCTATTTTGCATAAATAATTAAAATTCACTGGCACGCTGAGTCCCAGCTAACAAAGCCTTTCCATAGCATGCATACTCCCAACCTCCAGGCTTCAGTCTTCCTCCTGCTCCCTTTGTCCCAGGCTCAATGAATATTTTAAGTGAAAATGAAAACAAAAAGCAGCGATAAAGGGAAACCCATTCTGGACCTCTCCTATCAAGAGATGATGGATCTGGTTCAGTCTTCTGCCCCAAATCAAGCGATGAGTATATTTAAACTTGGGTCTTTCAGCTCTTCAATGAGTACCCTAACCCCCCAAACCCCGGCATTTTCTGTTGTACTTTTTTCTGAAGTGCTCCTAAAATTACCCAAAGAATCCCCATATCTGTCAGTTGGCTGCCAGTCTCTTCCGGACCAACACAGTAATATTTACAAGGGTCTTTAGCAGGGATTTTTGTATCCAATCAGGAAATCCTGAAAAAAACATAACCCCTAAAGCATTCAAATATTTCTAAAACTGTTCCAAAAATAAAAGCCAGGCATAGACTAAACTTCTATCATCTGTCTCCTATAAGAAGGGCATAGCAATACTGAGGCAAGCAACTCTTGGCTTGCAGGGAGCGAGCTGTAATGGAATAACAGGCAGGAAGGGGGAAGGAGAAGCAAACAGAGCTTCTGGGGAAAGAGGGTGAAGCAAGAAGAGCTTCAGAAAAAAGCCATCAGTGAAGGCAACGAGGGGCAGTGTTTGAACAGAAAATTGTTCCTTCAGACGCTGCTCCCAAAGGAAACAAAGGTGAGAACAGCCATGTGCTAGCAGCAGCCCAGGAATTTACTGATAGATTATTATTAAAGGAGAGAAAAATGCCTCCCTTTCACTCCATACAGGAAAAAAGAGGGACCTAGTGCCTGATTTTTGGAAAGTTATCTGTTGTGTTTGGCAACACAGTGATGCCATTGATTGTCTTACACAAAAGCACATTTTCATGTAGCTATACAGGATTTCCAGTATTTCAGAACTCAGTATGAACTGCAACACTTCCTTAATACAAGCAAAGCCTAAAAGAAAAATGGCTTTTCCATTTCTGCATATATATACACTTCACATTTTTTGTCCTATAGGTATTCTTGCTAATTGTGTCAAAGATAGAAATAAGATTAAATTACATATTTTTTTTTCAGTCCCTGGAAGATATGTTCAAAGACAGGAGCACTTCTACCACATCCCCTCTCTGAATACACAGCTTTGACCAGAAACACATAAAATATTTGGTAAAAATAGATCTCATACTGTAATCATAATGTATTTAAGTCAACATGAATAAGTCAACCAAGAATAAAATAAAGTAATAATTAGACATTGTAGACACTGAGGAAATGAATGCAAGAAAAAGAAGTTAAGAAATTGATTGTGAATGACCATTTCCAGGAGTGAAATGCAGGTGAAACAAGGATCTAATTATTATTCTATATTGCTGACAACAAATGAAAAATGACACAGGTCAAAGAAAAACATGTGCACCCTAGAACCTATTCCTATACAAATACTGTTCCGAGATGGTCAGATAACACTGCAAAGTTAAAGCTTATTTTCAAGTTGTCATAATTTTTCCTTAAGTCACATGGTATAAAGCAACCACATACATAAAACTGACACACATATAGTAAAAAAGAAATACCAAAAGCAAGCATAACAGGGATTTGGTACTCACCTCCTTCTCCTGACCCAGAGCCATTGTCTGGAAAAGAAACACAGGGGAAGGAAAAAAAAACAGGAAAGCAAATGAAAACATCGCTCCAGGAGTAACTTTACACAGGTGTTACATTTCATGAGCCAGGTGTAAAAACAAACATCCCACATAAAGCCTGACATCCTTTAATACAGTTTGTGCATGCTTACTGTGCCCTACTCTCTCTCTTCTCTGTCAAGATACTTTTTACTCAAGGAACAGCATCATTCAGTACTAAAAACCAAAATGGCTTTCTTAGCTTTTTTTCAACTGTTAAGAGATTCAAATCTGTTAAACCCAAACTAGATGAAGAGCAGAGAGACTGATTTTTGGAATATGTATGTTTTTACCCTCTGACTGTGCTACATGAAGGAGTACATGAAGGAGTAATATTTAAATCACCTGACTGCAGAAGTAACTCCAGAAGTCAACTGGTCCTCAAAGTAAATTTGGCTTAAGTCATCTAACTACAAAATAGCTCCTCTCAGCTGAGTCAATTACTTTGTATAAGGATGCTCTAGTAGCATAGTTATTTCATTGACATTAGACTGACTGGATTAGCATCTGATGAGTGACAGCTTGTGACTGCATCCCCTTTGCATTAGCAGTTCAAGTGTCAGCAGGACTTGAGCTTCCTCACCACCCCAGGCCACCTAACTCCACTTCAGAGCATTACAGAGCTAGCTAGGGATTTCATCTGGGGATGCCCATCCCACTGGTCAGCGCTCTGCACAGCATCAGCAGCAGGAAAGACAAGTCCTTAAATACATGCTGTGATTCATAAACTTCCCTTGGTCTTTCTTGCTCAAAGGAGGCGGAAAGGAGGGGATGGGATGGCAATTACTGTCAGTGAATTGTTCCCCATCCCTGTTAGCTCAGCTTCTCTAGAAGATGAGGAGAGGAGCAGAGCACACTGCTCATCCCACACCTCTCCTTTCATGCCTGCTTTGATGATGGAGAAGGCAGCTGAATCTATTTCCACAAATGTGAAAGAAGGATGAGACTAGATAGAGGAGTGGGGTTCTTACTTCCACATATAAGCTCATTGTTCACATAAGAGGAAAAATCAAACCCTCTGTTTGCTCAGTTCCCTCCCCTCCTTTTTCTTTAAGCAGTTATATTTCTAAGAATAATTCCCTCTAGTGCGTGGATTACAGTGTGAAATTCCATGTTACTGGGTCACTTCACACATTAAAAATAATCTCCTGTCACATGGAGTATCAGCAATAGAAAGATTTTTTTCCTCTGCCTAAATTTCCCTTTTTGGCCTCCTATACCACTATTCTATATTGAATAGACTGAGCTTATCACCTTACAGAAATGAATGTAAAACCAGAAGGGCTCTTGCTCCATCAATTGGGACCCACTTTACTGGCAAAGCAGACAATCCCATATAAAATGTCACTGTTGAGTCACTGGGTAATATGGCTTATAATGCAGTATTGCTTCATTAAGAAATTTGAAGGAGTATAATTTATTTATATGAGGTAAGTATATAGGCTTATTTGTAGTGGTGAAATTGTGTAATAAGCTCTTCTGGGGCAGCAAAGGCTGACGTACAAACATAAACAAGCTCAATGTGTAATTCATATAAAAAAAACAAAGGCTAAAATGTCTCAAAAAAACTTGACTTGTTCCATCTTTTTATTTCCAACTCTCACTCCGACAGGAAACCCTGTGTATTCAGCCCTGAAGTGAGAAACGTTGTTCAGGCTCCAGATACACCACGAGGTACATATGCAGCGTGGCGGGGAGGTACCGTCACAGAGACGGTACAAGCTGTAACGAGAGAGCTGTGTAAATGCTGTCTAACGGTGATGCTCAGACCACCCATCTCTATAAATCATTGGGTTGATATACATAAAGTCCACATGCAACTCTGTCTCCACTTGGCAGGACATCCGAGTAATGGGATAGATCCATTCCTATTTCTCTGGGCTTTCAAGTCTCAAGAAAGTGTAAAAAAAAAAAAAAAAGTGTCATCCTCAATAACATTTTGCATAATTTTCAACTTTCACTGGGAGCTTGTGCCTCCTCTCTGAGCCTAGGAGCTGTGCTAGGTCTCCTGTCTCCAAGGGTAACCATGCTAAACTAAGCCCATGTTCCTGCTTCTTTCTGAGCCTTGGCTAGATTTTCCTAAGCAGCTGCTGGTAAAAAGGTAGCATTTTTTAGCAAGCTTACTTGGACAAGCAGCCTTGCCCTTTTCAGGCCCTTAATCAATTCAGGATTTCCAAAAGTGGTCTCCATGCACCAAGACCTGGCAAGAAAGATGCTCAAAAAAGTGAGGAAGCTGGACAGAAATAGCATCCCCCCCAGCCACAGGTCAGTAACTAGAGAGCAGGTTAAGCCACTCTTTTCCAAATAGGCTTATAAAAATATGCTTATACACAAATGTATAGGCTTCTGCTGCTAGCTGCTTTTATCTGTGAAGGAGTTTCTGGATAAAATACATATAGAAGCACTTCGATCAGACACAGCATCTGAGCGCACTCTAAGCAGCAGGCTAAGCACTGCTAAGCAGCAGGCTACTGTCAGAATCCCTGGGTGTTTTTTTTGTTCTCTCTGAACAGGAGCCATTGCTATACCGTGGGTCTGCTTTGGTGCAGAGGCAGAAGGTACACTGTCCAAACCCAAAAGAGCCTGCAGGCTGCCTCATTCACGAGGGATGGTTTTTAACACAAACTAGCATGAAAATTGAACCCATCTCTTCCCCAGTTAGGGCAACAGCTCCAAACAGCTGAGCAGAAATAGGAGGCCAAACAGTCCACTGACAAATTTTAAGCAAGCAGACCCTTCCACTTAATTCACATGGGGCAGGTGAACCAATGGGCACCTCTGGAGCAAATCTGTCAGATCCTGCTCATAGAGAGGTGGGCAAATAAATACCAAAATGCTGAACTTTTTTTAAATCTATGTAAGAAACAAGTTGGCAGCTGTTCAGTCACGCGCAGAACAGAACACCTCTTGACACACTAGAGGTAAAACTGTACACCATTCTCCAGGAAACAAAGAAAATAAATTATGTATTTGAGGAATTTAGGTATTGCAAGGCTTGGCTGACAGCTGAGAAGGGATTTCCAGCATCTGAACTTTGGCACCCAAGGTTTATTATACTCTTTATACACAAGTCCTGGATTTTGCCCAAAAGCTTTTCAGATACAGCTAGGGTGGTTTTAATACAAAGAGAGTATGTGCCACTTCTTTCCTTTAAACAGAGATTGGTCTTCCCAGAAAGCATTCCAGAAACTTCACAGAGCAAGTCCTGTATAACATTGACTCTTTTATTCAATTATCTTCACTACTCATCACATGAAACAGAACTAGAAGACAGAAGAGCAGCTGTTACCTCAAGTTCCCTGTTAGCTAACTATATTCTGCCTGGATTTCCCAGTTAACAGAGCTAACAAAGCAGCCCTTCCCATAGTCAGGCAAGCTTTCTACAGTTCACCCTAGATACACAAACGCATGTCTAGCTAAAGATTGGATAAAATTATCAAGAACTTGCTACCAAAGAAGACCATCCTGATCTGATGGCCCTAGGTACAGCAAGGACAGCACTATTGCATTGCTCAGAACTTCTAACTTTCCCTCTTTCCTCAGCAGAGTGCAATTCTCCATCAGCTCCTGCAGCAGCAGAGACCCAAAATCTCCCAACAGCGCTGCAATGGCCTGCATTTTGGAAAAGAGCCAAAATCAGCACAGCCCTTTTCAAGCCACCAGCCAGAGCAAAGACCAAAGCAAGCTCCAGCTTCCCACTGCTGGCAGGGCAGCAGAGCTCACACCACAAAAGCTGCTTGCAAAAGAGCACCCCACACTCCCAGCCCAGCCATCCTCCTGCTGGGATCATATGCCCACCCTCCAGGAGCAGGGCAGCCTGCTAACAATTACCCTTGATTTGGATATGCCAGCAGGGGCTTTTGGGGAGGAATGTGGACGGGCCTAATTGCCAGCAGCTGCAAGGACCCGGGTGCTGGAGATAGGCTCTTAACCTCTGTCTTGCTGGGCTGCATGTAGGCTGTGTCCATTTGCTTGGACATCTTCAAAGGAAAGGCATTTACTATGACATCACCACTTACTGCTTAATTATACCAAAAATAAAATAAAATAAAATAAAATAAAATAAAATAAAATAAAATATGTACAGAATATTAAATCCTGGCGTGTGCTGATGGGGTGTTTTTGGGTATGACTTGTTCTCTGCTTCCAAAACATTTCCTAATGACAGAAGGGCGACCCTCTGCTGTTTTAAACCCTCCTCCCAGGCTGGACAGGAAAGCTCCTGCACGACACTGAGTCTGAGAGTAAGGGTCTCAGTCAGTTCTCAGAATGAAGGTATCTTTTTATAGCAGGTTTTCGGGTTTGCTATGGCTTTCTTGAGAGAGCATGAAGAGTCATTTTCACACTTTCTTAATCTAGAAGTGAGTTATCTAGAATGTATTCCTGAACACCCTCAAAATAATTAAACTCAGCTTATTATATTTCTTTTCAGGACAATGTGTGCATCTAGTTATGCTTCACTGTATGCCTCCCACAGAAAAAAAAAATTACTGTAAAAACCTGTGCATTCAAATTCAGGGTAAGAGTTTGATTACTTCAGACTGAAGAACACTAAATTAAAGCCATTCTTCAGAGAATCATTCCTTAAATCCAACAGAGCTGTAGTGTTTGTTTCTAGTTCCGTGAACAGCTTTTTTTTTAACTTTAGAAATCCCCATAGAAAGAACAATAGACTGTACCTTCAAAATATAGTACACTGAGAATCTGTAAGTACAATATATCAAGTACTATATAGTTGTGTGGTTACATTTTCATGTGGATATAATATAAATCTGACAGCAGTCAAAATCACGGCTCTGTGTGCAGGCTAACAGCAACACATTTTTAGAAATTAATTACAAAGTTCTATTTCTTATTTACTGAATTAAATTATTTTATTCAAACTAATAAAACACAATAAATTAACCCAAAAAAGGACACAGAAGAAATCAAGGGACTTGGTGACACTGCTCCTCAATGCACTGAACATCCTGACCATGCTCTCTTCCTGGTTTCTTAAATCTGTTTAGCAAGCCAGTTCAGGTTAACCTTTGGTAGAGGATGGCATAACATGAATGAATTTCAATTTAATGTTACACTTTATGAACTGATCAAGCTTTCAGGTCAGCAGCAAGACCGCTGATGCTGTGAGCTTGGCAGGAGTCCTGGTGTAGGTATTGCCATCTCCCCATGCCCTGCTGAATAGTCCCGTCTCTGCATTTCGTTGTGGACTGAACTGCAAACAGGGGACTGGTAAGGGTGAGAAATAAAAGAAAAAGGCTATTGTTCATAACATAATCCCACAGAGCAAGGAAGAGAAGCTGTCTGAAGATGGGAATTGCTATCAGCAAGGTCTTTGCTTCACGGCCCTGTTTGTCTCCACCTCATCACAGACAGTGTGATTGCTTCTTTACAAATGCAAAAGACCAGGCTAGGTGTAGATGAAAATTGTATACAGTTTGATTTGACTCATCATTTCTCAAAGGTAAGTTAAGGTATTAAGCAAAGAGAATACTAAAGCTGCATTTCACTCATTTTCCTAGTTTTTCTGTATTTTGTTATGTGGTGCTACATACATTAGCTGAAACCCACAGACCCTCATCATCCACAACTGTGCCAGGGGTAACTAGGCATAGGAACACCTCTGTAAAACAAGTTACTTGAAAAAAACCCAATGGTTCTTCATTGAAAAATGAACTTTGACAATGTTAAGATCTGTATATACTGTCCTGAAAACTTCAGCTGTGCATTCCCTTACATTTCTCTAAAATGCCATTTTTAATGTCAAAACTTGCCCTTTGTTCATTCCTAAATGAACATGTTCATTCACACCTATGACAGATACCTTTTTTTAACGTTGGATCTTGCAACTCTGACAGCACTCGGACAAAGGAAATAAATATATAAATATGCTGTTAAATTACCCATGACTGTAAAAATTTAATCACAATGTTACCTGCCAAGAAACAGGTCTGACTAAATCAGTACAGTGCGCTCCAGTGCCATAGCTTCAGAAGGTATCAATCCCTAGCAAAAGGGAAGTATTTCATTCTTGTATGAAATTCAGATGTCTGATGTACTTTAAATATTAAATAGTTGTTGCAATACCATGGGGAAACTTCATCCTCTTGTCTCAGGTGTATCCTGTCAGGAAGAAGCCTTGCTTTGAAAAACTGAAACTCTGATAGGAAACCAGTGACTCTGTACTTAGCTCCCAATGATGTCCCAGAACACAGCATTTTCATAGAAAATTAGGAGGCACTTGGCGAAAATGAATGGAGGTCTATAAAGGCCGTTTAATTTGGGTATTTGATTCTCAACATATATGTGTTACAGATCAAGAGTACGAATAAATTGCATTCTTGATGACCTATGAACCCCAGCAGTGCATGGACAGGTCACAGAGGATGGCTTTTATTATCCAATATTCTCACGTCAGCCAGAGCACATCAAACACTCAAGGAACAGCAGGTACCATTCTGATAGAGCTCCACTTTAAATTGTGCCAGTGTAAATGCAGTATATATGCAGCCTGAATTGCACCCTCAGTTTCAGAAATGTTTTTTCAGTACTTTCTGGCCAATTGTCTCAGCACATGTCTTGATCTACTACCTGAACTGCTAAAAATTATGCTGCATTTCCTGGGTTCTATGTAGGACTTAAAGAAAAGGAAGGAGAGGTTAAAAAAAATCTCAGGCTAGCTGAGTACAGCAGTTATTTGCTGCCAGCAACCTGAGGCTGAGAAGAATCAATTTTTTGTTTCAAAATGTCTTTTCTTAGTAAGGTAGAATGCATATAAAAATAATCATAGAATCATAGAATCATAGAATGGTTTGGGTTGGAAGGGACCTTAAAGATCATGGAGTTCCAACTCCCCTGCCATGGGCAGGGACACCTCCCACTAGAGCAGGTTGCTCAAAGCCCCATCCAGCCCGGCCTTGAATACCTCCAGGGGTGGGACATCCACAACTTCCCTGAGTAACCTGTTCCAGTGCCTCACCACACTCACTGTAAAGAATTTCTTTCTAGTATTTAATCTAAATCTCCCCTCTTCCAATTTAAAACTGTTACACCTTGTCCTTTCACTACACTTCCTGAGTCCCTCTCCAGCTCTCCTATAGGCTCCCTTCAATCACTTTTTATTTCTTGTTGTTCCCCAAACATTATCCTATTATTTTGTTTTAGTGAGGGAAAAGCTTTCATGTTGTGAATGTTTCTTAAAATAATTTGGGCATGAAATTAAAAAAAAATATATTTACTTATACATCCTCAGTTCAAGCCTTTATAATACTTCTTGGGTGTTGTTACAGGAATATATGAGTAGTCCAAAACTATAATGCTTTTTTTTCCTATTTCTTCAGTGTCTGGAGATAATTTACAGGTGGGAGATTGAGAAGGAAGGTCATCTGCCTGAGGTTTGCTGGAATTATGCAGCTGAGCTGGACACAAAACGCAGGTTGCTTTCAGTTCTAGGACCAAAGTCATAGATCATTTTGAACCTTGGTGAACAACCCCAGATCTCAGTGTAAGTCTGTACTGCAGTCAAAGGCATTACAGTGGCTTGTTTAAAATATAGTCATGCTCCATTTAAACGAGGTAGCTCTGGGATTGTCAGCAGCCAGGACCTTGGCCTAGGTACCCTGCCCAAATATTTACTCTCATTTCCAGGTAGGAGGTTGGAGCTACCAGTGAGTTCCAGGGTGCTATCTCTAAATTGTCATCAATAACTACCCTTGCCATTGTAAACTTAGCTAGGAGAGTGCTCCTGATCTCTGGTCATGCTTCTGGCTGCCATATGATGTAACCTTGTTTAGGCTAATCTGATAAATATTATGTATCAAAATACTAGGGATGTCCCACAATGCATTTTTTTTTGCATGCTATTTATGTACCAAAGAATGAAGTTGTTGATGCTACTGATTCATTCAATTTAATTCTGAGAAAGCCAGCCATGTGTCTGGTCTCACTAGCTTTGTATCTGTCCAGAGATTCAGAAGACCTCTGGTGGCTGAAGTTTCTGTGTCCAAGAGCATGTTGCAGTGTTAGAGACAGTGAAAACCTGTGATGTATTTTAAGTGTGTGGAAAATCTGTTTTAAGCATATGGAAAGACAGAAAAGGTCAATCCATTAGAAATGTGAGGTGCAATGATTTTGTAAGAGTTGTGCATAGCTTCAAAGTAATGACCTAATGTGAAATTAGTCAAAGATGATGCCTTAGATACAGGTAGAGTGGCAGTCAGGATGATCCATGTCATTTGCTGGATGTCACACTAATTCTGTACACCCACATAATGAATCCGAAAGAAATTATTAATTTGGAGTCTGCTCCAAATTTGTTGCAAGCCTTTTGATGATATCACGGCTCCTCTATACATACAACAGAAGCATTCACAAACTGTTTTCTCAGATAAAGTATTTATACTTTTAATGTTTGTTTATTAATCTGTTAGTATACCAGAAGATATATCAGATTTCTTGTCTATAAAAATATTCCATTGCTCAAGAGGAATTTGGGTTTCACATTATTTTATTCTATGAAAAGCACGAAAATTAAAATCTCTGGAATTAAGGTCAAAACTAAAGAGCTAACCATATAACATCATTCACTAGTCACACAAAGTGATGTTTTACATACCAGAATAACAAGGTCCTCTTGATACCACTGTTATCTCTTTCTGATGTTTGCAAGAAGCTCTCCTGAGGAAGCATTCGTTTTGGTAAGTGTCTCCATTTGATCCACAAACAGGAATATAGTTTGTGTGACACTGAAAAAGAAATTACGAATTAACTCAGCCATACAAAATCATGTGATTAATCTCATCTGCATATTAATACACAGGAAGATAGTTGTGTAAATATGAATTACTAGCAATAACTTATAAACCTCTTCACTAAAGAGGTTTAAATACATTAGTTTCTCAATGTCACTGTATGCATTCCTTTCAGATCACTGAAATAATAGTCCAGCTCCTTATGGGATGAACATAGGAATTTAGTAGGAAAGATTAAAAGAACAAAATAACTACAGTGGGATTCGGTAATGGCTACGGCAAGCATCTAGAAGTATTGGAAGGATAAACACACTGAGGAAGGAGAGAACTTCTCCAAGATAATACAAGAATGTACGACTAGGCACAGGGAGATGAAACTGAGCAAAGGAAAATTTAAGGTGAACAGTGCTTAAGGGGAGACTTGCTGATTTTTTTAGTCATAGAATGACCTTTCAAGGGAGATGGAAAACAATCACCATCCCCATTAAATTCATGAGCATCATGAGTCTTTTTTACTTGGTCAACAACTATAATAATGCTTTTGTATTACTATACTGAAAAATTTTAAGCTCAAAGTCAGTAGCATTCATACATTTAATGAAAAGCACAGAAGAAAGGAAAATTTGTCATTTGGAATGGTTTTGGCAGGAGAAGCCTGTATTTTGCTATTTTCCTACATTGTAAGCAAGATGGATTATGTACCCTTTCTGTGTATAATGTGTTTTAAAATGCTGGGAAACACATGGAAACAGGCAATCTGCCTAACGCCTGCGTGTGCTGCACCACTCCCTGCTGAACGGGAGAAGGAGACTGTGTGGAAAAGGAGACATTGCCTTGTTTGGGACTGCGATGGTAACTGCAATTCCAGGTATCTCTTGCATCTTTCAAATCCCAAGGCAAAAAAATAACCCAAATGACAAAAAGTAATGAACAAAGACACACACTAGCCACCAAATTTCTTAACCATACAAAGTGCATGACTAGACTGGTGTAGTTCAACCAGTGAGAGTTTACGCAAAAAATAGCAACATTAGATAAGCTAAACTGCCTCAAAAGAACAAGAGTTTCTTCCCCAAATTCCAAATGACAGCCTCTGTCATAACAGTTTCTTTGTGCTTTGGCATACACAAACCTCAAAATACTCAATTTTTAAAACATAATTTTGTAGGAAATTATCCTTCTTCTTTTGTCACCCTGCCATAGATGACCAACAGAGAATGAACTAATCATACATGGGAAGAAACAAATCATGCTGCTAGCTCTGAAACTTATTTCTAACAGCTTTGTGATACTTTCCCATAGTGAGTAGCTTTCAGACATTCATCCACAACCGTCAGTCCTGTCATATCTCACACTGAACAGTCACTTCTAGGGAATAATTAAACAGACAACTTTTGGAGGGAACAATACATTCAATAGATAATTCTCTATTCAATATTGAAGTTGCTGTGTGATGTTTTAAAGCTGCAGGTTTGTGTCCTGATAGAAAATGAGATTCAAAGTGATTCCTTTTTTACAGTTTGGTAAGACTTTAGCGATTTGATACAGTGTAGTCAGAGGAATAGAGATGTTTTCTTGTGAAGAAATCCTCTAATAGCTTGAATGACCAAAAGGGAGAGCATCTCTCCAGGGTCACAACCTGCTCTGCACAGTGTCCTGAGGGAAAATCAACACAGGCTCCATACAATGCTGCATGATTGTGGAATGCCCATCATCTAAAGGGATGTAAGGTTTACTCCTTATCTATATTCCTTGTCCTATTCTGTCTTATTAAAGCAGTTATTAAACCATTTGTTGTCAAGCCTTTCTTATTGAGATTGAAAAAGAGCCCCGTGCCAGCTCTGTCTCACCTCACCTCCCCATGCTGATCCATAACATACTCACTAGGTGTTGATCAGTTTTTAATTTAGGTTTTGTAAAACGTCATCCAAATTGCAGCAAAAGATCTTTCCATAATTTTGGTGAACATGTGTTATCCCCCACCTCTATTATAATAAAAAGGAACATATCCTTTTTTCTGACTAGGCCTGCATAAAGTTTGGATATCATTAAGGTCACTGCAGGCAGAGCACAACTGAATCCTTCAGCACCTCTCCTACAGTCTAATTTGTAAATATGATTCTGGGGAATCAAACTTCAATATCTTGCTTTACGCTAGGTGACTTGGCAAGACAGAGAAAGCCTACAAGGTATTCAAGGAGGTCACGGCCTGCAGAGTTCTTGCTGCCATGACTTTATAGCTGTTTCAGTGACACACTGAAATTTGGCAGCAAGTAATCTCCAAAGGGGATCCTAGGAGGAAAAACTATGACTCATTAATATTTAAAGTTTTAGAAGACCAAACAGTTAAGAAATGGTGCCAGGTCTGGAGTGGTGGCAGATAAAAAGGAGGAGAAAAGAGTGGTGATATCTGGAAGGGAACTGAAATCTCTGCACATTTTCTTGAACCTAAGGGATGGTTTATGCCTGCCTTAGTTCAAGTGTCGCTGTGAATAGCTGTACCTCTGTGTGGTGGTGCTAGTTGCAGCTGAATAGTTGAAGGTTATAGGAAGAATTTAACCTGCTATGTGCGAAAAATAAAATACCTTCTCCTCATCCTTATACTTCTTTCCTTGGAGTACAGGATTCATTTTTCAAGAAGTACAGGTGAACTTACAATTAGCCTAAAAATAATACTGGTTTTAAAAATGGATTCTTCAAAAAAAAGTATCAGCTTATCACATGGGCCAGTTTCTTTTTTAGTCCTCATGACCTGGATATTAGGAAGCCGTAAAGTTTACTACCTACAGAAACAAATGAAACCTTTGCTTAGCCTAGGGTTGAATTTCTTTTTTTTTCCTTTTTTTTTTTTAAATAATTACTGGGGTTTGATTTTATTTTTTTTCCTAAATAAAGGTTACAGCTAGAGTGAAGGTTGATGAATAAACCTCTTTTCCTAAGAATTTTTTCTCCCTTTCAAAGGCAGTCATGTCCCATGGTTCTTATGGGACATACATAATCTGCAAGATACCCCCACCATAGGTACCCACCCGAACAAGACCACATCAAAAGCCAGCTCTGAAACACTGGAATCTAAAACCAGTGTAAGATCACACACACTCTGTTGCTATTCTGGTTCCCCTTGATTTATTATTTATTGGAAACAGAACACAAGATTCTTTTTAAAACACTGAGGGATATCCCACCGTAGGGTTGGTTAATAACACTGCCACCTCTTGCAGTTTCACTGCGGCTCTCATAATATTTGATATGTTTGTCATGGCTATAGATTGTAAAAAGAAAGAACTTCAGTATTGAATTTTATCTAAAAAGTGAGGGGTGGAAGGGGAAATCCGGTTATTATCTGGTGATCCGGTTATTATCTGATTTTCAAAACACCTTAAAATCTTCTGGGATCTAATGTACCACATTTGGCCACCAGCAGAGTGGGAAAGAACTCTCTAAGTACTGGTTATTAGAGTAAGTAATCCATAATAAATACTGTTTTTAATTTATAAAGCTTCATCTGGTGTACATGACAATATTTGTCTGCCCTGCTCTGGGTCATGTCCCCTCCTGTCTCGAGTCTCAGGGCAGGTATGAGGCAAAGCTGGAGGCACCAGCACCTTTGCTCATGCTGGTTGCAGAGGTCATGGGTGCCCAGTACATGGTGGCCTTCTTTCCTTCATTGGTCTGTGCTGCCAGCTGGCTTACCAAAATCATGCGGGGAGCTAACATGATGCTACATTCTCCACTTGCTCCCTGAGCACACCCTGGTGAAGTTCAGTCATGTACCGTCCCAACCAGTGCTGTTAAAAGAGGAGCTTATGGTTAGGTTTAAAGAAGCCTGCTTATGAGTGGAATTTTTAAAGTGGTGATTCTACACAAACTTCAATACACCTGAAAGACTGGTCAGAAATGGCAAACAAGAAGGTGAGCAACCCTTACCTGGAACTGACACGCACATTTCAAGCCATCGCCCTCTTCCTTGCACACTCCTCCATATTTACATGATGACTCATCACATACTTTTACGTCGGATTCCCTTACATTTAGTTCTGTGAAAAAAATAGAGAAAGGAGACAGAAAAAAAAGTTGTAAGATGAGTAATTTTGGGGACTGCCTTGTCCTTAAATCCACTGAGTGGATTGCCTTATGCCCATACAGAAATCAAAGGAAAAAAGCCAGGGCTGTTCCCTGTGCTGCCCTCTGTCAGCTCCATCCTGCTCCCCAGGGACAGGTCCTGCTCCCCAGAGCCAGCTTTGCCTGGTTGGCACAGAGGCTGTGGCTAGCTGCCACTTCACTGTGCAAACAGACACAGAGTGGGTACATGTTTGCACTGTCCAAATTCCCTTCCATGCCCACCCCTTGCTGGGGATGCCCCAGTATAGGACCTTACACCACAGAAGTTGTTTCTAGCAGGAGTCAGGACCTTCCACAAGCCACAGCCCATGTTTCTCACCTGCTACCTCTTTTTGTATTACTTGATACAAAGGTTCTGAATAAGAAAAAAACCAAAACCGTCAGAATTTCTCCGCCAGGTTTTCCGGTCTCTGTCTTGCCCAAGCTCTTCTCCTTCTGACTAAAAATAAACCTTGCACTGTAGGAGCCAGAGTAATGAACCAGAGCCCTCTTTCAGTCGCTGCATAAATATACGGAGCACAAATGTAGCTCCTGCCTCAGTAAACTGGCATTGGAGGCAAAGGGGCTGCATAGGCCCTAGCACCAGCACAAAGGTTGCTTAAATGGCTTCCAACTCTTTTGGGCATCCCATCCAAGGGTAGTTTTAAAGAAGAATAAATATATCCTTTGGAAATAAGTATTTGATTCAAAAGAAGGAATCGGTGGGGTAATGGAAATGGTCAGTGTCAGCCTAAAGGTGACCTCGCCAGGCTGTGTGGAAATGGTGCTGTTACTACAGATTGCAATGAAAAGGCGAAAATACCACAAGGCAAGGGCTCTGGAAATCCCTTGCCACTGTTTAAGGCTGCACTGATATCAAAAGATATCATTTGAAACTGTCTGCACTTTGGCTCAAGTCATAGAATCACAGAACCATAGAATCGTCTAGGTTGAAAGGGACCTTTAAGATCATCAAATCCAACCATAGAGTTCAAGCATTAACCTAACACTGCCAGAACCACCACTAAATCATATCTCTCAGCATCCCATCCACACATCTTTTAAATACCTCCAGGGATGGTGATTCCACCACTTCCCTGAGCAGCCTGCTTCAATGATTGACTACGCTTTTGTTGAAGAAATTTTTCCTAGTATCCATCCTAATCCTCCCCTGGGTAACTTGAGATCATTTCCTCTTGTCCTATCACTTGTTACTTGGGAGAAGAAAACTCCAGGACACTGTAGCAATATGACCCGCTAAAAAGTTTCACTGACAGTGGTCTGATTTAAACTAATGTCTGTGACTTTTAATAAGCAAGACTTACCCTGATAACTGGCTTAAAGAAAACACTGAATACCAGCCGTTCAGAAATGGAGAAAGGTAGGTGAAAATCAGAAGAAAATAACGCTCACTACCACTTGCAGTCTTAAATAGGCAGTGTCAACACTTTGGTATGTCACTGACAGACACATCAGAAAACTGCTCCAGTGGGCTTATGAAACATTATACACCCCCCCACATATTTTATATAAATAAATATATAATTATATAATAAGTTGTGTAATAAGTTATGCCATGTCATATACTGTTGTTTAATATAGCATAATTATGTATATTTTCATAGCACTAAAGTCACAGGATTGTAGCCCAACAGAGGTCCAGTTATAATCCATACATTTTGTCAACTGTGATGAAAAATTTTAAAAATATTGTGGTTTTTTTTTCTTCCTATATGTCCATCATTCCTGAAGGCATAAACGAGAAGGGCAATGTATGTAACACTGGCTAGTAAGATATCCTGGTTGCCATCACAACCCCATGCACGTGTCCTCTAATGTTATTCTTAATGTCACCATTTATCAAGCACGACTGCTGCATTGTAGGGACCGAGTTAATGTGACAGAACATCGCAGCTTTTCAATTTAGTGTGTTCATAACTCGCTCCTGAAGGAAATGTGCCTTTCTTTCTCCTCGTGAAGATCTGTTCCACGAAGATGAACAAACTATCAAGATTAATTAAGGGGAAAGGATTATCATATCGGGAAGAAGGATCCACCTTTAGGTGATACTGCATTTAAGAAAATGCAATTTAGAAAACAGAGTAACCAGATAGACAAATTATAGCAAGAACAAATTTCAAAATCCTGCTTTCGTCGGCTCAGGAAACTAAAGTGATGTGGGTCCCCCCTTCTCAGCTCTCAGCTGAGCTCGCTGGTCTTGGTGCTTCACAACATCCCACCCAGTACCCTCATCAGCAGAAGAAACCCCGTGGCAGCTGCAACTTGTGCTTGAAATCCTGAGGGTCACACAATGCCCAGCTTCCCAAGCAGCGTAACACAGGCTTTCCTCTGACATCTGTGTCCCCCAGTGGTGAAGAGGCACATGATTGCCCAGGAAGAAGCCTCTTTGCCATGGGGAGAAGGCAAGGCACCTCACTTTTCTGCATGGGAGGGGAGGGACCTGGGAGAGGGGGTTAAAGACTGTCCCCAGCTAGCAGTTCAGGATGAAGGCTGAAACCAGAGATGTACTTGTTCCTAACTTAGCTATTGCTCTGACCCCCAAAGCTAGCGAGAAAGGGAAAGACTTCAGAGCAAAACTGTAAGATGAGATGTGAAGATGAGAGTTGGGAATCAGCCCTTGTGAAGGCCCCTCATCCCAAGAAACCAAGACTTCAGGTTTTTTAATAAATCCACAGGAGGAATTAGGATGACAGAAAGCACATTGTTTTAATGGTTAGTTAATTGTAGGAGTGAACTGTTTTTCTTTCCACATAAATGATAAATGCTTTTTTTGCATGAGATGAAACACGGAAGGTCATTCAGAGTCCAGGAGCTAACATGATTTTCCAAAACCATATGAAAGACATGACACCCTGGTGACTGGCACTTGAACGTGACAGATGAACTTTATTCTATGACAGGATGTGAGCTAATTCCTGCTTCCATTCAGTGGCAAATTCCAGCAGCAGCGAAATCAAGCCTCTGACATGTGCATGATTACATCTGATGGAATCACAAGAACGGAGGAGTGTGGTGGCCATAATGACTTCCACATCTATGATGTTTGGTTCAAAAGCAAATAGATGAGGATGGATGTTAGCAGAGCGATGTGAAGAGGAACTGCAGATATCCAGCATGTCTGAAATATGAATATGAAATATTCTGTGGATTCCTCATAGAGAGAGAATTAACATGGAGTTTCTGCAATTATTTCTAGAAGAAAAAAGTCATTATCATTATATGTGAGAACAGATCTATGAAAGGTGTACAAACATGTAGGAAATGGTTTAGGGTAATTTCTTACATGTTTCTTTAATGCCTATCGCAACTCATTTCCTAGACTTTTAGCCGTCATAAATAAGAGAAAGTGTGATTCATTACGTACAGCAAAAAGATGATAAGTAGTAATCCATCAACTCCCAGGAGAAAATATAATTAGCGCAATTAAATCAGGCTTCCAAATTTATGATAATATTAATCTCCAAAGACGTGAAATGAGGTATTAAAAATGATTTGCTAGTATCTGTGCAGCCAACACACTTCCTGGTGGTGTGAGGACTGACCATCACAGAGCAGCTTGCAGGAATTTGGCTGCAAAGACCCACATAGAGGTCTTTGGAATTTTTTTTTTCTTCTTTGAAATGAATTCACCTTGTGATAACTTGATGCATCAATAAAAATGAGGAAAGGCTTCTCCATTTTGACTCCTTTCAGGGAATTTGAAGTACAGCTCAATACAAGTAGCTGGAGATTGGCTTTTTGCCTGTGACCTCAAAATGCATTGCTCTGAGGCATGAACCTCTCATTATAAGCTAAATTACACGTCAAAATGCTGAACCTGAAGATGAAATCAAATTTATAGGTTTAAGTACATCAAACATGTTGCTTCCATCTGGATACCTTGAGAGTAAAATAAAATCTACGATAGGCAAATCTGGTAACTTGGTTTTTCAAAATGTGTTTTTTCAAAACTCATGTTTCTCCAGGGGTTGGCAATAGTACACAGTAATGATGAATAAAGAACAACAAAAAAATACCTTTCCCATGTGAAAGTGAGCAGATGGGTTTAGTAGCAGCTTAGCTTTGGCCCTCCTCAATATTTCAGCTGTGCCTGAGAAAAACCCTTCTCCCTGCTTGTTTTCTGCTTCCTATGGGTAAGACCCCCACCAGGGGAGGTGCTGGGACCCCTCACCCCCTTTTCCTCTTGGCCTGTGGGTTTGACACAAGACAGGGAGCAGCTTGCATCATTCTCACCAAAGGGGGAAAAGCAAAGCAGTGCAGGGCACCTCACTGCTGCTTTTCTGTCCTCCAGACAGTTTGCTCTTTGTGAAGCCAAGCTTTAAATTAGGATGTATGACCTCTAATGAAGGTCATATACAGAAACACATACACGGAGATTCATGAAAGTTCATAAAGGGTCTTCTATTCTACAAGTTAAAAGAACCCCCCAAATTGTAAGAATGGCTGAAGTAGGTCAACGTTGGCTTAGGAAAAGGCTCTAAGGAGAAATTATGTTGTGTTAGAGCCCCCAAAGGATACTGGAGATAGTGGCATTATGACTGGATGAGCTCTCAGAAGCTCTCAGAGAACAGAGTAAAAATATGATGAGAAGAAAACCTATATCCTACTCAATTTTGGAGGTCTGTCTTTTGACTCCGAATTCACTTCTCTGGCTGGTGATTGTTCTGGTTTGGGCAAATTATTTTGGAATGAGTGGAAAATTAATGGGGAAAAAAGCCAAAATAAAACAAAAGAAAAAAAAAAAAGAAAACCTTTTCCTTAAGGATTATAAAGCTGAGCTACTCATGGGATATGTACATTAATTACCGTGTCTTAAATCTAACTCTTGAATAGAACTTCACCAGCCAGGCATGCCTGTTGCCCCACAACAAAAATGACACTCAGAGAAGTCCTATGCTATAGGTGTTCCCAAGCACAGCCTGTCCATCATAACCATGAAAGTGAGTTTGGGTCACATCACAGGTAAATTAAATTGCTGCAAAAAAGGTATTTTGGATGCCCCTGCAATACCTCTGCTTATCTTCAGCTGCCAGCTCAGAATGAAGCAGTACAGCTTTCCTCTAGATCCTACCAGTCCCACGCAGACCCAGGAGCATCCCAGATGGTACTAGCTCAGATCACTTTAGATTACCATGACCTACAGTGGCTTTGACATTTGCTCAGACACTTAGCTCACATGTACACATCAACACCTAATCACTTATATTTAGGTGTCTTAATCTACAAGCTCGGCCACATTCCATTGCTTTTTCAAAGTCTGGCCAGTACAGCCATTCCTGCAGCAAGTCATGCAGTTTCTTACAGAGCTTGTACACACAGGTTGAGGACAGAAGGCATAATTTTGTGATTCCCCACATGTGATCTACTTGTTTTGACACTGCCAAAGTGCTGGCATATGTGTTTGAAGTGAGGCAGCATATGTTATTCCCCATTTCAGCCACTGGGTACAAATCTCATGGATAAATGCAAGTTACAGCCATGTTCACCAGAACTTGTTACTATTTATTTTATCGCAGGTCTTCAACTCCCCACTGCTTCCTACTATACCTACTACACCAGTTTCTCTCCTTAACCAATCTTTCTTTAGAGGTTATCCAGTATATTTTCTCTGCCCCCTTCAAAACATCAGAGCAACATTCAAGAAACAGCATCTTTCTGCTTTGCAAGTTCAAGTAAGAAGTTTTAGGGGGAAAATGTCTCTGAAGTAGTAGGGGTGTCCATTTCCAGAGCCACTGAAGAAGCAATGATCAAGTACTGGCAGAAAAGGAGCATTCCCCTCACTGACATAACACTACTCAAACAGTGAGCTTAGCTAAGAATAGCCTCTTTTCTGGAGACTTTGTGGTTTCTTTTGAGATAGTGAAACCATATGTTGAACTTCCAGTTTGCACAGTAGAAATGTGAAACAGGTACACGGACCCAGGCACATGGACACACACACACATCTCAGTTCTTTGCGGGAGATGGGAAGCAAATTATGGGAATACAGAATGGTATTTTTATCTTCGAGCAGCTTCAGTGTGTCACATTCACCAGCGCTAACCTGACATCTCTTAGAGCAACATGCTCTGTTTCTGTAACAAAAAGCAAAATTAGGAGCCAAACTCACCTAACACAAGCCAAATATTGTGGGCAAAGTGTTGTGCCCCCACTTTGTGTCTGTATGGTGAAGACAGTTTATTTTAAAACAAGCCAGCATGTACTGCTTAGACGTGTACCTGTACACAAACAGTTATGGGGAAAGGAAGTCCCCAGGTTTTGTATTGAAATCGTTGACACCTACCACCAATGCCATTTGAAGAAAACACCTGGTATTTACTACCACTTTTTCTTCATCTCATGTTCATAAAATGTTTCACTGAAACATAGTTCATCCAAGCAGATAGTGAGTGAGCATCCACTGCTGCCTGTCCCTTGGTCGAGGAGGACCCCTGGCTTTAGAGCTGCAATCAAAGGAGCAAGTGTTTCTCGCTTCATCAGTTACAGCACAAGCTATTACTAAAACATGGTGCCTTCAGAATTATGACCTTCCAAAACAAGCATGTATCTTTGACTGAAAATGGCATTTTTTTGGTAACTAATAATTAAAAGATCCATATCTTTTTGCTGTCCCCATTTGTTTCAGCAGTTGCAGATTATGAAAATTGTGATAATTTGCATTTTAGAGTTTATGTCTGCTGAATCTTCTCAGAAACTGTCTGAGGTTATGGGGGAGGAATAAGAGCAGAAACTCCCTCAAAGTTAGTAATTGATTGTCAAAATAAATAATACTTGCCCCTGTCAGAAAAGTCAAAGCAAGACAGAATGGATCATACTACTTTTTCATAGGAAAAAGTATGTTTTTCAGAAAAGAAAACAGAAAACAAGACAAACTCTACTGGGAAAAGATTCAGGGACACACAGGATGCCATTCAGACACTGCACATCCACTTTGAAGATGGCTATTGTCACTGATTTGAGGTAACATTTTAGCAAGAAATTAAGGTGGAGAGTATGGATACTGGAAAGATGAGAATGATGAAAAAAGCTGTCTAAAAGAAATCAGAGAACAAAAAGTGGAAAGTTAAAATATGTAGCACAAGACAATCCAACGCAACTCTAAGTTTTAAATAACTGAAACAGTTAAAACTGATTTAGATGCCTTTTCTATGATGTAGTATCATTTTCTTTCATGCTTGCATTAGAAGAAAATAATTCACTGGAACAACCTAGAGGTTTTATTAAAAAAAAAAAAATGAACAAAATTGTTAAAATGTACTTACCTTAAAAAAACAGACAACTGTTGTCTAATGGACTTAAGATACTCCCAGGCTTTTGCTTTTTTCTTTTATTATTATTTGGTCAATAATATTATTTGGCCTTGGGTGGCTGGTGGCAAATCTGTTTCCAAAACAATCTTATGCAGTATTATAGGACTAGTAAAACCTGTTCTGTTGTGTCTTGATGCAATACTTAAGACTCAATTGTGCAGAAAAAAGCTGTACTTTGGCTCTTGAGAATGCTATCTGAGTGAATAAAGCTTGAAATATTTCCCCAAAACTACTTTTACAAGACTGCATTAACATTTGATTGCTTAAATGCCGTCCAATTTACCTAGGATGATTACACTTTTACATTTCTAGTCCCTATAATCTCCTTTTAAAGCAGAGAAAAACGGAATGCATAGGTGCTGCTAAAGTAATTAGTATTCTTGCACAATAGGCAACCACAGCAAGTTTTAACAACTAGCACTCACACAGCAAGGTAACAAGATTACTTTGAACCTGAGAGTCTCCCACACTGCAATTATTCTCATTACCAGTATACCTCAGACTAACTCTATTCAGTGTGAAAAAAGTAAGGAAAGTGTCATAGTGATGAGTGTTTGGGTGACAGTTCTGTCAAAATATTGGATTCAGCCCGTGGTGCATTTCTGTTTCCATCATGCAAAAAACCCAGTATTTGTAGAGAAAGTTGAGGTACTTTTTTGTTATAGTAAAAGTTTTGACAATATTTCAGAAATTATGAATGTATGTAGGTAGGTGAATATTTCAGCAATCGGTACAAATTGACTGGCTGTGCAATTGGTTGGAGAGAGGGAAAGATGCAGTGAGAACTTGAAATGGTTTTCTGTCATAAACACTTTTGTATCAAGGTTTGGGGGTACAGCAGTTTAACTTCCAGGACATGGGTCTGGGGTGTATTTCTGCTAGCAGCTATCAATGACATTGACTTCTAAACTTGCCTACAAAGCAGAATCTTTTAGTCATGCTACTAAAAAATTATTGAATGTGATTATGCAAGGCTGTTATAAAGAAGTTAGCATGACATTGCATATTTTTACATAAAATGAAAATAAAATATTAGAAAAGAAACATGCTTATATAGCATACTTGCAGCAACATTAATTATAACATGTATTATCAATCTTTAGTTTCTAAGGAAACCAAGGCTGTGCAAGAGCAGCAAGTCTCCAAATATGTCTCTGTTGGTTTCTTCCAGTAACTTTTGCCCTCACTGGGCAATTCCATCCAAATCTAACAGCAGTAGAGGCCTGAGACAATGAACTTCCTACAAGTTCATAAAAAATCAGTGGCTGCTTGGAGCAGAGTTGTCCGCAGTCATGCTAATTGGAGGAGTTGAGGGAATGTACATCAGGAAAAGGCTCATGTGACAAAATCACAAAAACACGCAATGTGGTTCTTCTCAGAAACACACGCAAGTAAGTGGCTGTTGACTGTTTTCCACTCATGGCTTTGTTATGGTCCTTGCAGACTGAGACTTGGAAATGTAGACTTGGATCATGTAAACACTTCTAAACATAGGGACTTTTTAGGATACTGGATAACTCATGCTGCTGAATGCTAATGCTTGTACAAATGGATGCATTCTGGATGCATTCAAAAATTGTGGTCTTACACTTTGCCAGCCCTTTTCAACTAGTGGGATTCCTATGCAATTTTTCACTTGCATAAATTATACCGTTAATTACTGATAGTTGTACAGCACATGCAATTAGAGTCAGTACAAAAATATTATTTGTCTCTATTCCCTTCATGCCTACTTGCTCTGTCTCTCAGTCTGCAGAGTATATGGTCAAATATCCAAAACATTTCCAAGTGACTTGCTAAGAGTCTGTTATATCTCTCTTCTCCCCTGGCCTCCAGATTGGGGAGTTTCACTTGATTTCTAGCACTACTGCCCGTGTAAGAACCAAGCAGGCAAGCATACTGCTCCCCAGGAAGCTATAGCTTTGGTTAATGAATCCTTTTCCTGAAGAAATCTTTCTATGCCAATTACAAACCAAGGTGAACTCTTTGGTCCTGTTCATAAAGTAAATCTGTTAGCTATTTCCCTAAGTCTGTAGAGGAATGACAAGCTGTTCAAACACTCCAGCAGAGCTCTCATTTATAGTCATGAAGAACCTCAAGGCCAAAGAAAGTAAAATGGTGGTAAAAACTAACACCGAAGCAACTAATTGGCTTCCATAAACATCACGCTTTGGTCTGCAGGTAATCTAAATTGCAAAATAGCATTGGCCAAATTCTGATCCCATTTCTGGCACAAGAATTGAAGACATTGCTGTAGCCTAGGGACCAGTCTGTCAGATTAAGAGCTGGCATAGAGGCGTCACGCCTTGTTGAGCCTGCAGAATTACAGTATTTATTTACAGTTGGGGGATGGATGGCTAATGGATCTGCCTACCCATGAAGCTAAAAGCCCAGGTCCTTCTGTCGTCTGCTCCTCACTTCAATCTCTTCTGTAGCAGAAGAAACAGGTCTTTGCATGAACAGCACTTTGATGCAAAGAAGACATAGCCTTTCTATAACTGTTTCAGTCATCTCCCCTCCCTGATCACTGCCTTCAGAGCTCTGCCACTGTCAGAAAAAGGAGCCTTCACCTCTATGAGTAACAGTAAGGGAAGCAGTAAAAAGGCCTGATTGTAAGGTTTTTTGTTGTTGTTGAAACAAGAGCTGAAGTCAGAGGAAGCCTGAGCACATCAGAAGTGTGCCCATTTAGCACAAAGCCCTGACGTTTTCTTTGCTCTCAGGGGCATGTCAACATATGGTTGTCTTCAGTGCTCTGGAAGTCCTAATGTGAAGAGGGACTTGGGCTCTGTATGTGGATTTACACTTTCCTCTAAGGAAAGTTATGGAAGTTGCTAAGGGTTTTTCTGGTTTTTCACTTTATTTTAAAGACATGCCAGGGAAACTGGGAAATCAAAGCCAACTATAAATGCTACATTAACCTTACCACCTTCCCTTTCCCTTATTCTACTTGTGGTTTGTGTCAGAGAGGAGTTTAAATAGCAGCTGAGTCTTGATCTATCAGAGCTCCACAGGCATCTGTGTTCACAGCTGTGGAACAGCCTCCCAGGTTGTCAACTAATACACTTAGGGATGCGTTGTCCTTCTGGGAGCCATTTTGTTTTGATGTAGTTTGAAAGCTTTAGAATTAATTTAATAGTTTTCTTTTAAATAGGAAATCTCCCAAAGATAATGGAAAACACTGGAGGAAACCAATGGACCAAGGGACTGGAGTAAAACAATGGATGTAGATCATACAGCACAACTCAGATTATTATACATACTCTGTCTGTTACACAGAGGTATATAAATGATTGCCAAAAATGGTATGTTTTACTGGAAAAATTAAAAATATTTTTTAAAACATGAAATAAATATATAAACATACATTTCAAACTCAGTATTTTTAGTGTTCAGTACTGACTCCAATGCTACTCTCCTCTCTTTCTACCTTCCCATTATCCCAACATTCTTCCTTCAGACTAAAAAAGACAGAAAAGGAAGAGAAGTATCTAGATGCCAAAGTCTTTTCATTTCTCAGCTATAAAAATGAGAAAAACAGGTGGCGTTTCATGAATTTCTAGAAAAATGCTATTTGCTACATCATGGTTTTTGATGAGAAACAACTCTATTTGAAAAGACATTTTGACATTTAGCATATATAATCTGAGGCTCCAGTCCCATAAGTGCCTGGGCAGAGACTTAACCTTGGGCATCTGTGCAATCAAAATAAACTAAGTGGAACTGATCATGTATAAGATTAAGAACACCTTTAAGTGCTTGGAGGATCAAGGACACAAGCAATTTTTTGAGGACCTGATTTTTATGCAAATAATAATTAACTTGACTAGGCCTTCCATCTAGTGGAGACAAACGTGTGGAGAAGTATTTTAAGACTTCGTTCATTCCTCATATTTGAAATCTTCCCTTTAAAGCAGCACAAAATACCTGACAAAAAATTCTCAGATAGTGTATTAATCTACTCTTAATTATTCACTCTCTAAGGGGAAAATGCTGCTATCTGCAAGATGATTTGATAGCAGAAATCTAAAATGTGGCCTCTAAATAGCTTAAATTTTAAACATTACTTATCACTTCCAGAGCTTATTATTAACATCTATGTAAAATATCATCATACCTAGAGGCTGCAGTGAAGATCAGATTTCCCTTCTGAAAGACATGGATAAGAGCCAGTTACAGCATAAGCAGACAAATCACACAAACTGTGATAAAAATTAGATATTATCATGGCCATTTCACTGGAGGAGGAAGAAGAGCACAGAGAGATAAAACAATTTGTCCAAGGCTACAACACAAGGCCAAGGCAGAATGCCACAACAGAACTTGTCCCTGAACTATTGTTCTGTTACAAGGTTATCTTTCCTCAGTCTCTTCACCTTCCCTTTAATAGAAAGGTCTTCAATACTAGAAGACCTAGAAAATCATTATCATCACCAAAACCAGAGTAGGCACAAAGACTTAAAGAGTACCTGTAGCTCAATTTAAAAAATGAGAGAAAAAAGAATCCTAATTTGCTAAGGGTACTAATGCTAACTAAAGACCTACGTTGACGCGTTAATGCAGCTTGTAGGACTCATTTGCTGTATTCAAATAGCTGATAATCACTGCTCAGGATTTAAACTGTGCCGCTCTGATGTGTCTTCATGAAAGAGCGCCACGCAAACCCAGGTACATGTCTCATAGTCCCGCTGGGAAAACCTGTTGTTTATTCAGAAAAAACGTTTTCTACGGGGTTCACTCTTGAGTAGCAATACATGGGAAGATGGAGGAGCCTGAACATACTTTTGGAGTGTGTTTTGCCATGGAGGGTGAGACAGAGGGGGAAAAGAAGACAAATACAAGGAAGATAAGTTGAGCTTGAATCAAACATACATACCATTTTTCAGAGAGGACACTTTCTTTTTGAGGGTGTGAAGCAAACAATCTCTGCTCTACAATTTCTCCCACTGTCAAGCAACTCTCACCCATGTGGTTTCCTCTGACAGAGCAGTTGTTTGTCCTTGTGCACCCAGCACTGGTTTTCTAACAGAGATGCCTCATCTCCACCCCTCTCTCTTTCCAGTCACCTGAGTTTTCCAGGATCATATCCATTCCTTGGATAAACCATAAGAGAAACCACTTCTGCAAGCTTTAACTATGAGCGTAGCTGAAGGCTGACTGGGCCTGGGGAGAAATCTGCTGGTTCCAGAGTATCCAACTGACATTTTCCAAAAATGTCACTTGCCATCTGAAGGTGATGAGGGCAACAAAGGTTTGGAAAGCCTCACAAGATCTAGAAACTGTAAACTTGTAATAAATCTAAGTTTTCCTAAGTTTACAAAAGTTGAAGACTCAGCCAAGCTTACACACAGATTTCTGAAAGAAAGAAAATTTCATGTATGTATAACCTCCATGCTGTTGCAAACAGAGAATACAGATCAAACTTGATGATTCGGATTGTGGTCATGGGACAGGAAGATCCTCATCCCAGAACCGAATTTCAAATCTAATTCAAGTTAGTAGTGGCTGATACCCATCTTCTCTCTGGAAGAGTCTGACTTGCCTTTGTCAGAGAAAATTGGTAAAGTATTTCCCATGCCACAAGCCCCATTCAGTGCTACTTCTGAAAGCTATTTTGGCAGCTCTGCAGAGGTGGGCCACCATCTCCAATTGAACACCTAAGCAATGTGGTATTTAACATGACAACTGCCCATCTGCACTAGTATTTTTGATGTTAATAGACACTGACAGAGCTGAGACAAAGAAAAAACTTACAGAAAACAATCTTCTTGCAATTACGATTATGAATGTTTTTCATAATCTCAGTCAAGCTCTTTGTGCAAGATCTCCACTGATGCTGCTGATTGATTCTTTGTACACAGGATTACTGAAGGGCCTGTGAAAACAAATAACAGGAAACATCTTCTCTGCAACTCCCTAATGCTGTTCACAATAGTTTCATAAAAACACAACCTTACTTGTAACCAGGTGAGGGAAATCAGCAGGGTCTCATGGCCAACTCTTACTTATTATATTCTGCTCCCAGCAGCTGTAAATTCAACACTTCGCTAGGCATTAAATTTACTCTCAAGAAATATTTTCTAACGGAGGTGACAGAATTATTGCACTGTTGCAGCTGTGGGGACAGATGGCAGTATGCCAAAACTCCAAGAAAATTTTAAATTAGAAATCTGACCATCTGTTATAGGTGGGAAAAAAGGGTTTTCATACCCAGGCTCCTCCCTCGGCCTTGTAATTTTCCTGGTACTGAAATGCATGACATGGTGTGCAATGGATGCAATATGCTTTCCAACTATTTCTTGTTAGCAACTGATAAGCACTGGAATGTCTTAAATATGGACGGGAATCAGGAATTCATTCTTAAATTGCATTATACTATGCTATCACTCTGTGTATGACAACACAGGGTAGTACTTTGCAGAAACTTCCAGTTACTTTGGGATACTCCCTGCAACAAAATCTGCTTCTGTTTACTTACCTGTTACTTGAAACAGGCAAAGTTCAACAAGAAGAGCCTAACATTTTTATCACCTTCATCCTAACTAGCTTTTCAATCAACAGTTATAGCTGGTGTAACTTTAAACATTAAGGTAAACAGTTTAACAGCTTTTTAAAGATGTAGGTAAAAAAAAGTGGGAGGAGGACTATATTCGGATAGGACATAATATTTATGCCTCATATAAGAATGTTTTGAAATTCTCAATAAGTATATAACTAGAAACTTTTTATTAAGGCTTGCATGAATATTGACTAGATTGTTTTTATACAATTCCACATTACAGCCTATAAGAATGATAGAAATGTATAAAAGTGGACCTGGTATATCCTATCATACATTCATAGATGGGAAAACACACTGTGGACAGGAACACAGATGAATATGGCAAGTCCTGCCACTAAAATGTACACCCCAGTAGTTAATTTAATCAACAGTGGAGATGACTACATGAAAGAATTATTCTAGTTAAGTTTATATACTAATAGTTAATTTTAATTCTATATATCTTTATAATCCTACCTGAGTTATTCAAATGATCACTTTGTTTCTATTTTTGCTATTCTAAGTAGGGGGAAGATTAAAGTTTCTGAATACATCTAGAGCCACGTATTAACTCAGTAGCTTCTTCAAAGGTCAGTTGCACTTGTGAATATGAAAAAAAAAATTAAACAAGAACTTTCACAGATTCCCACAGCAGATAAAAGACCTGCAGACAATTCCAAGATGCAGGCTTTCTGCAGGAAATTCTCAGTGCCCATGGGCCACCTCTTTCTTTCCAAGTTTCTGCTTCTGCCTGTACAATGCTCTATGAAAAATTAAACTAATATCTTTAAAGCCAAGTGGTTCATAGGACCCCATGAGCAGGCTGAAGGAGCTCCCTTTCTCCAATCTGAAATGGCACCAGAGACACTCTAAAGGTGTGTATATCCCAAGCACCAAGTCAGCACCCTACCTGGGCCTCTTCTGCACAGAATAAAGCCATTTGCAGTGAATACTTTTTTCCAGAATGCTCTTTTCAATCTAATGATGTAGCTGACATACTTTCAGAATATTGAAAAAATCATGAAAACTGTTATAAACAGACCAGATTGTTTAGGGGCAGAGAAATCACATTTCCACAACAGTGACCTTTTTAGGATTACTAAAGAGACGTGCCAAGGAAATTTGGCCAAGTCTTATTTTTAGTACATGGCTTTTATAAACAGATCACACCTGATACTGATGGGTAATTATGCAGTCACTTTATCAACTTTCTAGTCCTGGTAAATTTTTGGCACCATGTGCAGGTTTCCCACAAAAACTGATTTGGGGCTACTCTCTCAGTGATTTGGTGACTGTGGAAAAACATTCTGTTTGCATGAGGGTGTCTGAAACAATAAGATATCAAACACTAGATAGATCTGCTATTGTGCCACTGTAGGGCTTCACAACCACAATATGTACTCTGTAACACCTAAGATGTCTGCAGGACTTTTAAACAGATGAACACAAATTTCAAAAGCAAGATAAATAGTAATTCAGATAGATCAAAATGCAAAAAAAAAAAAAAAAGAATAGAAAATAAAGAGCAGTGGAAAGAGTCAGAAAAAGGATGGCAGGCATTAAATAAAAATAAATAAATAAAAACTCTCGGGAGGGGTTCAGTAGCCACACTTAGCTGCCCCACATAATAAGAGTTTTCACATTGCTTACTGGCCATGTAATCCTTTCAAAATTGGTTTCAAAACATAAATTTAACATCTTTATTTTAAATCTAGACTTTAGACTTTCATTAAAAGGGCTCACAGCTGGGTGCTTTTAGAAGGTTTGGGGAAAAAAGAGTGGGCTAGAAGCAGTTGCTGTTTAGAACAGCATGAGTCTTTTATAACATCTTTGGCTGGTGCCATGCAATTTTACACTTTTTCATGCATTTAGAACTTCATGCCTTTCCTCGCAGTTCATGCAGAATTTTGAAACAGCCATTAACCAACACATTAGTGGGAAAATGAAATGCTTTGTAGCGAATGCCATCGTATGCCACTTATTGATGTGCTTATGTAAAACCCCACTGCAGATTTCTGAGGTTGTCTCACTGTATATGCCTGAGCCACAGTTTTGTACTGAGAACAATAAGCAGCTCCTCTGCTGAGCACATGAACCAAAGCTGCCCTGAGATCACTCCTTCAGCACACAGGGGAGAGGGAACACTGGACTGAACTTTACCACTTTTAACTAGCTCAGAAAGCGTGAAGACCTGGAGAGATCCAAATAAATGTATTTTCTTTCCTTATCCTATTCATTTCTTCCTTCTTGCTGTGGAATATTAACCTCAGTCATCCTGCATTGCTCAGCTGGACAGCATCCTTCAGTCCATGGAAAATAATGCAGCTGGAAGACTGTGATCAGCTTCACAGCTCACTCCTCCTCTCTCTATTTCCAATTCTATGGTAAAGCCATGCGCATCTTTCCCATTCTGCGTATGCAGAAAAACGTCCTTTGACAAAGTCACATTTTCATCGATAATGGAGGTATTGTGTTGAATAATTAAGATGATTGGAAAGATCTGCAATGCAATGCTAGCATTAAAATGCAAGATATAAACAAAATGGCCTGAAAAGTTCATCTTTGAGAAACATCATGTAGAACTCATCAACAATTAAAACCTACCAGGGTGGGTGGGGAATTTTTATCCCATTTTATCAGTGAGAAATCACAAATTTATTCTTTCTTTGCTTACCCATTATCCTTTTTGTCCTAGACTTGTCATCTCCTTTTCTAATTTTCATGTTAACTTAGGGTGAGCTTTCAACATGGAACTTATATTTAGGTTGGAACACATGGGCAGCCAACCCTTTGGAGAAGAAACTGGATATGGGTGGGTTTTGCAAAAAGCACCATGCTCATTCAGAATGTGTAAAAAGTAAATACAACAATTTTAAAGGAATTAAATATGAAGCTGTATAAAAATGGATGATGTAGGCTATTGTAGGCTCTTTTTATAATAGCTACCCTACAGTTTTAAAGCAGCTGGGGGGTAATTCTCATTGTAAACAAAGGTAGAGGATAAAGGCAGTAACATATCTGAAGCAAAAAAAGCAATCACATGAAAATGCAATTATGCAACACAAAGCTCCTTCATGTAAGCTTAAACCTATAAGCAAAGATGAGTCAATAGATCTGCCTTAAGAAAGACTGACTACAAAGACAGCATCTTATATTTTCTACATAAGCAAGTAAAAATTATCCTGGCATTGATAAGATTTATTTGTATTATAGAAATGAAAACATTTTTTCTTGCCTAGGTCCAGCACACATTAATTTATCTGAGCAGCAAGATGGTGACATTCTCTCCTTCTGCCTCTTGAGCCCTTTTTCTCACCTATTATATATGGTACAAAAAATTCTTTAAATAGGTTATTAAAAATAAATACAGCATTTTCCTTCCTCTTCCCAGTATCTTCGTTTGAGATCTAACTCTTTAATGGTCTCTGAAAGCAGAGCCATACAATATAGTACAAAACTCAGATACGAATACATTGCTTCATTCATCATGGTAGTGTTTTCTCTCCTTCAGAATGCCTGGATGTTGTACTTCTTACACCCCTTCCTCATCATTATGGCATTTATGCTTCCTGTGTCTGACATTTCAAATTTCTCTTGAAGGATCTTAAAGGTCTTGTGCTCTGACTTTTTTAATGGCATTTGAAGAGGATTCTTTGAATAATGCTTGCTCAGTACTACAACTTTTTTATTTTATTATTGATATTTAAAATACTTTATTAATATATTATGTTAGCATCTTTTTGCAATAGCTTTCTACTCCATAGCTATCAATACTTTCTATCACAGAAATGAAACACTGCATTTTTTCTGATATGTGAGTAGGATTGCACTTACTACAAAGTTTCCAGCTTCTGCATTGGAGTGAGAGCCCCTGATATGTCTCAAGCGCCTAAGAAGGAAAGAAGTGAGCGTAGGACACAAAAGAGTCTCTTGGCACTCTCTAACCAGCCCTGCAGTCTAAATTACCAGGGGTTCACAGCTACAGAAGCTGTCATAAGTGCTTCTGCCCTGTAGCCTGGATGAAAAGCCAGATGATTTAACCCCCCGAAAATCCCCTGGAACTTCTACAAATCATGGAAAGAAAAAATGGAAATGAATACTTGTTTTATACCTGGTTGCTATATTCCAGATTATTTTGGATCCAAAATTCGTTGGGCACGGATCCCTCCTGTAGGTTGCACATGACCCAGAACAGTGTATATGACAGAAGTAATGGTGAAACCACAAACTACAGCATTAAGATTTTTTTAAACATTGTTTAATATAGCTACAACTACAGTAGCATGAAAGGGCCCCAGTCATGTGGAAGGCACTGCCCACAAATACAGTGGCTGACAGTCCATTCCCAAAGAGCAAGAAAGAACCTTTAGAAAAGACAAAATGCAACTAGAACTAAACATCTTCTTTGCCTCAGTGTTTACTGTGAAGATGGGGAGAGGTTCAGGTTCCCCTGTCATACAGAAAAGATTGGCACTCAATGACTGGTAAACTTTGTTTCTTCATTTGTGAAGGGTTCCTGTTAAGGCAAATCATCAGAAAAGCAGTCAGAAGAACAAAATTATAGCAGAAGAAAACACCACAAAATAAATATGGTATGCCATGGAAAAGCTAGTGTGACTGAATCTGTGACTTAAAAACCTGCTGGAGTCCTTTGAAGGAATAAAGAAGCAGGTGGACGAGAGAGATCCTCAGATGCCTACATGTGCATTTGATAAAAGTCTTCATGAAAAACTCTAAATAAACTAATGCACCAAAGGACTGATCACATACAGAGTGGGTTAGCTAACCCAAAAGAAACATTAGGGCAGGGATAATCACTTTTCAGATCAGAGGGATGTGCCCAGTGGAGTCCAAGAGGGGTCTGTGTTCAGCCCTGTTCTTCAGTCTGTTCATAAATGATCAGAAAAGGATATGAACAGTGAGGTGAGAAGACTTTCTAGTAATATCAGGTTACACAGGGTGATAAAAAAGATGGCTAATGGAAATGTTGCAGAAACCTTACAAGACTGAGTGACTGGGTTATAAAATGGCTGATGTAATTCAATGTAGATAAATGTAAAATAAGGCACATGGAGAAAACTTTGTATACACATATATTAGCAATAGGTCCTGAGATTATTATTAACATTTAAGAACAAAATGCTGGCAATATAATAGACAGTTTCACAAAAATGTCAGGTCCGTTCTTAACAGTGATTAAAAGAACAAAGTAAATTGAATGTTATGAATTATTAGGAAGAGAATAAAGAATAAACCAGAGAACATTATTATGCCACCATATAATCTAGAGTGTACCCTGCCTTTTTAATAATTTGTGCTGTCTGGTCCATTATCACAAAAAGGACATAGTAGAATGGAAAAAAGGTCAGAGACAATAAAAGGAAGATGAAAAAATACTGAATCTGGTTCTTCTGTAGCAAAAATGGAGTCCAAACACAGATTTTTTCCTTTTCAAAGATATTCCTAAATACGTAACAAACTTCAGCATGTTTTTCTGCAGCTGCTGTACAATGAAACTCCTGATGTTTACAGCTGCAAAGCAATTACAGACATTTGGGTGAAAATCATCATGTAGATAATAACATTATTATCCAGTATCCTTAAATAAGAAAAAGGAAAAACTTTCAGAAAACTCCTGCAAAGTCTTAAAGAGTGTTGTGTTGCAAACTAAATTTAAAGGCACAATCTTCTAAATTATCCTACACAATCTGTGTTTCTGTCCACTAAGAGTCTCACATTCTCTAAAACTGCTGTTTAGCTTCCTCCTGAGATAAAGAGAAACCCCCAATAGCTATTTCTATTCTTATGCTCCTAAATGTACTTCTATCCACATCCACCGCCATCCCTCAGCACAGCTCTTGAGAAAAGCATTTTCTCAGCATGGAAATTAAAGGGGAAAAGTCACTTCTAGGGTTATAACCCATGTTGCTTTGTGGTCTCCACCTGG
This sequence comes from Gallinago jamesoni, assembly GCA_025769975.1. Taxonomy (NCBI): domain Eukaryota; kingdom Metazoa; phylum Chordata; class Aves; order Charadriiformes; family Scolopacidae; genus Gallinago; species Gallinago jamesoni. The sequence continues at coordinate 90,836,295 of JAOQGH010000012.1, read as the reverse complement.
CATAATTTTGGCAGCATTTCGGCTGACTCCCAAGAGGAACTCAGGTGGTTAATTGGGTCCTGGAGGAGCACAACATTCAAGGCACTACCACATTCCTTCTTTTACTGTGCAAATCCTCAGTCCAACAGCTTGGACTGACAAGCTGTGTTTTGCTTAAGATATTGACCATTTCAGTCAGACGCATCTGATCAACACTCCTGCCAGGCAGATATTATACTCCCTTATCTTCCTCCACCTTCCCTGGTCCTTCACCTCCCCTGGTTTCCCCAACTCAGGCTGAGATCCTCGCTACATGCTATAGCAACGGGGCAGACCCTTGCAGTCTTCTGCTAATCTCTGTCTAGTACACTGTCTTACAATGACAGGGCATTATAAAAGGCAGGCAGACATTTTTTCCTTGCTATGCTAACTGTGGCACATAAGCATGACCTCCTGAAGCTGACACTGAGCAGTCATTATGCCTCTTCTCTAGAGGGGCAATGAATATGGAGAAGGACTCAAAGGGGAAGAGGGAGAGATGAATTCTCAGGCAGCTGAAGCCGCAGCCTTGGATTCTTCTACTTCACAGCAGCCATGGATTACCTAAGTAGACCTGCAGGTGCCCTGAGCATTGGACAGCTTTTCTCAACCTCTGTTACATTTCACAAGAAAACTGAGATGTGCTGATCCCAGTTTTAAGTGTTCAACTTTTGCATGAAGGCAGAATAATCTGTCCTATGATGCATGCACCTGAATAGCTTTTAGAATAATACTAAAGTTTTACTTTAGTCTGTTGCAAGAAGGGGTGCTCTTTAGAAATAGGGGAAGGGGTATTTGAGGAAATATCTGTGCATTTATATATTCAAGCTTCCTCTACATTTTACCTCTCTAAAATGGAGTCTGGTTGGCAAGAATGATAAAGTGAAGTCTTCCCTTTACCCACAGATAAAGTTAGTAAGATCAAAGTATTCTTCCAGCATCATAATAACGGAGGAAATAAATAGTAAATAAGGCTTTTCTCCCCTTCCAATGCAGGGAAGAAAGAATTCAGCTGCACTTTATTCTAGTGTTCTGGGTTCCCTCGGTGTTCACCACCTTCAGTGTTAGGGACATATCTCCATGCCATCTGTGATACATGTGGGACATATGTTACATTCAAAGCTGAATCTGCTATCCAAGGACTTGATATGGAATAAAATTGATGGGAAGGATTGAAGAAGAAGCAGGCAGCTACTATATGCAAACCTGAAAGGTAACAGTAAATAGCAAATGTGACCCAGATCATGTTTTCCTGAAATTCAGACAAGAGGTCTGAATTTTAGAGCCCTTAAGATTACAAATGCTTGTACTAAATTTCAGTATTTGAGGCACTACACAGAAAAGCTTCCATATAAAAAGATCCATCAAAAAGGATCACTAGTACTACGTTGCAAATGATTGAAACTAAACCACTTCCCATAAGCAATGGAAGATACTTTCCCATCATAATTTTTCAATTTAAGTTACTATTGCAACTGTAACATGATTTAGAATTGTAGAACAGAAGGGTCAAAGAATATTATACAGTAGGACAGGTGGTTCTATGATATTTTCTTGGTATAATAAGGTACCCATAATGAAGTCATATGAAATTCTTGCTATAAACATCTTTTAGCTCAGAGGCAAATTTTCTGAAGAGTCATAAGTGCCTGAAGATAAAGGGAATAAAATAAATAACGTCTTCTCAACCATAACTGTAGAATATTGGAGAGATATTAAAATAAAATGCCATGACAGTTTATCAGGTAAAAGAAAAAAAAGCATTCTTTATATTTTCACCTCCTGTTTCAATAGGAGCCTTCCCTCTGTGAGCATGGCAGTGGTTAACTTACTGCTACCTGTACTGTAGGACACTGAGCATCCTGTGACACAGACAGGGCAGAAAGCAGAGAGAGCAACAGGTGGGTAGTTCACTGGGCCCCACAGAAGCAAATGTTGAAGTCTGTTAAGCAATCTGGGAGGGAAAAAGAATGCACAACACATTAAGGCTGAAGTAGTTGGGACCTGGGCAGGAAAACCGAAAGGGATGTCCAGGGAAGCCTGGGACATGACAACCTAGTCACCTTAAGGAAAAGACTCTTACAGTAAAGGAAGATGGTTCCCACCTCAGACAGAGAACTTGCAGAGAACATGGCACAGCTCAACACTGTTCACAGCCCCTGGGCCCCACAGTGCCCTCCAGCCACCCCCAGCCTGGGGTCTGAGTCCTTTTGGAAAGACCAGACTCCTGCAGAAGTGTTTCCTGGATATCCCAAAGTAGCGCCAAAACAAAAGACTGGACCTATGCTGCAAAGTCAGCACAGAAACAATGGGATTCCACAGAACGTACTAAAATAAATAATGCCTTGCCTTTTTGATTGAGCAAATTGTTGGAGAAAAGCTCCATCTGGCATGATTTCTTCCAGCATCCTCTTACATTTTTCTTTCATTCTTAAGTTTCCTTTGATTCTTTTTTAAATTGAAGAATTTGCCAGACTAATTTTCCTTATATTAATCAGATTGTTTAAAAAGTCACTTTTCTTGTGGTGTTAATAGTCCCAAGACAGGAGAAACAAGTGAATAAAGCAAAATAAACCAAAAATAGGGGCTCATTGAAAGGGCTTTAAACTAGGTTTGAAGAGGGATGGGGATGGGACTAGGATTACCAAAGAGGAGCCTGGGAGCAGATTACCAGTGATCGTTGGTAAAAGCAATAGTAAGGTCTTGCGGCCTGTCGTCTCAGAAATGGAGGATGGTAACCCACGTGGTAGTAATGACATCGGGGATAGTGATAAGTCAGCAGCCACAGAAGGATCTAAGCATGGTCAGGATTATATTGGGACTTGGGGGGGGGGGGGGGGGGGGGGGGGGGGGGGGGGGGGGGGGGGGGGGGG
>JAOQGH010000012.1:90819946-90833394 GCA_025769975.1 Gallinago jamesoni | reverse complement strand
GGTTTATATTGGGACTTGCCCCCGCCCCCCCCCCCCCCAAAAAAAAAAGTGGCAGGAAGATTAGCCCACCTTAAGTGCTTCATCAGGATGTAGTAGCTGATGAAATATTCTATCAGCAACTGGCAGAGCTCTCACAATCACTCGCTCTTGTTCTTGTGGGGGACTTCAAATTCCCAGACATATGCTGGAAATACAACACAGCAGAGAGGGAAGAGTCCTGGAGGTTCCTGGAATGTGTGGAAGACAACTTCCTAACACAGCTGGTGAGCAAGCCAAGCAGGGAAACTACCCTGCTAGACCTGCTGCTTGTTAACAGAGAAGGTCTCGTGGGGGATGTAAAGGTTGAAAGTCATCCTGGGCAGAGTGACCACGAAATCATAGTTTTCAATTCTTGCAGAAACAAGACAGAGAGCCAGTAGACCGGCCACCTTGGACTTCCATAACGCAGACTTTGGCCTGTTTAGGAGAATGGTTGAGAATGTCCCTTGGGAGACAGTCCTGAAGGGCAAAGGTGCCCAGGAAGGCTGGTAATACTTCAACTCTCAAAAACACAGGATAAAGCCATCCCCAGGTCCCATAAAATGAACTGACAGGGAAGAAAGCCAGCCTGGCTAAATTGAGAGGTTTGGCTGGACCTCAGGAAGAAAAGGAAAGTCTATGATCTCTGGAAAAGGGGGTTGGTTACTTCCAAACAATATCAAGGTGTAGTGAAGATATGAAGGGGAAAAATTAGAAGGGCAAAAGTTCAAGGAGAACTTAACTTGGCAACAACAGTTAAAGATAACAAGAAGAGCTTTTTTTAATATACCAATAAAAAAAGGAAGTCTAGGGAAAATGTGGGCCTGCTAATGAATGAGGTGGGTGCCTTGGTGGTGGAAGACACAGAGAAGACGGATTTGCTGAATGCCTTCTTTCCTTCGGTCTTCACTGCCAAAGCTGCCCCTTATGAATCCCAGACCCTGGAGACAAGGGAGAGGGTCTGGAGAGAGGAAGATTTCCCCTCTGTTGGGGAGGACTGGGTTAGAGACCACTTGGCCGAACTAGACATCCATAAGTCCATGGGCCCTGATGGGATGCACCCACGAGTGCTGAGAGAACTGGCGGATGTTATTGCGAAGCCACTCTCTATCATGAGCTATCTTGGAGAACAGGAGAAGTGCCTGAGGACTGGAGGAAGGCAAATATCAGCAGTCCACAAAAAAAGCAAGAAGGAGGACCCAGGGAACTACAGGCCAATTAGTGTCACCTCTGTCCCAGGGAAAATAATGGAGTGGCTCGTGCTGGACATCATCTCTAAGCACACTGAAGATCAAAAAGTTATCGGTATTGGTCAACACGGATTTACCAAGGGTAAATCATGCTTGACCAATATGATAGCCTTCTATGATGTTGTAACTGGTTGGTTAGATGAAGGGAGAGCAGCAGATGTCATCTACCTTGACTTCAGCAAGGCTTTTGACACTGTCTCTCATCCTCATTAGAAAATTAAGGCAGTGTGGGCTAGATGAGGGGGCAGTGAGGTGGCTTGAGTCCTGGCTGTGTGACAGGACTCAGAGGGTTCTAATTAATGGAGTGGGGTCAAGTTGGAGGACTGTGATGAGTGGTGTCCCTCAGGGGTCAATACTCGGCCCAGTCCTGTTCAACATATTCATCAATGACCTGGGCAAAGGGACAGAGTATATCCTCAGCAAGTTCGCTGATGATACCAAATTAGGAGGGCTGGCTGACACTCCAGAGGGCTGCGCCGCCATCCAGTGTGACCGGGACAGGCTGGAGAGCTGGGCAGAGAAGAACCTAATGAGGTTCAACAAGGACAAATATAGGGTCCTGCACCTGGGGAGGAAGAACCCCAGTCACCAATACAGGTTACGGGTGGACCTGCTGGAAAGCATTACTGAGGAGAAGGATCTGGGAGTCCTGGTAGATAGCACACTTTCCATGAGCCAGCAATCCTGGAATCCTGGGCTGCATAGGAAAGAGTGTGGTCAGTAAGCCAGGGGAGGTCATTCTCTCTCTCTACTCTGCACTGATGAGGCCACAACTGGAATACTGCATCCAGTTCTGGGCCCCCAAGTTCAAGAGGGACAGAGAACTACTGGAGAGAGTCCAGCGTAGGGCAACAAAGATGATTAAGGGATTGGAGCACTTCCCTTAGAAGGAAAGGCTCAAGGAGCTGGGACTCTTTAGCCTGGATAAGCGAAGGCTGAGGGGAGACCTTATTTATAAGTATTTAAAGGGTGGGTTAAAGGATGTTGGAGCCAGATTCTTTTCAGTGGTTTCCGGGGAAAGGACAAGGGGCAACGGGCTCAAGCTGGAACATAGGAAGTTCCGTTCAAATATGAAGAAGAACTTCTTTCTGGTGAGGGTGACAGAGCCCTGGAACAGGCTGCCCAGGGAGGTCATGCAGTCCCCTTCTTTGGAGATCTTCAAGACCCTCCCGGATGCAGTCCTGAGTGATGTGCTCTAGGTGTTCCTGCTTTAGCAGGGGAGTTGGACTAGATGATCTCTAGAGGTCCCTTCCAACTCTGACAATGCCATGATAAACCTTGAGCGATAAGTCAAACAGTGAATCCCATAGGATACTTAGACCTGAAGGTGTTATTGACTCAATGAACAGTACCAGGGTAGTACTAGGAACATAGATCAAAGACCCAGCTAATCGACTAATAATTATATAAAAAAATCAATGCTTATTTGAATATCCATAAGCATTTCCACCAGGATCCAGCAATATAAGAATCCAGATAGGAATTTTGTGGTATGAATCGGTGAATAGTTGAATTTGGGGTTGTTGCTTTTGAAACTGATCCATTATATTTATCCCAAGATAAATTATATCCATATATTTATCCCAAGATAAATGGGATTTCTCTATAAATCACTGTAGTTTGGGTTTGCTGAAAATATTTCCAATTTATATCCTCTCTTGTGATCATGGTGGGGTACTTCAGGCTCTGAAAAGCAATATTAAAAGTACCTTCTTCTTAACCATTATCATCAGGATTAAATATTAGCTAGTTACTATTGCTAACAAAAATATCACTAATAATTATCTGTCTGACAGTGTCAAATGTACTGTCAAATACATCAGATAGATTCTGTAGGAAGCTGGTCATGCGAGAAGAACTGTGATGCTTCAGCATGCATATGCAGTTGCCGTATTTTATGCTATATGCAAATCCCTGTATAGTCTTGAGAACATGAACTTGGAAGAGATGTTGAAGAAGTTAGTCTTTGGTTAGCTCAGGATATATTAAATAAGGAAAATACCTTCCACAGGAGGCTGTGCAGAATCATATGGTCCCCTTGTGGGGAGAGACAAAGGGAGAACTGGTTTTGCCAGCTATAAAGCAGTTTTAAATGTAGACATAACAGCAGTTTAGGAAAGAGTTTCTTCATTAAAATCTTTCAAATCAAATACTCCACAGAAAGAATTCATATGGGACCTAAGGAACCCTGGGTTCAATAATAGAAATCCAGAGATGTGGCAGCAGTTGCTGTGTTCCTTGTTTATAAGGACACATGCACTTTGTTGCATCTGTTTATTGATACCTTGTTTTATCAGCCCTCCAGACAATTGTTTAGGGTTTTTTTTTCAGTCAATTGCCTGATGTTTTCTGTCTCCTCTGACTGTTTGCTTTAGAGAATCTCTGCTGTGGAATGCTGTCTGGTGTTTCCAAAAATCTGATTTGTAGCCACTGCTCTTCAGAGAGTTGATATTCTCCCCTACCTTCTACTACCTGCATAGAATTATTGTCAATAATAGTATGATGTCCTAAATTTTCCTTTTTTTTTTTTTTTTAATTTTTGACTCCTGTAGGCTTATTTGTTACTTTTTTCTTATTTTCCTCAAATACACATGAAACATATTTTATTAACATTTAGATTTATTTAAACTTTATTTATTTATTTGGTGGCTGGATTGGATTTGTTTTTTGCCATATAAAGTTTATCTAAACTTTACCTAAACTATTATTCTGTAGAATATATTTCCTAAGTTTCTTTTATATGTGGTGAATCTTTCCACACACAGTTTTCAAATATTATTAGAATTGTTGTATAACATCGTTTGAACATTTTTCCAGGGATTGGTTAATATTTTCATTGCTGATACATACAGTTCATTCATTCAGTTTCATTGCTGAAATAATTCTTTCTATGAGCCTCAAAATATGACATGTTTATTTTCTGGGGTAAAATAGGTCATTTATGTAATTTTTTACTTAACAAATCATATATGTAAGAATATTTGTATATTTTCATTCTATAGATGCCACATCCCTTTATTTTTGTAGTATGCTTAGTGGAATTGCTCATTCAGTGCCTCCTCTGATAGGTAGGGAATCTTCAGTGGCTGAAGACAGCAATTATTTCAGGATCAGATTTCCAGCTTTTTATTTGCTTTAGGGTTTTGGTAGCATTACATGACCAATAGCAAAAAAGTGAATCAGAGGACTGATAAATAAAAACTAAGAGTGACCCTACTATGGCCCTGTATGTTCTTGCAGATTTGTCAGTGTACATGAGTTACTGCCATCATTCTGAAGGAGTTGAAGAGACCAGCATCACCATGAGGCTCGTGGTATGCTCTCCCACACTAGTACTTGGAGGGTAGATAAACAGCATCAGCAGTAACGCGAGTAGTGAAACCACCTACTTCCAATGCACAGGAGCATCTAAGGCAATGCAGCCTTAAGATACCCTTGGTGGAGCCAGAAGATACTCTTCATATAGAGCTTGCACAAATTAAATCCACTCAAGGAAAATGTGAACCATCATTGGTTTTTCTCTCCTAGACCATAGTTTCTAGTCAGCTTTTGTTGTATACCTAGTTTAGTGCAAATGTATAATTTTATTATTATATTTAGAAATATGCACCCTTCTCTGCCTCTTGCACTTTATCTTGAAACCAAATCTTTTCTATTGTAAAATAAACAATAAAATAAATGAAAACAAAACTAGTTAAAGGTCATGAGAATAGCTTATGTCCTCATGGAGATCACTTGAAACCCCAAAACCCCAAATCCTCTTCAGGAACAGTGTTTGAGGAGAGAATTGGCTTAAAAATGGTCAAATTATAATGTTCATAATTAAATAGAATACTGTATATCAATTTTTTTTTAAGAGTTATAGTGGTCTTCTTTGAGTAATATTCAATCCAAACTCTTCTTTATTGTGAAATGACAAAATAAATATCTCTGGACTTGTGGATTCTCATCCCAATATTTCTCTCAACTTTGTTCCCTGCAAGACAAATAGTTGTTAGTTCAAAGCCTAGTAGAGATCCTTGGCACAAGACACCCTCCAACTCTTTTGGCTGATGAAGCTACATTATGTTTCTGTGAATGTAGTGGAGATAAGTTTTAGTAAAGGAGAATAGCTTGTGAGACAGCACAACCAAGCTTGTGTATGTACCCATGCATAAGGTAGATGCAACTGATGTGCATCAGAGAAGCCCTGAGAGCTATGGAGAGCTAGTCTGTGAACTCAGACTTCAAAGTCTAGACAGCACCTGGACATTGCTATTGAGGACACCGCATCTGTAATCTTCATGGTCACAGATCATCTGTGTAAAAGAGATGGTATTCCTATGAGGTCTGACACAGCTCTGTCTTCTTTGATACAGCTATGTATGCTTATGTTTAGATGATACTTGGACCATATATTTTTTTGGGCATATTGCTGCCTTTATGAGAATGGCCTTGCACCCTCATTTTACTTGTACTATTTTGAGGGTGAAAAAATCCAACAACAAAACCCCAGTGCCCCTATCCTTTCTATACAATTAACAATAACAACTAATACTAGTGCATGATAGGTGACCAATATCTGTTATGAAGATAATGCTGATCAGAGTGTGATCCTGAAAGAAAAGGGGGGAAAAAGGGGAGGGAAATATGCAAGGTATATTGTCTATAAGTCAGAAAGCTTCATTTACTAATTTATATTGAAAAATTTTTACTACATACATTGCATTGCTAATGCATAGAAACCATATATTTTCTTTGCCTGGAGTGGTGTTTAGCTCTGATGACAATAAATCTGGATATAAAGGTAGTACTACTCTCTTTAGCTCATAAATTTAGTAAACAGCAGAGTTTCCGAAAATATATATCGCAGATATAGAACTCCCTCTAGACAGAAAAGCAATATAGTAAAAATGAAGTTCTCCTTTTGCACAGTCCTTTTATGAGAAGGTATATAGCTCCTCTCATTCACTATATTCAGAACTGTCTTTCACTCTAAATCATCTGACATGGTATGACCAATATAAATTATATTATTTTGAGATTATATTAAACAAAATGCAAACCATAAGATAATTGTTATTTAATATCACACTTAGATTTTGAGGGTCAAATAAAAGTATTTCAAAAATTGAATGCTCAGCTTGAGCTTCAGTTTTATAGTATAAACTGTAATTTGTAAGTTTATAAAAATTAAGTCAAAAGTATGTATTTAAAAAAGGTTGTTTAAAAAAAAAACTGAAAGAAGAATACACGTCATCTGCAGCATTTCTTTACTGTTCTTGTGATATAGTTGATACAAAATGTCCTCTGAATTCGAGCTGCCTGAATATCATACTTTTCTCAGGCTTTCCCAAAATCAAAACCATTCAACCATTCAAACTCAAAATGCTAAGAGCAATTTTGATGAATTATGCTTTTTTTTTTCTCTATAAAATAAGATCTGTGTTAGATAGACTGTATGTTCAGTCTTTTTTTCTCCACTCAGCTCCTCCTTTTTCCTTTTTCTTTTATGGAAATACACTGCAAAGTAGGCTTATAGTATACCAAACAGTCCTTCACAGTTCTTTACATACAGTAATTCAGTACAGCTCATTTTGGAGATGAGCATATGGTCTGACTTTCACATCTGTTGGGCTTCTGTAGCTCCAAGCAGTGGAACAGGTTGCCCAGCGAGATTGTACACTCCATAGTTGGAGTTCCATCAGCAACAAGCTCAGGTTGTCTGATCTCACAGCTGACTCTGCTTTGAGCAGAGGTTGAACTACAGACCTCCTGAAGTCCCTCCTAGCCTGAATTATCCCATGCTACTATGAGTCTGAGTGAAGTTTAGAAGTTCTTATGTACATGTCGTGCAGAGACACTGGAGAGGCATGTCTTCGGAGCACGGTATTATGCCAAAAAATATGACACCATAATGTGCCAGTTTTGAGGATATCCGAGCTGCTATTTTTTTAAACCAAAAAGAAATCACTTCATAATTTCTGAATGAAGCCTATGATTTTAGTTACCTTCTCCAAAGAGACTTGGAACACTCAAAACTTGACACTGCTCATGAAAAATAGCTTTTATTTCTTATGTAAATAACAGTAATGGTTACCACTGCTATGGTTGAATGAGGTGCTCTAAACTCCTGAGGTGAAACCTGGGTGGGTGAGTGAAATCAAATTTTATTTAAAGATTCCAGTGCTTAATTTTTTTACTTACACCTTTGGCTTAGATTACTTTAGCATTGTATTACTTAAGTTGCAATGCATGTAATTTTGCATTACATGGAAGTCTTCATTAAATAAATAACAATTTACTTTTATTCTTGCTTAGACATCTATGGATCACAAGCTACTGTCTCTGTTAATGGCATTTGCCCATTTCACAATTTTCCAGCTTCTTGTCCTTCTTCCTTTCATGCCCATTGAAGCAGTGCCCTTGGGCACATTCCATCTCCATTATTCATGCATAACTAAATAAGCTTCCTTTTTCTTACTGCTGTTATGAATATTTTTTTTTGTTATGTTCTTTTCATTTAACTCCTGACCACATTATTAAAAGAATTGCAATAAATTCTTTTGTTTTTCTAATTAAAAATATAATCTGTAATTATTATGGTTTATAGATGCAGTTCAACAGTGCTGAAAAGACCTTGAGTAACCTCCTTTTTTTGGCATTACTGTTGTTGCCAAAATAATATTCTGAACTACCAAACAACATTCACAGAAGTTTTCAATGACCAAAGCAAGGTGAAAAATCTATCATAAGGATAGAGAAACATCAGTTTCAAGAGTTTTACCTCTCAATGATGACTCTTTCTACTAAAACTCATGCCAGTCTGGAATGCAGTAACAGTGATATGATCTATCTTTGCATGCTGTTTAGAGGTTGCTCATGAGAAAAATGAATTTTTTTTTTTTTCTAGTTTCTTTTGTTTCATCTTGATCTTAATTCTTGTCCTAATTTGTAAGTAAAACAGGATTAAATACAGTAGTCCTCTGTCCTAGTTTTGGCTGGGATAGAGTTAATTTTCTTCCTATTAGTTGGTATAGTGTTGTTTTTCGGATTTAGTATGAGAATCATGTTGATAACACACCGATCACAGAATCACAGAATTGTAGGTGTTGAAAAGGATCTTCAGGGACCTAGTCCAAGCCCCCTGCCAAAGCAGGTTCATCTAGAGCAGTTTGGACAGGAACATGTCCGGGTGAGTTTTGAATATCTCCAGAGGGAAACTCCAAAACATCTCTGGGCAGCCTGTTCCAGTGCTCTGTCACCCTCAAAGTAAAGAAGTTTTTCCTCATGTTGAGAAAGGAATTTCTGTGTTCCATCAGGCACCACTGAGAAGAGTCTGGCCCCGTTCTCTTGACAACTGCCTCTTAGATATTTATGAGCATTAATAATGTTCATATTTTAGTTGTTGCTAGGCAGTGCTTATACAAAGGCAAGGACTTTTCAGCTTTTCATACCCTGCCATGGAGTAGGCTGGGGGGGGCACAAGAATTTGGGAGGGGACACAGACAGGACAGCTGACCCAAACTGTCCAAAGGGATATTCCGTACCATATGACGTCATGCTCAGCATATAAACGTGGGGGAGTTGGCTGGGGAGCAGCTGATGCTCAGGGACTGGCTGAGCATCGGTCAGCGGGTGGTGAGCGATTGCATTGTGCATAATTTGATGATTTATTATTATTGTTATTGTTGTTGTTATTGCTGTTATCATTCCTTTTCTGTCCTAATAAATTGTCTTTATCTCAACCCATGAGTTCTAGCATTTTCTTTTAAAATTCTTTCCACCATCCTGCTGGAGGGAAGTGAGCAAATGGCTAAATGGCCTTTAGCCACCTGCCAGGTTAAACCACAACACTTCCCATCAAAGCCTGGGCTGTTGTACTGTATGGCATTAGTATATCCAGGAAAGCCACTTCTGGTTTTAATTCATTACTGCAGCAGTGCAGCAACATGGCGATAAACCCCTTTTTGTAGTGGAGTGCTTTTCTTACAGAAAAATGATAAAGCCAGGCTTCAGATTACCCAAGAGCAATGAGAGATACTTCAAAATATATAGCCCCTATGAACCAAATGTTTTATCTGTAAGGCATTTTTTAAAGTTTAGTGTAAACAATTGTACACAATGCTAAAATTTACACTGACAACGTTCATTTGAATATGTAAATTTAGAGTTGATATAAGCTATATTTCATATGCAGTATGTCAGAAAAACAATAATTTCCATAGAAACCAGACTGTGGGTATAGAAAAGCACCAAAGCCTGAGCTGCACATTTCTGCAGCAAGCTTCTCAAGTCAGTGGAAATAACTGCCACTGTGGAGCTCTTGTTGACTTTATTGCTTGTATGTCCCAGTAAAGAGCTGATTGCCTTAATATAATTCAAATTAGCTAAAGGCAGTGTGTGATCTATTAAAAAGACACCCTGCATTTAACCAACTGGCACTAGTCTAAATAAACACAAGCCTTAGCTTTCATTATATGACTCTATCCATTTTATTTCTAATCAAAAAGTATTGGCTTTCCTACTTTACTTTCCCTATTGCACTATGATTTCTAGATGGAAACTGACCACAGTAATTTGGGTTTTTTCCCCCCTCTCTGTTCTTTAAAATGCAAGTTATGGGGCAAATTTCAGCTGAATATTTGACCCTGCTTTCAAAAATGTGCTTATACATGGCATTATCAACATGGCTGTCCTGCCATTGCATTTGTAGATATGCTTTTTCTTTGTTACAGGTTTGACTGGTCTTAACTGCATTGTTAACTCCAGGTTTCAAGGAAGAAACTCCCTGAAACTTGGCACAAACAGAAGGATGAGGTGCAGTTTTTTATTTCCATTTCAGTGAGTACTATCATTCTGTACTGACAATTCAATAATGATCCACTAGCAGGTATTGTCCAGCTAAATTGTTACCATAAATTCTGCTGTGATCATGTGTAAACATCAGGCTTCAAGCCCACCTCAGAATCTTTGCAAAGCTCGATTGCTTATTTTACTTTTTTGTTTTGTTTTTTTTTTTCTCTTTTACCTTTTTATTTTTTATATTATTTAACTGTTATTACTGAAAGCTTTGTGTCCCTGTTAGACCTTCTTTGAAAATGGACATTCTTATAAAAAGTTTCCTGACAAGCAAGTTCTGACTCTTAGTTTTAAGAAGGCCTAAGAATAAGACCTTGAAGTATTTAGAAAAACCAAATAAACAAGAAGTATGTATTAACTTCTACAATAAAAGTCGAAAACTGAAAGATGAATATCCAGAGATGACACCTGGCCCTATCAGCAGAGAATTCCTTCTCTTACTGGGTGATTAACTATTAAGTAAGAAATGGAAAAGCCACAGATGAAAAGGGCCATTTAATGCATTATTAATTCCTAATTTGAAAACAGACGTTTTTTATATAATAAACATACCAATCATAGAGTATATTTCAATACTAATCCTCATCATGAAGTTAAACCCTTGAGGGAAGGGTTTGACTGTTGATTAGACCAGGTAGAAAACCCCTCTTCATTCAATTTCCAAAACTGACTCTGGAAGAACAAACTAGAATAAGGTGAAAAGTAAAAAGTTGCTTTGTTTTTTTTTTTTTATCACTTATGGATAATATAGGTAATAGAATTGCCTGTACATTGGTTTGTATGTTGCTTTTATTGAAACAGATCTCTGAGACAGCATGACGCCCATTTTCACAGCTAAAGTCCATAGTGCAGCCATAGATGCTGTTTAAAGTCCTTGGGGACATCAGTAGAGGACATTTTGTCTTCTGGCTTCCAATCAGTCTTAAGTTCAAGCTATGCTGTAATGTCAAGACATTGACAGTTATATTTTTACCAATTTTTGAGTAACTGTTTTTTGGGTTATTTTTCTACCAAGGTCCACCCCTCCCATCAATATAAATCCTTTATTTCTTCAGCCACAACCAGATATTCTGTAAGAGTTGTCACTCAGGTTTCCTGACTCTAGACAGTACAGCAATTAACAAAATGGAGTAAAATTGCATATTACCAGCCAAACTGCAGCCAAGAGCTGTAATAACTGTCTAGGTTCTAAAATCTGAATTTGACTAACTTCCTTCTTATATAATTACATTGTTACACATTGCTCAATTTGCTAATTGACTACATAATTTGTTTGACATACATATACACATTAATCAGTAGTCATGCTATGCTTTGTCATGGGCATACCTGCAACGTTTGGTGACATCCTGACTCGAAAGAATATTTTGAACTGCAATTGTGGTGTACATTTGTGTGTGTATGTCAGTATGGTTTTCATCATGTACACATAACTCCTTTGAGCTGCAGGCCTTTTGTTTTCACTAACCTGTTAGTGTTAGCATGACCTATCATTATTCAGCAGTCCTCAACACAGAAAAAATCCTATTAGCTTCCCTGCTTGTTGTCATATACCATTTTTATGATCAGCTGGGCCGATGTCTATGGCACAACATATGGCATAGAAAAACAGGAAAGTAAAACACTAAGAGCCCTTTGAGTTTTAGCTTTCTTTAGGTGCAGACTGCAGCTTTCAGAATTTGATTCAGGCACCTAAATGCCATGTAAATCCCATTTTAATACACACTTTCTTTACTGGCTCAAGCTCATAATAAATTAGGCCTGAGACCTGGACAGCAAATTAGAATATTAATAAACATTCCTAAAAGGATAGTTGAAGGCAAGAAAGGAAGTAGAGAAGGAAAAAGCAGAAGACAACAAGAGACATGAGTAAAAGCAAGGAATTTGGCACACAGAATGGGTGAGCATGGAGATAAAGGGTGACGGGAGGCAGGACCAGAAAGGAGACACATGACAGAAGAGTAGGCAACAGGAGAGGGGAGACTGTTGCCTATACAGATTCGTGCTTCATTTATTCCAAAAGCTGAAATACATGAAGGTTAATGTTACATTTACAGGAAATGAATGTTTGTTTGGAAACTAGTCTCTCTATACCTCTGCCATAGAGTTTCACTGTATTTGACAAATCACTTGAACTATACTTTCTAAAGGTGCATGTTCATAATGGTCTGAATATGTTGCACCTCAGTTGCAGCAATATTGACTGTTCACAGATGTAATTAAAGTTGATTTGATGTGCTGTGAATATATGAAGAGCCATTAATGTTAATACTATGAAAAATGAGGTCATAGGTATTCCAACCAGAGATTTTTTAATCTCAGTCCCCTGTTGTCTCAGTTCTTTCATCTCTAAAATGATGACAGTACCTATATGTGAAATTGAATTTATTAATGTTTATGAAGCAGTAACACACTCTAGTGATAAGTGTTGTAGAAACGCCTATGAGAGAATTAAGAATTCCTTCTCCAGACCAGGCTTTCAATTTTACAGAAGAAGTAAGGGAGAGGGCCAGGGGGAGGAGGCCAGGCAATGGACAATGAGGAGAATGCAAAATTTTGAAAAGATGTGTGAAATATGTAGTGATCTTGTGGAGACAGGGATCCCAAGGAGAATAGAGGTATTTAGATAATACATCACAAGGCATACATACAACAGGACTGAATTAAGATTATGGTGGATACCTTTATTCTAGTCAAAATCCTTCCAGTGTTTGATTTTTCAAGAAGGGAAGGGAAGGGCAGGGCAGGGCAGGGCAGGGCAGGGCAGGGCAGGGCAGGGCAGGGAAGGGAAGGGAAGGGAAAGAATAGTTCCATTTGGAAGGGACCTACATTGATCATTTAGACTAACTGCCTGACCACTTCAAGGCTGACCAAAAGTTAAAGCATATTACTAAGGGCATTGTCCAAACACCCCTTAAATACTGACAGGCTTGGGGCACTGGCCACCTGTCTAGGAAGCCTGTTCTGCCATTTGAATACCCTCTTGGTAAAGAAATGCTTCCTAATGTCCACTCTTAACCTCCCTCAGCTTTCTTCTCTCCAAACTAGTAAAACCCAGAGTCCTCAGCCACTACTCATAGGGCATTCATTCTAGCCATTTCACCAGCTTTGTTGCCCTCCTGTGGACTCATTTGAGTCCATTGCCACAGAGACCAGCTTCAGGGCAGGTAAGACTGCGCTGGGGAAGGGATCTGTAGCGAAAAAGGCTGGCAAGAAGCTCTTTTTGGGGCTTTTTTTGAAGCCGGGACAAGGCCTCTGCTTATCCTGGGGGCTGTCAGCTGGGGGGCGGTGCTGCTGAGCGAGCCTGGGCGGAGCCACCACCACCCCCTGTTCATCCCG
>JAOQGH010000012.1:90782908-90819846 GCA_025769975.1 Gallinago jamesoni | reverse complement strand
TTTTTTGTGGTTGGACTCGATGATCTCTGAGGTCCCTTCCAACCACCACAATTCTGTGATTCTGTGATTCTGTAATAGGTAAGAGGAAGACATAATGAGCAAGAGTTACCCAAAGCCCTGAAACCTTTTCAATCATCCTGAGCCACAACATCCACTTCCCATCTTTTTTCTTGGAACCTTACTAAAGGTGCTTGTTCCTGGTCCATCTTGCTGTTTCTGCTTTCAAGGCCGTCTGCTTTGCTTTGCTGGAGGCTTAAGCCTTCACAGTATATTAAATGTAGCTGTGTTTGAATTGGAGGCTTTACTTCTTTTGGTTATCTGGTTACTTCCATAATGGGATTTTGCTTTCTCTATGCTAATTTCAAAGTATGTATGCTGAACATAATTCCATGCCCAGTTTTTGCTAAGTTTCCCTGTTCACAACGCTATGAAAGAGAGAAGCTGGTGAAGAGTTGAGTTTTGAACAGCTTCAAAAAAGTGAATGGAATTAATTTTTGTTTGCATTATAGTGGCAATGGAGGTAGTCTTTGATGGAGTAGGAAGAGGAAGTTAGTCTGCTTGTATAAGTGCGTGCATACTGAATTCAATGGAACACATAGGTAATTCAGCTGAAGACTGTTAAAAGCCAGCCCAAACCAGACTTCCCTCACCATGTGAACCAGTGGAGACAGAAATATGCAAGCAGTCCCTTTCCTTTATGAATATATGCATCCTACTAATCTTTACCAGGAAGGGTCTGTTTTTCTATTAGAATGTTTTCCCAAAATATCTTTTCAAGGTGTTTTTCCCTTAGAATAACATGTTCTTGCTTTTTTTTTTTTTTTAAACCCAGTCGAGGAAATGGGCAAAACCATCCAGTATCAGGATTCTTTGCAAAATAGATCTAGACACCTGATACGAAATGTGTATTTTTTAACTGTTCTGTTTCCTTTGAGGAGATTCTCATGTGAGGTATTGCATTGAAGAAAATTTTGATACAGAGAGCATGGTGAGCCCTTCATGTTTCCACACTTCGTATTTTTAGAGTCTTTCATCTTTAGCCAAAGTCTGAAAGTTCTACTCACATCTCTCTTAAAAATCCTGGGAGGAGAGGTGGGCACAATTCCAGCATCCCTTCTAATCATACCTCAATGTAATCTTTAGGAACATCAAAGTGGTTGGATGACAGAAAAGAAAAAAAAAAGTGTCAGCTAAAGTTCAGTCTTTGAATAGGCTGTGTTTGCCTTTAGATTTGTGTGAGGAGTAAGGAGGTGGTCGTGTGAAACTACTCACATTGAAAAGTTAGCTTTTCCTGAAATAAAGTTTGTATATGTGTGGATAATGAACTTTTCAATACTATTTGCCTCAATTAATGTGAGCAGAAACAGTTCGTGTAGTAATTCAAACTAGTAATTTTTATCCTTTAAATACCAGACACCTGAGTTTCATTTTTAGAAGCAATGTCTGACTTGCTTTGTGGCAGTTTTAGACAAATTTGCAGTTGATAAATCACTTGAATTACATCCCCAGTTATAGAACTTCCCTGCTTCTGTATGGAGTCAAGTATAGGCTGTAGATATTTAACTGATTTCTGGAACTAGAAAGAAACTGATACTGGATGTCTTTTGCACTAATATTTTGAAAAAAGGTTAAAAACCATTTACTCTGCCCAGATAGAGCAAGTAAGAGAGTACATTATCCCTTGTGTGAGAGCAGTAGGCTTTAATAGAAGTCCTTTTCAAGAAACAGCCAATGAATGCTGAGACCATAAGAATATAGACTTCTCCC
Source organism: Gallinago jamesoni (assembly GCA_025769975.1). Classification (NCBI taxonomy): domain Eukaryota; kingdom Metazoa; phylum Chordata; class Aves; order Charadriiformes; family Scolopacidae; genus Gallinago; species Gallinago jamesoni. The sequence goes on along the minus strand of JAOQGH010000012.1, from coordinate 90,818,079 downwards.
CACATCCATTTTATTCACTTGAACTCCTCGTGACTTACACAAATCCTGCTTGGTTTTGCAGAACACTTGTTAACAAAGTTATCACTTCTAGTTCTTCAACTCCTGCAAAATGTTTCCTGATGCTCATTTTTTTTGTTTGGTTTTTTTTTTTCCTGCTTTCTTGGAAGGAACATACCTATTAAAACATCACCAAGGTTACCTTGTATATCACAGTCCAACAAAGAGATTTCTAACTTGAACATTTTTCTTGTCAACTCTCTCCATCTTATTGCGTCAGATGGTCTTTCTCCACCAAGGTATCCTGACCAATATCACAGTTAGTGTTCCCAGACATCTGGTTACTTAAAGAAATGTTATTTATCACAGGAAAGGGCTCACGTTCAAAAGAAAGATATGTGAGGTGTCTTAGTGTTGTGTTTTCTTCCCACTGTGATACCTGCCAAGTTCTTATCCTCCTGACGATAGTTAAACTTATGAAAACTTTTTGCCCTTTTCTGTGTACAGATCTCAGACAGTGGAAAATATAGGGAACAATTGAGTAAGAATTAGTTTGGATGCACTAAAAATGACATATTTTGTTCTGTATAAGCCTATTATTCTAACAGAGAGATACAGTTTTCCCCTACAGCAATTTAATTAAAATTTATGAAAAAAATGTTGTCTGAACATCTTCACCAACTTGTTGTTTCTCTCTTGAATGTAGTATCTGTCACTGAGAAAAAGCTAATAATTTCCTGTTTATCATCTGCAGATTCATTTACGTGTATCTGAGTACCAGCTATGTAGGAATAAACTGGTCTTAATCCCAGACAAGAGCTGAACACAGTGTGTTTTCTTTCCTCTCTCATTGCTTCTTATGGCAATTCTTTTCTTCTAATTGTTGACTTTGTAACTTGATTTCCCTAAAGTGCACTAATGATCTGTTTATGTCAATTAACATAGCTGTGTTGGATTAAGACTAAATAGAATTTAACTTTAGGCCAAATGAAGGGTCTTGGAACTTTGAGCAAATCAAATAGACTTGTACCTTGTCTAATACATTCATGACTTAATAGATCTCATTGTAGCTCAGTGTATGGCTTCCTTTGTCCTTCCTCATCACACCCCTATATAAATTGGATCTCTCATTCAACTTGCAAATGTGCATGGAAATGTAAGGTGGCTCCAAATGCAGTGTAAGCTTTTCACAGGGTACAAGTAGAGTTCTGTGAGAAAGCAGGTAGTGAAAATTTACCAAATATTTTCAGAGAATAGATTCTTACTTATGTAGAAAAAGAAAGTCCAAAAGGCAGTAAATAAACCATGACATGCAAAATCTTTTGCGTAGAGAGGAATTTAAAAGCTTAACATGTAAAAACAGATGAATAAAGAACGTTATAAAAACCTGAAATGAGAAATATGGAAAAAAATGCAATAAAATTTTTAATAGCAGAACAGAACCACATTCATTTAAACTAAAAGTTAGCTGATTAGAAAGTGAAAAAGTAAATGCATACGTAGCATCTGAAACTTATTGTCACAGACACAGAGATTAATAGGATGGCTACAAAATAAACAAGGATATGGAGTTTAACAGAAATAAGGGTAAAATACAGGCAGAAAGGACTGATGGTTATAAAGTTATTTAATGCTGAGATCTAGAAGGAAGTTCCTTTTTGACCGTACTAAATATTTGCTATTTATTTTATTACAAGATGTAATGCATTTTACTAGAAATTGTAAGGGTTTTTCCCTTCCCACCCTTTGTTAGAGAAGCCACTGCTCTACATTGCATAGAGTATTTGTCATGAAATGCTATGTGGCATCTCATATATTGATACATACGTGCATTGTAATAAATTGTATACATTTCTTAAGAAATTGTGCTACAGGATGGTTTCAAATTGTATTTAAGATTTATTTATGCTTTCAATTTTAAATTTGCAAAGGCAGTGTAACACTAAGTACAGAAGGTTTGTAAGAGAAAGCAAAGTTTCTCTTCTGTTTACTTCAATATTAAAATACTTCAGCAAGCTTGGATTACTTTTAAGTGGGATGGACCAAATGCACAGCAAATCTGTGATAACTTGTAGCTTACAGTGAGTACCATAATGGCTGAAAGAAGATGAATCAAAACCAATCAAAAATCAGATTTCACTCTTGCTTGAATTATTGGTTCAATTGTTTAATTTAGGTCTATAACAATGAATTTACATGGCATACTTTTAAGCAAACATTAGTCCAATCAATAGTCATAGCTGTAATTTTGGTTGACAGCTGGCAGTGTGCCCAGCTGGCCATGAGAGCCAACAGCACCCTGGCTTGTAACGGGAATAGCGTGGCCAGCAGGACTAGGGAAGTGATTGTCCCTCTGTATTCGGCAGGAAAGCATTTGAAAGTGCAATTGTTAAGTATTATTCTCTGACCTCTTGTGTCGCAACAAACTGCCAGAGAATCTTGTCGTATAGTAGCATTAAGTGTTTATAACCTATCCAAACAAATTGAAGTTAGAGAAAAAGCTCCATCTTTTACCCATTTTCCTCTTCTGTACTGGAGTCTTTATATCTTTTAATATTTCAATTATACAAATATTTGCAGTGAAATAACATGAAATCAGCATTCACAGGTCACATAAAAAGTGTTTCACTATAAAGTAACATAACATCATAACGTAAGATAAAGTAACATAACATAATGTAACCTCTGTGCTACTGTACATATCAGATTTCAGTACCTTTTCTTGCTGCTATTTTAAGAGAATGTTAAAATTAATTGAGTCACACAAAACTGGAAGTTCCTAGAGCGTGTGGAACTTCCTAACAGAGCTGGTGAGCAAGCCAACCAGGGAAAGCGCCCTACTGGACCTGCTGCTTGTTAACAGAGAAGGCACGTGGGGGATGTAAAGGTTGAAGGTTGTCTTGGGCAGAGTGATCATGAGATCATAGAGTTTTCAGTTCTTGAAGAAGCAAGACAAGGAGCCAGCAGAACTGCCACCTTGGACTTCTGAAAGGCAGACACTGGCCTGTTTAGGAGAATGGTTGAGAGTGTCCCTTGGGAGACAGTCCTGAAGGGCAAAGGTGCCCAGGAAGGCTGGTCATACTTCAAGGAGGAACTCTCAAAAACACAGGATAAAGCCATCCCCAGGTCCCGTAAAATGAACCGACAGGGAAGAAGGCCAGCCTGGCTAAATAGAGAGCTTTGGCTGGACCTCAGGGTCTGGAGAGAGAAAGACTTCCCCTCTGTTGGGGAGGACTGGGTTAGAGACCACTTAGCCAAACTAGACATCCATAAGTCCATGGGCCCTGATGAGATGCACCCACGCGTGTTGAGAGAACTGGCGGATGTTATTGCTAAGCCACTCTCTATCATTTTTGAGAGGTCTGGGAGAACAGAAGTGCCTGAGGACTGGAGGAAGGCAAATATCACACCAGTCCACAAAAAGGGCAAGAAGGAGGACCCAGGGAACTACAGGCCAATTAGTCTCACCTCTGTCCCAGGGAAAATAATGGAGCGGCTCATGCTGGATGTTATCTCCAAGCACATTGAAGAGCAAGAAGTTATCGGTATTGGTCAACACGGATTTACCAAGGGTAAATCATGCCTGTTGCATGTATTGTTATGTATAAGTCAAGTAAAGTACAAATCAATAGCGTCATTTTAAAGTCTCTAAGATGTTTGATCTTGAACTCCATCTTTTTCTTTTGGCTGGCCAAATGTGGAAACAAAAGCAAGCCTTCACAGGCAGAGGTGAAAAGAAAGCATGTCTCTTCCCTTCCCCCTTCCCTCTCCCTCATCCTCTGAAGGAGAAAAACCAGTAACCCACCTCTCAGGAAGCATCTGCGCTCATTTTCATGCCTACTACAGTACAGCTAGGAAAAGACAGTGAGGCAAAAGCTAAGGAGAAAGTGAAAAAGAGCAAGAACATATTTCATCTGAGAAGATCTCTTACCACATGGGTAATATTCAGGGGGGAAATAACTAAGTCTTTTTAAAAGTCCAGGAGTTTAAAAAAGCACTGGTCATCGTTATTAAAAGGCTGAAGTGGATTGTACACTCCTTGAGAAGCTTAAGAAGTCTACTCATTTACAACTAAGAACTATAAATGATCACAACAATGCTTTATAATTTGACCCTATCATCTAAATAATTCAATATTCACTGTGACCGATGTAAAGCAGGATTCCATTGCAAATGGATTAAATTCAAAGTGATTACTGCTGAAACCTGTTCTCCAGTAAAATAATACCATTTCATTTAGAATTTTCTCCCCACTGAACACATATTCTGGTTATAGACTGGTTATAGTCTTCTGGTGAAATCTAGCCCTCTGTTACAAGGTGCTGTGTCTCCAAGGTATGCTCCTGAAATCAGAAAACTAGCATACAATTCAGCGTGAATGCCAGCATTTGCTCAAGACTAGTAATAACAGAGATACTTCGCTGAAGAAAGAGGTGCTTCTTCAAAGCTCTAAAGATTTAAAAGGAAACAATGATGTACTTCAGAGGAAATTATGATGTTCTTCCAAAGTTCCTGGCTCAGAATTAAAACCTAATCCTAGTCTTGGAGTCAGACCCTGTATTAATAGTGAGTGCTTTGTCAGTGCCAAGTGGATGTTGAAACAAGGTAGCTTCAAGCTAACCCTGAGGTGTCCAGATGTTAAAAATGGGTTTTACAATTTCCATACCTTTTTCCAAAGACATTAGGATCAAACTATCGTGTTTAAGTATTATTCAATCTCAGCAAAGCAAAGTTATTTTAGATAACTAGAAATTACTATATGGCATTATCAGTATTTGGCTTTGCTTGACCAGCGTCACTAGGAATAAAGCCATGAGGTACCCTGTCCCTTTGTAATCAATTCAGTTTTCTTCCAGCTTTAAAGGTGAGGAACTATTAGCCAATCCTACACCCTAACTACAGACACAAATAGTCACTCATTGCTGCCACCGTCATCATCAATAATTATTCAGCACTGCTGTTTGCAGGTATGCATGGAAGCCAGGTCACACGAGAATGTTCCATCCTAAGGCCCTGATTCAGCATACAGTAAGTCAATTTGCAAACCCATGTGCCAGTTACAGACTGAAACACAAAGCACTTTTGAAGATGTGACAAAGAAGTGGTGGGGGCGTAGGTATCCTTGTGTTTCCCATGAGGAGAGAGGGCAAGGAGAGGAGCCTGGGGGTAGATCGTGGTAAAAGAGAAGGAGAGAAGAGATGGTGGTACTGGGTTCAAACATGAAAGCCAGGCAGCTAGCATGAATTGCCATTTGCATGAACAGAGTCATGAGGCAGGGAACTAATGAGGATTAAATGAGTAGATGCCTCACAGTTTGCTATCCTGCTTCCTCTAAAAACACAGAGGAGAGCACAGGCAGCATCAGTACTACCTAACCCTGTGATTAAAGAGCTGTGGCAAAAACTTTCAAAATGTTCTTCTAATCACTTGTTACAACAGAAACTTAAATTCTGATTGAGAATATGCTGTTGGCTACATTTAATGGAGAGAGCGAGCTTGCCAATTTTTCCATCAGCAGAGCGTGTTCTGGGGAATTTCCAATGGGAGTAGAAGTAGGCCAGCCAAAATGCCATAAATAAAAGATGAAGTAAGATAAAAAGCCCACCACTTGAAGGACACGATTTAAGTTGCCTCCATTGCAACCATGATATTAAAATTTCTCTAAAGCGGCTTTTTTCCTTTGCTTAATTATGTGAAATAAGTTGTGTTGGGTGTGGGAAGAGAGAAAAATAGGGGATTCCTTGTGTTTAAATCTAGACAAAGGGAACGAATCCACTATTAAACAATAAAGAAGTTTTAGAAGTGTAGTATTCCAGTGATAACAGTGGAATAAGACTGGGACAATCTGTAAGGTTCCAGAAAGAGCAAAGGGGGTCCAGACTAAGGGGAAATTCTCTATTTTCTTGACTCTCCAGGATAAAGATGTATGCAAAGCTGTTGTGAAAAGAGGGTAGAATTCCTCACTCTATGTTTATAAAGCAAGAAGCTTATAGCAAAGGTAACATTTTTGCAGAAATATACAGACCTGCGCAAAGCAGTCAGAGTCCCAGATAAAGGACCTTAAAAAACATATTGGTTTTGCTAATAAATAATTTCCTTGTACATATATAGATTGTGCTTGATGTCAATGATTTTGAAAAGATGAAATTCTTTTCACTTGAACCTCAGCCGATCTTTCTTAGCTTATGAAATATTTGTGAGTGCTGCTGATAGTGTTTTGCCACACACAGAGAGACTGGAAGCCCCTGAACTGACAAAGAAGACACTGGCTGCCTCTTTGTTGCTCCTGGAGCACAATAACGAAGCCATGGAAAATCTGTCTCCCTACAAATTGTCTTGTCAAAGGCACAGGCTCTTTCCTTTTTCAAAAGCAGAATTCACAAAATGCTTTTAAATTGCAGTTTTTCATTTCCATTCACATTTAACTGACTCATCTGAAAGAACTGCCTTTGAATAACAATTTCTTTTCTTTCACAAATATACAAAACACTAATATTTTGGCTTGGTTTTAGTGTTCTGTTCCTCTGGAAATACAAATGGAAGGGTTAAATTGAAAAACTACGTGTCTATAAAACACCAGTGAAATTCATCGGGAAAGCTCATGTTTACTTGTAAATAATAAGACTTAGAGAGAGTAATGTCTTTTCATACAAAATCCCATCATTCGAGAATTATACTATTATATATTGTCTCATAATTAGAAAAGCTTTCTTACTATTCTATTTTAAAAGCAAGTAAACATTTCTGCCATAATCATAAGACCAGAAAACAAATCTCTGTATTTCACAATATCAAATTCACCCTTTAATAATTACAGAAAAGTGAAAGAGATGCTTCTTTCTTATCTCGGATAAATTACTATAATCGGATTGAAAATGCAATAGGTTTTCCAATATCCATTTTATCCAGCTCCCTCACAACATTACCTTAGTGCTAATTTGAAGTGTCATTCCCAAATCTCAATTTATTTATAAAACTAATCTCAGTACCAAAAGGATATAATTTTTGGAATAGTCTTTGCAGTGTGAAAATCACAGAAAATAGAGTTAGAATACAAACAATACCCATATCTGTAATCTTCTATTATCATGTCAATTATCAGGCATTAGCAAATGCAACTAGAATTTTATTCAGCTCATGTTCCCATTGCTGAGGGCTGTGCATCTGACATTTGTGTATTTTGTCCATTTGTCTATAAGCTGTTGAAATGTTTCTTGATATAAAATGGTGGTAGGGTTTTTTTTTCTCAGGATGGAAAAATGGAACATAAATTATCTGACATTTTCTATAATAGCTATCAGATGTTTCGTAGTAAACAGATTACATTAAACAATCAGGGGCTCTGAAAAACTCGTCATTATGCCCATGAATAAGGATGGAGCAGTAGACATCCTAAATTTAAAATATCAGAGGCACAGACACATACTCTGCCAGCTGCCCATTTCTGTCAACAGCACACATTTGCATTGTGTCTGTGTATCAGATGTTAAAACAGGGAACCAACCAAACTACTCAGTCTCCTTGCCATGATGGATCCACCTCCTCACCCAGCATTTGCCTACTTCAAGGAACAAACCACAGACGAATCTTTATGGCATCATATAAAGGGAATATTGTCATTGCTTTTCAAATCTAGTGTTTTGTGGTGCATTTGGTACTACTCAGGCCAATTCACACCCGATGAATAAGAAACTAGGAAAACAATCATGTTTGGTAGTCGCCTTTATGTCCGCAGGGGCACTTCCCTGGCTTTGGTACATTAGTTGGCCTTGTGATTGTGCCCAACATGTCCCAGGCCTGCTCTGAGCTTCCTGGTGTTTCCAGGCATGGTTGATACATGGCACTCCTGATCTGCTCTTGCAGTGAACCACTGTGATTGAGAAGACTATGTAGTCTAAGGTGCTTCAGTCCATCCTACTGGTGCTGGATGGGAAAGAAAGAGGGCAGGCACCCTCCCTGCATGGCTACCATATGCAAGTCCCCTGATCTCCACAGAAAAGGATGGGAGCTGTTATGTGACTCTTCTTCATCCTGCAAAATGTCCTTGACAGCTGGGGAGAAACTGTGAGTGACAGGCTGCGAAAGACCCCAAACCTGAGACATTAAGGGCTTATTGAGCTGCTGGTCAAAGCTGGAAACAGCAGCTCATGAGTTGCACTCTGCTTGGGCTACCTTTAAAGAACACCTGCTTACAGCTGGAAATAACAATAAAAGCCATATAATTACTTTTCTGGAAGGCATAAACATGTATTTTTTTCAAAGTTTTCAAATTCCCTTCTCTAGATTAAGGGCGGTTTCTGCTTCTGGTAACTCAAGAGTCTCACGACCCTCAGGCAGATAAATGTGTTTATGGACTTTGTAAGAGTTACATTCAACCTCTGGTGATTTTCTGAACTGGGGTAAGACTGCTGAATTAATGGCAGAAATAACTCTTCAGTGTTTATGTTAGTACAGGTACCCGTAATGATGTAAATATACTTCACAATAGTTTCTCTTTCTTTCTGTTAAAAGAGAATGAGAATTTGCTTTTAACTTTGAGATATCTCAATTGGTTTTCGCTTGTTTTCTTCCTTTTCACAGTTCAACAGCGTATTTTACATTCCTGGTGAAATTACTAGTGGTCTTTAGCTATCTTGATATGGTGTCAGATGATATTTCTAAAAGCACTGTAGCAGTAAAATATTTTCTTTTGGGAAGGTATTATCATTACTATGAGAAACACTATTTGTAAGCCACATGGTCAAGAAAATTTAAGTAAATGCATGCACTTAATTCTTATTTTAAGCTTCCTTTGATTTTTTTTCTCCAGCTGACTACAGTTGATCCTTGAGATAAGACATAAGAAAGCTTTTAAATTGAGAAAATACATTACTGCTGAGCTCTGTTGAGAGGATAAAGTGGGGAAGGAATTGCCAATAGTTCATGCTGTTCATAACTGTAAATCTTGCATATTTTTAAAGATCCAACTTAATTAAAAAATTAATAACACTTGTGAAAATCAAGATACCCATCTGCATAATTCCTTTCTTTAAAGGTCCATTTTGATTTATTTCCTCTTCCTCTCCTTTCTTTCTCTGTCACATTTGCATGAGATTTTTCTGTAAGGGCTAGACTTTTTTCTCTTATTACTTTTTCATCTGCCTCCTTATTCTCTGATACTGTGCCCTTACTAGTTGATATACTCTCTCTTCTACTCATAAAGCAAAGGGAATATTAGCCACCCTGCATATTCCCAGTAGCTTATGAACTGAAAGCCACAATAAAATGACTTTGTAAAGGGCAGAGCTGGCTTTGACAGGTACACATAGAGAGAAATGCAGAGAAAGAAAAAAGTACCTTGAGGCAGTAGGCTGGTACTTAAAATGTTACTTCTGTTGCTGAATGTGAATTGTATGCATTAAGGCATTCTGTTCCCTGAAATATGACTAATTTTTTGGCTGTGAAGAAATACAGGGATGTTAACTATGCACTCTTTGTGTCTGAGAAAGATAGAAAAATTTGAAAAACACCATCAAAATAAGTGAGATAGAGAAGTCTTTATTAGAAAAGTCTTCGTTTCCCTTCCCCTCTCTCTCTTTTTACACAGTGTCTGGGAACTTGCTTTGCAAAATTCAAATTATCTTACATGTGCATTTAATTGCAAGTAAACCTGTGGAATTTTCTAGTGCAAATCTAGACCCCCACCTGATTTCTAGCAAACATAATCAAAACCCAGTGGTATTCCACTAAAACTAAGGTAACTTTCTTTCATTTTCAAAATCAAACTATAAAAGACACATAAAGCAGCAGAGATGATCAAAATCAGTACTTTCTGCAAAATGTTCCTTTTAAAGACTTGCATTGTGATTGAAACACAAGGGGTTTGATTTGCACCTACTGGGGAAGAGCACATGAATTTAAAATCTTCACTACACCTACTTGAACCAGTGGAGTCATTTTTGCCCAGGCAGACTCTGCAGTCGCCGACAGACCTCTCATCAGTGACCCTGCAAAGCACACAAGGATGCTGTCGTGAGATAGCTAAACTGTGGCATGTCAACAGCGTGCTTAGACACACGCTCCATCTTCTGCCATCTTTAACATTGCTTCCCTCTCTCACAGTCCTAGCAAGAAAACTTTTTAATTTCCAGACTAAGCTCTGACCTCCCTGTCAATCTGAACAGGGCTACGAGACAAAGAGGCAAAGGCAGCCAGTCTCCGCTAGCGGGTGAAGTTACTGCTCTGTTTCTTTTGAGAAAGCACCATCTGCTCTTTTAGCAAAGAAACACTGTCACTTATTATGATGCCATAAAGTTAATTTCACCTAAAGTCTTGATATGCTGTATAGACCAACAGTACATACAGGGGATATCACATTGTGCATGATCCACTTGCAATGAATGACCAGAGCTAGAAAGAGCTATGTCATGTCTGGGCAATTCAAGGATAAACAATATCTCACTGGTGATTCATGCAACACCTTTGCCAAATGTTTCATCTAATATGGAACAGAATCTGAAGGGAAAATAATCACTCTTTCTCTCTGTAATGCAGTCACCTTGATGCCCATCTTGGAAATCCCTGTGTTACCCTGCAACACCTCTCTTTCCCTAGTGCAGCTCAGAGAATCTGGAGGTGCTTTTCATCACCACCTCCCATGACAACATGCTAGACTAAAGATTTAGCTGCCAAACCACTGGCTTCTAGCGCCATTTTAGGTGCTATAGGCTATATGGGATATCTGCATGTGGCTGAAATCAAAGCACAGGATTCCTACCAAAAGGGTGCAGTATGTTAAATGCAAGACAGGCATCCTGAGCTGGCACCTCATATGTTAAAATAGCAGGCATCTGGTGTAATACTAAAATATCTAAATTTGCTGTTAAGTAGCAAGCAGGGATGTTGTTACAACTGCTACAAAAATAGGCACCCTGTGTGCGAGGTACTTGTCATAATTTTCAATATCTAACGGTAGGCAGGCTTCAGCAATGGATCGTGAAGAACCACTCGAGAGGTCCTGAAATATGTTAGAGCCCTCATACTGACAGTGAGAGCCAGTGAAAAACAATCACTCCCAGTAACGGTGGAAATATTTCATGCTGAAAAATGAACTTGTTATCTCACACAGAAAATGTGATAGTCATCCTATGTCTCAAAGAGCACTTACTACAGAAAATGCCCTGTCTCTCCTGCCAGGAACTCAACTACCCGTTCCAGGCCAGAAATTGCACAGAAAGTACCTGCTGCCCTCAACCAAAATGTGACAATATCACAAAACTGCAGCCTACAGATCGGCCTGATAGCACTAAATGATATTGTCATATCTACATACGGTACTACTTCCGAGTCTGGGCTGTCAAACCTGTCTGCAACTTTCCTCATATTAAACCTGTTTTTCCAAAAAACACAAACACAAGAGACGGCAAAGACAGATGGTGAAGCACACTGCAAGCAATATACTATTTTACACGTTCAGAACTCTAGAAATCATAGCTAGTACCTAGTTCCTTTTTATTAGATAAGACTGTCCTTAATTTCAGACTTCCAGAGTGGCACAAGAGGATAACCTGCAAAAAAACCCATTTGGTCTTGAGGACTTGATGCCTGACCATGTGTTCCTTGGAGGCACCATTTCAGATTACCTCTGGGCTGGCCCCACATACTGAATGCCTATTAGCACCTGGAGCACAGTAGATGCAACCCTTAACTGCAGATTTCAGTTCAGTTTTCTCTGAAATGAATCCAGTGCATGTTCACCAAAACCATCCCATCTTGTATATCAAGTGGGGTTGATTGCAAGCGGGGAAAACTTTGGACCAGAAGCCCATTTCTTAGTTCAGATGCCAACTGTCAGAAGGACATCCTTGGCTGAGAGCCTCTCTCTCCCTAAGGGTTGGATGAAACCTCTCCAGCCCTTAGAAGGCTGCCTCAGCTGCCTGTCCTTGCTGGGGAAATGGAAGCCTTCTTCAGAATGGTGGCCTTTTGGTGGAATGTTTTTCATTCAGTTAATAATAATTTTCCAGCCAAAATCTATGCTGTTGAGAAATAGCAAATCTACAGTGAGGAAGCAATACAAAACCCTGAATCTTAGCAGCAAGTGTTATTACCTTCACTTCTCCAAAGCTGTCAGCAATTTTTGTTGTATTTTAAGACTTTCTCTTCAGAATCTCCAAAATAAAACCAGCACAGAAAGAAGGCACAGGAGAAGACCCTTCTGCTGCTCCGTACCTCTGAAGGGCAGAGAGGGTTGGGAAGTTAACCAGAGGCAGAGTACTGCTGATTTGCTCCCAGAAAGTCTGGCTTTTTATTGGTATTCTTGGCTGCTCCCAACTGTAGCAACTGATCAGAGAAACTGCACAATTCTGAAAAGCAATTCAGCCTGTCTGAATGGCAGGTATTCATACCGGAGAGGATCTATTTGTGCCCATTCATATCCTCATTCAAAAGCATTTCTTCGTCTCTAAAAGGCATTCTTGATAAGATCGTTAAAAAGCAAATAATCAATGCATAAGACATTTACTTCAAAGCTCAATCAAAAACTACAGAAGCAGGTAAATTATTTGAACATTTATTTCCATCTCATTTTGTTATTTGCACTTATTTCTGGCTCCAGAAGCAACTTTGAAACTGAGCTTTTAAGGGACACTCTCTCTTCTCTTAAATTTTTGTTCAACTACTCACCCCAAACTCAGGTTAGATCTAGCTCTTCCCTGAGGATTAAGAACACACCTGCCTGATAAAAGAAAGCTACTTCACCTTTTCAGAGGAGGAAACAGGCTCACAGAGTGCTCAGGATTTGATAAGAGAATGCCTTTGGGGAATGCTTTACTATTCATCAATTAATTTTTACAAAGGCCTTTGCAGATGAAACTCAGTCTTCAAACACTAAGTGTTATTGTAAGTCACAATGAGGCAAGGAGCACTCAAATCCAGCAGCAGGGAAGAAGGCTGAAAATTTCTGAATGCAAACCTCAGTTAGGGAGCAGAAAACAACAGTTTCAGAAAAGAGCAATGGAAGGTAACTAATGCAGTTTCCGTAGGAACTGCTCACAGATCTGAGTGCAAAGGGAAGTGGAGAAGGAGGGAAAAATGAAAAAAAACTAGAGTCAGTTAAGCCTTGCAGAGAAAAGATAAGGGCAGCAGAAAAGAAGAATGATTTAATGCTAGCTAAAGTGATTACAGAGAACAAAAGGGCTCTTATAAATATATTGCGGCTGTGAAGGGGGAAGAAATTCCAGTGAGAAATTATGACTCTTAATAAATAAGGAGGGAAACAATACAAAAGATTACCATTAAGTGGCTGAGCACATGATTGCTATCTTAAAAAACCCAAGTCATTGATAGAAAATATTTCTCCAAGAGGCACAGGCAGTTAGGAAATCAGTAGATTCTTATAAACATTATTTCCAACAAATGAAAAAAATTATGTAGAAAACATAAGTAAAACTCTCACCTATGCCAGTGACTTAATGATAATTTCATCAAGGAACTCTCTACAAAACTGGACAGCATCCATGTTTAAAGTGTAAAACTACCAATAAATATATATATATAAATCAAAAAAACACTAGCTCATCAATAAGTAATACTGAATGTCATCTTGTCTCAAACTCCATTACCTCTGTAAAATACAATCAGTTTTCAACAGTCTGGTGAAACCTATTGTGTAAGTCCTTTAAATCAGGCCTTTCAATACAGATAAAAACTAAACCAAAGGAGTATGACCTTCATAATGTATTATTAGAAATGCAAAATATTAACAGTTTTGAAGATTCAGCTGCCCCACTGAACTCAGACGATGCTCTCCTCTGGACTGTAAGTATGAAGCCACATCTGAACACCAAGATTTGACCAGGTTTTGTGTCTGGTCGTTTGGTAGCCAGATGCTACAGGAAACTAAAACACGCAGGGGATTTTTCCATCCAGTGGACAGACATGCTGCCCACGCTGCTTGCATATGGCCACAGCCGATTCTCTGGCTGTGCCAGCTTTGCCGATGAATGGGCACTGACTGTCCACCTTGCGGCAGCTCTGTCAAGCTTTGTCCTCCACAAGGCACACCCTGCGGAATTTGCAGACACAAAGCAGAAAATCCAGCTCAATATATCTTTACATGATGCCTCTCAGGCAGCAAAATGATATGAGTAGTTACCAGCAAAACACTGAAATTGCATGTGACTACTGCAGACCATCAGTGAAGAGGGAATAGGAAAGTTTCAGGAAACTCACAAGCTTTCTCTCTGATTTTCATTCATTCAAAAAGACCAAATACATTAGAAATTACTTGAGGGTGCTAAGACACCGACTTCTGCCCAGATAGGGAAAGATAATGTGAATAACAAGCATAATAAAATAGAAGAATATAAAAATATTGATTTATTTCAGCTCAATATAATGATCATCCATTACTGAACTCTGTTTCATAAATGCAAATAGAACAAACTAAAACATACAACACAATTAGTATACTTCAAAGCATACGGGAAGCCACTCATCACTGAAATAAAAGGCTTCAATTTGGGAAATACTACTCAGACATGGCAATGGTGTCCTGGGCCAGAACTCAGTGCAGACGGAGGGGAAATCAGCTTCCTCCTAGAGACAACTAAATACTCTGAAGCCAGAATAACCCCTGACATCTGTATGCCTGAATTGCCTTTATTAATTATTAAAACTCCTTTCACATTGCCTGAGTGCCTCTTAGAGATCTCAAAGTGCAGAAGAAAAGAGACTTCCCTCCCCAAGGCTCCCAGCGCACCTTGACCTTGGAGCTGCCAAGCAATGGCAGATGAGCGACGGACAAGGTGACCAGGGCAAGCCCATAAGGAGCCTCTAGGCAGGGCATGGCAGGAAGCACGGAGGAGAAAAAAAGAAGTTTTTCTTCCTTTGTCTGTGAAAAATAAGCAGCAAGGCTTCTTGTGAATGGATATAATCAACAACAACAAAGCCGAGGCACTTGCGGCCTTGGTCAAGAGGAGAGGGCTGGGTGAGAAGGAGAAAGAACAGTGCAAGCAGCAGCAGTGTCTGAGCAGAAAGAGATGGGAGCAGGATAAAATGAAAGGGAACCCACTTGGCCAAGGTAAGAGTTATGGGAGGCCTGAAAACAAAAGAACAAGAAATTTAAACTAGAGGCAGCCAAAGATGTCAGCACAAGGGTCCAGAGAGGGAGGCAATAAGGTCATCATGACAAGCAAGAAAGGGGATTTTGACGGCTGCCTTTCACAGGGCTTGAAGTAAGAGGTGGAGGTGGAGCAGAGATTACAATAAACAAAACAGGAGGCAACACATACATCTTTTTTTTTTCTATTGCAATAGGGACAAAGGCCAGACAGGGTAAATGTTTTTTCAGGAGTAACTATGAGGATTTAAACAGACCATAAGTGTTCAGGCCACAGAGATGGTGGTAATGATGCAGAGTTGCAAATAGAACGCTAGCAGAAGAGAGAAAGGGACCTTCATTGTGCTTTCTGAAATTAGGTTTGGAGAAGGGTTTGTGCTTAAGAAACAGCAATAACAAAGAGAGGCCCATACCTACACCAAGCCTGAATAGACCCAGATATCTGAATATGATGGGCTGCCCATGAAGCTTCCCAGGGAATGCTACAAGAAGTCCATGCACAGACCTTTACTGCTTACCCATAGACACGTCCTGTCTGCTGCTGTCTTTTCAAGAAAGAGCATCAGCAGAAAGTGCTGGAAAACAGCAAAGAAAAGACGCTAGATGAGAAGGAAAATTCAGGAAAGAGGAAGGACACTTGGTGAGAAAGAAAGGAAATCGAGCAGAGAGGAAGCCCACCGTGCGACCCAGTGCCTCATCCCAAGTCCGTTAAAGTGTAATGTAAAGTCCACATACAGTTGGCTGGAGGCAGGGCAATAGACGGACCATTGACCAAATGATACTGCATGATGAGTAGAAAAAGACAAAGATTTGGGGAGGAAAGGAAAAAAAAAGGGCCACACTCTGAAAATACATTTTTGTAAGAAAAGGCATGCGTTACAGTAAGTCTAAGCTCCCACAATGAAGTAAGAAATTGCAGGTCCACAGCTTTTTTAGTCCGGATCATTAGAAACTTCAATGAGAGAAAGTCACAAAGAAGGATGCAGAAAAATGATGTATTTGAACAAAATAAGAGGGAAAAGTTGAGGCAGCCATCAGGGTATCTGAGACCAAAAGGACTATTTGCAGGGAAGGCAAGGGGCTTTTTTGAGGACAGAAGGAACCGGTGCCTGCTTTGTAGCAAGGCATGCAGACATATGACCTCAGCACACAGAAGACAAGCTGTGACAGAAGAAAGTGGAAAAAGCAAGAAAATATTTTCAGCAATGGGTCCCTGGGTAGTGCCGAGATTTCTTCTGTGGAGGCACGTGGCTGACACGTATGCCAGGCACGAGCATGGGCTGGATGCTCCGAACACAGTGCTGAGAGAGGAAAATTGTAGCCCAGTGTTAAGGACAGTGATGGTAGAAATGAGAGAAGCAAATTAACGGAGCTGGGAGCAGCGAGGGAAAGAATGGAGCTTGGAAGAAGGTGTCGGGGATTTTGACAGGCAGGAGGTCACAGAAAGGCCAGGTGGGGACAGGTGGGTGGGAAGGGGATGAAGGGTCTTGAAATAAAGGTGCTGGTGATCAGAAAGAGGGAACTGGGTTGGTGGGAGGTCAGAAAGAGACTGCCTCCCCCTTCCAGAAGGTGGTGTAAATGTGTCATTTGCTCAGTATTTCATGACCCTGTGTCAAAAGGGCAGGATCCTTAATAGCACAAGCATTAAAATGTGTCACAGTTTGAGGTTTTTTATGATTTCTTTTTTACATCCTTAATTTTTTCAGTTATTTAATATAAAGCTGAATTAAAAAAAAAAACAAACCAAAACCAAACATTTAACCAAGATACAGCCTACCTTAATAGATAAAAGTATCACAGCACTTCAAATGCCCTTAAGTGCTAGTGTTAACAAGGGTAACTTGATTTTAAACTATCATTATTTTCAGGCTTTATTGTTGTGCTCTTTCTGGTTTTACTACATGTCTATTTCATTCAATAAAAAACATATCACTTGTCCTGAAATTTAGCATCTATGCACTTAGCACCCTTTTCCTACAAAGAAGATGGACTTATAAAACTACCATGGTAAGATTTGGATTCTGCACACAACCTCCCAGTGACTAGTGAGTGACTTGGGTACAAGGTGGTCCTCTGGCTTGGGGTCAGCACAGGTGGGGTGCACAGCAATGTGATCCGGAGGACACTATGAAGCTCAGCTGGCACACATGAGAGATTTCAAACACTAGTAACTAGATCAAGCTATGGTTAAACTATCTATGAGGATAGAAGGAAACCTGATAGGGGGAGCTTCAGGAAGATATGGAAAACACATTAAAATCTGCCTTTTTATTCACACAGGTTCTGAATTTTAGTGTGATTTTGACATTGATATTTAACCTTCAAAGCCTTGTCTTTAAATACTGGCTGCTGAAACCTACACATTTCAGATTACAAATTCACAGAATGGTTTTATAAATGCTTTTTTCTCTTCTTGTTTAGCTAAAGTTAATTGCTTAACTGAATGCTGAATTTCTCTTGCAATCCCCTCTGGCCTTTTTCTTGTAGTTGCTCCATTTTTTGAGCCACATCCATCACCTTCCCAAGAACTAGCGCACAGAAGCTCAGTTCTGCAAATAATGACTAAGTGAAAATAAATAACACGTTAGTACCCTGAGCCTCCCTGACACTCATTGTTCTGGGCAAAAGGGAAGATGCTGATCTGGGACTTCATGGTTGTACTTCGCCCTCTCATACATTTTCATGAGTTGGATTCATCTTTCCTGACTTCAAGGCAATTGGCTTGCCTACACTGGAAGAACTGCCACATCTACAGAAACCTACCACTGCAAGCACTAAACGTTTCTTATCAAATCCCTACATGGGAAGAAGAGTTCTGCCTCCCATTTGAAAATTTCATTCCCTTAAAAGTATACATTTCCTTCTCAAGATGTCAGTGGCATTATTAAGCTTATTTATAGATAAGTAAAATGAATAGCAGAGGGCCTGCACAGACTAGGATTTTCAGGCTTGCTGCAACCTATAATGTCTTTCTTGTCTTTGACTCGGCTCATGATGACCAGGAACAGCCATCTGTGAGCTGGAACACGCCTCTCTGAATTGTCTACAGTAGTAATTGCAGCAGTAGCACTGGCTAACAAGTATCGATAAGAAATCTTGATGGATTATTCTAGTTTTGATCCAGCCAGAGGGAGCCACGTGGTGAGGCAGCAGCACTGCTGGGAACTGAACCGATTCTGGCAGGTTTTTCCCTCCTCTGACTCACAGATGACTCTTCTCATCTTCGCAGATACCCAGGCAGCTCTCACACAGTTTTTCCTGCCATCAAAAATTTCCCAGAATAGTCTGCTTATTTAATGGATAGTTTTAAACATCTTTGCTAGAAGTCCCCTCAAAGTAGCTGTTAGCTTTGAAGAAAGCAACCTCCTGTTTCACACAACTAAACTTTTTTTTTTTAAAAGCCAGGGTGAATAGTTACAATGAAGGAGAGAACAAAACCTTTTGAACAATGGTGCTGAATTTTTAAAGCAGAAATTAAAATGGTAATTTGAGCACATTGTCTTCCTTTTATTGTTATTCCACTTACACACAAACCCCTAAATTATAACTTGTATACAGGGGAGGCATTTATAATTAATTTATTTTCCTGACAGGTTTAATCTTGTATAATATCTAAATATTCACTTAAGACTAATTTCTCTGTGCTGTATGGTCTACTAAGGTAAATTTATACAGAAGGCTGGGGAGGGTGGGGCTCAAATGAGGCTAATAGTCACATTTTTGTTATGTGTAACAGAGGGAAGATCTGATCTGGTTCATCATTTCAGCTGGCTTTTGTATTTTTTATTTTTTTAGGAGAGCCATAATTACCACTTAGAGGAGGACAGTTGTATAACGGAGAACACTCATTTCACAGCCTTATTCCTTTCAGAGACACTTTCTGGCATTGTAAGTCTCAGATTGCTCTAAAAAGACCCCAAGGAGTTCATTTATTTACCATCAAAGCTAAAGGAAGACAGCCAGAGAAGCAAAAGCCAGTCTTCGCTTAAAGGGACAACATGCTGGTTCTTTACATTTGTAAGACAGGAGCATGAAGACCCTCGTCACACTATGTTCAACTCAGATGTGGCCTAGAAAACAAAAACTAGTGATAAAGGACTTATGCAGGAAAGTAGCTATTAAAAAAAAAAAAAAACCAAACCAAAAAACAAACCCAGAGTTCTAATTAAACTGACTTGTTCTCTTCGCAGTCATTTGCAGTAAAAAATTCTCCCAACCAATGGGGGTAAGCAACTCCTCCCATGTCAAATGTAACAGTCATTTGATATTCCAGCCCTGAAGATATTTAGTGGCACTGGTATCTACCAGGACAGGAGTAGATTGAAAAATCCATTTCCCCAATGCCAGACATCCTCCAGTTTCCAGAAATAAGAGTACATGTTTCTTGCTATTATGAGACCAGTGAGAAAAGTAGGTTTCATCAAGAAAGATGACGGCAGCATTATCCATTATTGTCAGTACTATGCTTATAAAAGCATTGAGGCAGGCTCTCCATATTACAGTCAAACTAAGGAAATGTTTTTTGGAGCTATAAATTAAAGCTCTCCACATTTGCTTTTGGATTTCTATGTTCCTAAACTTTCTCTTGGCCATTACTAACCATCTTGTCTGATGATTAGTAATCATCTTCTAAGAGCTGAGACTTTCAAAATCTGATTATCGTAAACCTTGTCAGCATCACAGAGCTATAGTTTTCCTTTTTAAGCAACAGAAGAAGCAACCAAGGATGGTCTAAATCTGAGGAAAGCACCTGTGTTGTGCTTATCGCAAAGGGACTTGGTGAGGGTGCCTCTGGCTAGTTTAGTCTGTGGTTTGGGGGACCACATACTTAATTTTCCAGCCTTTGCTGAGGGCTGGTTTTTGGAAGTCTTGACAAGGTGGTCATTAGAAATGCAAGCTTATTCAAACGTAAATGTGAAAGTTAAGATGTCAGGTCATATACTACGCAGCTACTAGGTCACGAAGAAATTCAGATAGGTTGTTGATATTTGTTGGAAGAAACTGAAAAAATTTAGGGGATATATTACCTTGCTGGCAGATTCATTTACTTCAGATGCAGGGAAAGTTTGGATGTTTTTTCTGTTGCTCTCCTTGCTTCCTGGGGAGGCGTCCACACTGCACCATATTTTCTAGACATATCTGGTTAGTTACATCATGCTGTGTCTTAATGTGTGCACTTCCTCAATAGTCTGCTATCACCCCTTCCTTCTCATTTAAACTGATGATGTCTGCATTGTCACTTTCCTGATCGTGCTAGAGGAATTCTGCAGGAAATACTGATTTACCTCTGCTGGAATCAACTTGATGGTGGTTTCCACACACCTCCCCTCTTGAGCATTGTGCATCATGTACTAAATGCTTCAATAGAGTTGCTGACTGGCACATGAGTGATGTGCAAAACTGGACCCATTTGCTTTCCAGCTGTTTGAGCAAGTGTTGTTGCTGTTGTTCCATAAAAAACTATCCTAATTCTGTGAAAATTCACAGTGGCCTCTGATCAGGTCCTCCCTCAGCATGGGGTATTGGCTCTATTTGCTGAGACCAGGAAAGCTTTGGAGAGTAATTTTGTTTCTCGCTGGCAGAATGAAAATTAAGGACAGGACAAGCTAATGGAAGACACTGCGTAATAGATGCAGCTCCTTATACAAATATACCCCATCTTACGCCCATAACTATTCAAGTTAGGCTGATGTTGTTCCTGGGTAACAGCACACAATAGCAGATGAGCAATGAAATGAAAGCTGCTATCTTTGTTTCTTAACTTATTTCTATTATCTTGAATCAACTGCTTATGAAAGATGGAAAACTTGATACTGTTCTCTGGTGAGACTACTGGTTTTTTGTGAAGGGTAACTCTGTTGGTAAATAGACTTCTGCAAAGCACTTCATTTAGAATTATTGAAAAAAAAAAACCATACGCAGGTATCTGTGACACTTACTGACTTACAAATCAACATTAATTATAAATCAGGAGTTGTGATTTCTGATAGGACATTTTCAATGAGATGCTCAGGTACCTATTTTCAGCCTGACACCATTCAACACTTTTTTCTCAATGGTCTGAAAGAAAATATAGTCTTTACCCAAATAAAGTTCACAGGCCATACAACAGATAAAAGGATGAATGATGATGGAGACAGGCTGACCTGCAGAGTGATCTGTTTTGCCTTGTAGCTTAGACTTGCTTGAACTCCCAGAGGGCTTTTAATACAACAACAAGTCATGGCAATGGCAAGAAAAAGAGAAAGAAAGAACATTGTTCACGTTTATAGAACAAGCAGCTTTGTCATGGTAAAACTGCCTCAGAAAAGGATTTAGACATCACCAAAATAAGTTTGAAACCTGTAGCTAACAGGAACTGACACTCCTCACTTCCCTCTAAAAGGGAAACCCTGTTGGAAGTCTACTAAGAGATTGGGGATGAGTAATAAACCCAAAATCTGCAAAGTAAAAATGCTGCTTAAGTGATTTTTGAGCTGTTTACCTTACGTATTGTCTCCTAGTTCAAAAGGTGTGAAGACACGCGACCTGTCAGGCTACCCTCCTGGCTAGTACTGGCCACAGCCGTGAGCGCAGTCAGCCAGTGCTCCAGCACTGGTGCGCTGCTTGGAAAACTGGCCGGCTGTGGTAAACAAGCATTTCCTAGGGGAGGATCCCATCCAGTACTTTTAAATTTTGGTGAAATGTCCCTAATTTCACTTACTACAGATCATCAATAGTGACTGACACAACTCCTTGGTTCCCTATCCGAACATTATCAACAGGTACAGTTTAAAATTCTCCCCAATTACTGCTGAAAGGGAAAATATTTCATTCTCCTTCTCATTGTTTCTTGATATACATGTATGATTTGGCACTTTTTTAATTCAGAAGAAAATATTTTTTAATGTTTCCCTGAGTTGAGCACTTTTCTTTACAACTATTGGTGATTTTCTACTCTTCCCATGCAGCAATGAAAGAATATCCTTGTTAAAAATTTTTTTTAAATTCTATTGTACCTTGAAGACATTGTGTTATTCTTACCTCTGCTGGGCATTGATTTCTTCTCATTTGTGTCCTCTTGTTTCCCTTTGCAACACACTACTCTTCTTAACATTGAATTTGTATCAACAGCTTCATTTTTCATTTCATAACACATACATGTATATATACATATATATATACATAAAGATACACACACAATGGACTAGGTGACTTCTGGAGAGGGCTTGCAACATAAATATTGCATGACTGTGATTCTACACACACACACATATATATTAATAAAAAAATATAAATGGACCTGTTTATATGTGTGTGGAATTTGGTAAAATACACTTGGATTTTAAAATTTAAAACAATACGAATGCATGATGAAAATATTTTTCCTCAGAGCTTAATGAGCATTATCAGCTTTGTGAAAGTGGCCCTTTCAAAAGCCCAAGTATATATATATACATATATGCTATCCTCAGATGTACTCATGTGAGGTTTATGCTTTCATTGTATTAGTAATGTGCAAACAAAAATTATTATTTGTACCTCACCATCAACTGCTTTTGTGACGAGTTCATTTTCTCTGAAAAGGGCAGCTTTCCTCTGCCACAGCTGCCTGGAAGTGGGGAAATGGGCCTTGGTTTTCAAAGACATCAAAGCTGTGCTTAACATGGACTCTTCGGCCACATCGATGACATTTTCCAGGTCCATGCATAGCCCAGAATCACGGGCATCTTCTTTCCGCCATTGTTAGGATTTACCAAAGCGGAGGAGACCCACAGAACCCAGCTTCCAGCCCTCTCCCTGGCACCCTGGCCCTGCCGCCATGCTGGATCCCCTCCTGCAGCTCCTGCCTGGCACCTGCCTCGGCTCCTCAGCCAGAGCCAGCCCACCCACCCCAAACCTGAGCAGCAAAATGCGACTCGGAGGTTTGCAAAGGCTTTCCTCAGGCAGGCAATCGCATACTATCACCCCACACCTAGGACTGGCAGCAGAGGAACTCTGTTCTGTAGTATTTAGAAATTTGAAGGACAGGGCCTCCACAAGGCCCTGCTTGTGTTAGACCAAAGCTTTGCCCATGGCTGCCTAGAGAGCGTCTGCCATCACGTCCCTCAGGGCCCTGTGGCCCTCTAACTGTAGGGCTTGGGACAACACCTATCTATATCCATGGGCACTGAAGACAACTTACATCTTAGCTGTCAGTGATCTGGAAACAGTCTATATAATTTCTGTCATGGAGCTCCAGCGGCCTCTCTCTCAGCTTGAAGCTCAGAAGCGGAGCTGACAACGCTGTATACAAACACCTCAGCAGCAAGATGGCTCCCGACGGTGGGGAGCACTTTAATGTAGGAAACAAAGGAACAAGGCTTGGCTGCTGAAAGCAGAAGCTTGAACGAATGCAAAGCCGCAGTGTGGAGCAGATTTCATACTGAGGAGGACTAACCACTGTGGCAATGTACCTGGGGGCATGGCGGATGCTCTGCCTTTTCAAGTCTTTGAAAATCAAGCTTGGGATGTCTTCCTAGAATCCATGCTCAGCCAGAAATTATGGACGTTATATGGGAATTACTTAATGTCTAGGCCATGCACACGCAGAGAGGTTAGGTTATATGCTCATAGCAGTCCCTTCTGGCCTTAAAATTGAATTTCAGATGACTTCCCCTCCCATTTTACATTTTGAGAGAACTTAAAAATGTAATTTCTCTTGCTATAAAAAGGTAATACATGCACCCATGTGCTTTGAATGAATTTAACTAAGGTTTATGTTGTAAACCAGCCTTAATCTGAATCACATTATATTAAAGATGTTCAATATTCAAATGCTATTATTTGCAGAAGAATTTTGCAACTCTTCAATAAGGCTTTGTTTCCATTTCACTGTATATTTTCAGGGACAGTATTTAAAAGACTGCCTGCAAAAACCCAGTTTTAACATCTTATCCTGAATGAAAGACTATGGTAGAAGAAATATATAAAATCTTTCAAATTCCCTTTGACTTTGTCTTTAAAGAGATAAAATAACAATAGAATATTAAGCAGGTTTTCAAAGACAGAACAACATTCTTTTTCCACAAACAATTATTTTTACAAGGTCATTTGAAAACCAAATGCCCAATAAAAATGCTTTGTATGCTTTTTGCAGTACTTTCAATTTTGTAATCATACATTTAACACAACCTGCAGTATATCATACAGTGAGTATCCTTCCACATATTTTGTTGACAACTGAATTAATCTAATACTTATATATCAGACACAATGATTTATATCAACTGGAACTATATGTTAATTATCCAATAAATATAAACTCACAGGATTGCTGTGCAATGTAATTTCTGCAAAAATACATTTTCCCCCAAAGTACTTAGTAGACTAGCCATTTGTTACGTCATGAAATGACAACAACATTACAAGGAAGAGTTAGAAAAAAGGAATGCTTTACTACACATATTTGTAAATTGAATCTAGGAAGTATTTTGATCTTGTAAGTATTTGTCTATTTAAAACAAAACAACCCACTTTTTATAAAGAAAGTAATTGCATTTCTTGCTAAGCAAACGATATTTTTTACGCAAGTCCTCTGTAGATATTTGCCACAACAGACTTAAATTCACAAATTGCAGTGTCTTATTTTTTTCTCTGTTTATATAAATATGTATAAATGAGAAAGCAAGTTTAGTACTTTGTAAAAAATTAAGAAAATATCATCTAAATATCTCATCACAAACACGAAATATTAAAGTACTGAATGTCTTCATTTTAAAGTATGCTATCATATTTTAATCCAAACCTGTGTTTGAATTCTATTCCTGCTGGTACTCCCATCACCCCCTAAAACAGATATTGCAAGATGGAAGATGGGTGATTTTTGTGGTCTGTGGGCAGGTTGATGGTTTTTGGGTAGAGTCGTAGAGTATTCAAAGCCCTGTCAGAGAATAGCCTTCAGGGTGTACATGTCTGCCCATTTGCCCCTTTGAGGAGGTAGCGGCACTATTCTGTGCTCTGCAATATTAAATTGAGATTGACATAAATTTTTATTTTGCACTCTTAAAGAACTAGCAGAGGGCTCAGAGCATAGGAACAGGCACTGTTCGGTTGGTGTTTGAAATAGCAGGGAAAACTTGCCAAACTCATTGCTAAAATCTTCATTGAAACTGGTCTTAAAACATGAAGAAATCTGTTATCTTCCTGTTGTACCCAGATAGAACCTGCTAGTTACACTTGTACCAAACAACTCTGAGCAGGCAAGGAACCAGAACACTTCCATAATTAAGAGCCTGTGTCTCCAAGAGGTCCAGAGCAGAATGAGGGAGAGATATAGTGCTTCTTTGCTCACAAATCAAATAAGCCCAAGGAGAGAGCAGCTGGATATAGCCGTGCTGGACAAACAACTCTGATAAACCCTGTCTGTACAAACATCCTCCCCATACAGCCACAGTCAATATATGCTGACTGCTCTAAGTATCTGCACATACTTCACAAACTTCAAAGGAGGATAAGGGATGTTGGAAATAATGACTTGCTGCAGCTTGAGCAGTAGGACTAAAAGTGGTATCCGGAATGACTGAAGGCAACACTGGATACAAGTGACGGATCCAATCACAACTTTGCTTTTTCACTTGTCCTGGACTGAGGTTGCTTCTCAGAGAAGGACACAATGAGTGTGTCCTTCCCCTTACTGTTCCAAGCACTGGGAAATAAAATCTTGCTTGAAATTCTTATGCTCTCTTGATTGCTGGGTCACTTTTAGTTAAACATAGAGTGCAAAAAAAATGTTTCTGATGTAGTTCATGAACAGTAAAAGGTCTTTCTCTTGCCGCAAGAAATTCAACCTCTGTGCAAGGCAAGAAAAGCCAAAAAAATAGTAGAGTAACAGGAGTGAGCATAAAACATGAAGAGTTCTTGGAAGATGTGAGTTTTGATGAAGGAAGAAGGTAGCACTCGGCTGAAGAGAGCATGTCTGAACACAGAAACAGTAGGAAATGCATTGTCCCTTGCATATCCAACGACGATGTTTGTCATAGTACTTAGAGTTTCACCTCTCTGAGGAGGGATCCATCTCCTGCTGAGATGAGCTGTGCTCTGTCTCAGACAGCTTTACAGTGCCTGAGTCTTGACAAATTCGCTCCTCCAATTTCTTCCCTGTTTGAATCTTCCTACTCCTCAACTTTTGCTTCACTAATAAACTCATTAGGTACAGCAATATAATCAGCATCCAATTTTCCCCAGGGGCTGGAGAGAGAAAAGGGAAGGATCCTACATGACAAATGCTATCATTCTGTTTAACACGCAGTAGGCAAGTACTCAAATACCATGGCTGTGGGCTTGTCACAGCAACTTATTAGCAGAACAAGATGAGGTGGAAAGGCTGCCTTCATCTCCTCTGTTCATAAGCCTGTTACAAAATAATGATATAGGGGAACAGGAAGAGAGAAGAGGAGAAGGCTGTCTACAAGAAGAATCTCAGAGAGGGAAAGGGTGGCAAAAAGCAAGACAGCCAAAAAAAAAAAAAAAAAAAAGAAAGAAAAAAATAGCAAAGATCTACGAGATCAAGCAAGCAACGGACTGCAGAAGTTCCTGAACTCTTAAGTTATGTCCTCTGTGAAAAGATGGAGACGATGTTGTGTTTCTCATGCACAAGGCTGCTGCCAGAGGATGGGATAGCTGCTGAATTCAGCAATGAGCTGTTTCCCAATGCCAGAGATATTCTTGCTTAAGAATATAAAGAATACATTCTGTTTCTACCTGAGTAATTCTTCTAGCATACTATTTCTACAAGAGTAACTCTGTTAACATTTCAGTAACACTAGTAATATTATTGCTATTCTAATGTGCATAAAGCACATTACATGGAGAATGTGCCTTTACAGGCATAAGGCCATGTGTTTTGTCCAACCTTAAAAAGATTATACACATAAATAGCACACATGCACTGTGTCCCAGTGTTTGAATGTTAGACAACTTAGATCATATTGTCCCAGGGACAACCTTAACACAAAAATCACTGGAAGTAGAAGCTAAGCACACCAACAGAGCATTCGTTTGGTCATCCTCACAGTGCAGAGTACGAATTATGGGAGCAGAGTACAACCCAGATGGCCTCGTGCTGTGGAAAAAAACCCAGACACTCGTTACAGCATTGTATTCCTCTCCACTTATAGGATGGGTCAGCAAAGTTTTTTCCAGAACTGGCAGGTCCTTTTTTTAGGTTGGCAGGTGGTTTCAAGGGAGGAATATTCATCTAGAAGAATCAATCACTAGCCTGTGCTGCTTCTGAGGCAGCACACCAGGACACCATATTTCCCATGGAGCTGGAAGATAACCTGGAACTGTGCCTCCTGTATTTAATAAATGTTTTTCAAATACAGCTGTAAAAATCAGGTATGACAAAGGCATCTTGGTTCCATATCAAAACATTTATTTTCATCATTTTTTCTCTAGCTAGTTTTTCTCCAAAACTTGCATTCTCTTGCTCCTGCACTATGTAACAAGGCACCTTATTTTTACAAAATTACCAAAACAATACCAACAGCATTTAATTATGAGCCACTTATAAGACCTGTCAGAAAGCAACATTAATTTTCTGGAAGATCTTCTAACAAATAGAAAATTATAATAGTTTCTTAATTGGCTATCTTTCAAAAACAACTCACATATTTAAACTTCATATTATAATTTTAAATATGCAAAGAACCCACCTATAGGTAATAGTTCTCAAACCTAATGATTTGAGACCTTAAATCAGGATAGTAGTTTTCATGACAGAACCTCTTGCAAGATAAAAGTCAATGAAGATCAGCATGTCTACATCAAGCTCTGACAGTGTAATAACATAACATTTATGTTGGATAATAACTACATAAAGGAAGAGAGGAATAAGACATATTTTTCTAAGTCACAGATATAAAATTACACCATCTTTTGTGCATTTCTCCATAGAGACTATGGGATAAACGTTCGGTGATTCCATATTTATAACCAATAAATATTTTTTTAGGAATAAAATCAGAGTGTGCTCAGAAAACTTATGCAATATAATTTCATTCTTCTTAACTTGACAGCATAACTAAATGTTCCAAAGAAAAATCTCAATTAAAAATTATTAGGCAAAAGTTTTGAATGAATTATGTATGAATGTTAAAGACAAAAAGCAGCTTGTGCATGTTCCATATTTCTGATTCCAAATCAGAAAAATACTTAGCCAGTGTTAATTTAAGACTTGATCCAGTCACTGCAAATCAGGCGCAGCATCATACGTGTCTTAATTTCATTTTGGATTTGAACATACATTTCTCTGAAATTAATTGGGAGATTTTCAAATGTACCAGTAAGCATTACGTAAGTAACTTCAGCTTTGAAAATCTCATGAATGATAAATATATATGAAATTTACTGTTGTATAAAGATATCATAGCAAATTAAAAATTACATGTGTCTGTCAGGAGGGTGGGTTTGATTTTTTTTTAAGTATTCTTGATCCAATACCCAAATCTGTTAAGTCTGAAACAGTATTAAATCCTTTTGAAAGTATCTTCATTTTCAATATTTAAAGCAGCTGAGCACTCCAGCTCTGATCTAACAAAAAAGTTAAGAACATAAGTATATGACTGAAGAATGAAGCACGTGCATATTTCCAGGATTAGGGGTTTAATCTGTCATTTTTCCTCATGGTCTGTTAAGCAGAATATATATATATTAATTTTTTTTCTAGCTGGAAGTCACAATAAATGATAAAAGGATTTAGATAAAGATATACCAGCAAGGGCAAGGTTTGTTTTTCTGGAGTTTTGTTTTAAGACAGACAGAAAAAAGAAATTAGAATTTTGAAGAACTGATTCCCCCTCTCTGTTGTTTGTTTGTTTGTTTTTTCAGAAATCTTCAACACATTTCTCTTTCCTATATATAAATTTACTTTTTCTCTCACTGAGCCAGTTCCTCAGCTAGATGCAATAGCATCCCTTACACTCTTCTTCCTCTTCCAACACTCT
Organism: Gallinago jamesoni; assembly: GCA_025769975.1. Lineage (NCBI taxonomy): Eukaryota > Metazoa > Chordata > Aves > Charadriiformes > Scolopacidae > Gallinago > Gallinago jamesoni. The sequence goes on along the minus strand of JAOQGH010000012.1, from coordinate 90,789,021 downwards.
CTCTGGCTGCTTTTCCAACACCCTGGTTGCTGCCCACGACCTCTCCTGCCATGTCCCCACCACTGTGCCCCCTCCCTCACAGCCTCTTCTCTCACCGCGATCCAGTTTTGCTCCCCAACAGCTAGGCAGGGTTCCTGTTCTCACCTCGTGGGCTTTTGCTTTCTCCTTTTGTGAGGCCAGTGAGATTTTTATTCTTTCTTTCCAAGCTGGCTTCTCAACATCCCCTTTTTACTATTCCTTCTGTTCTTATATTTCCCTCTTCCTTTAACTTTTACCTTGGACTCAAGCAATATTAATCTTCATTCACTTCCGACTAAAGACCTTTCCCTTCTCGCTTGTTTTAGTCTGTCTCAGCCAGTTGACCCAGACTTAATAATGAACTCTTCCTTCTGATCTTTTAATCTTCAAATTCCTCTTCTCTGAGGAAAAACTTTCCTCACCTGCCATCCTGCCACACCTTTTCTGACATCCAGGCAATTACCCTCTCTAACTCCCCTTACACATTAACCTTTAGCAGAGCCTGCCTACACAGAGAGAGACAACTTCTCCATCTCCTCAGAAAGCTCTGGGCTGTTGTTATTTTTCTGCTGTCCTGTCCCTTTTGATTCCACACAGGGAATTGTGTATAACTGTCTCGGTGGCAATGCAGCTGCAATAATATGAAGTTTATCATGAAATGAAAAAATTACTGAAAAGCAGGATGAACAGTCTGGCATTTCACCCACCCTACTCTCCTTAGATTCAACATCCTTTCCCTGGACAAACAAGGACACCACTACATCTTATTTTAAAGTCCTTGCCCCCATCTGCCTAAATCTATCTCCTTTAGAAAAGCCTTTCAACAGCTGCATTTTTCAAAAGTACACCTTTATATGGCTCTGACTATGCTCCCTGTCTCAAGTTCACCTTCCTGGCAGAGTGCCTGTTTGGCTGAAAAGAAGAGTCTTAATGAACTGAAAACACAAAAAGGGAGCACACAAGTGTAAATAAAGATAGGCAAGGCAGGAGGAGAATAAAAGCATTGCCTGGGCACTCTGGCACAAACAGGAAGGCAAAAGCCCAGCTGGAGCTTGCAAGGGACATTAAGGTTAAAAAGAAACAATTCTACCGGAATGCTACTTGCAAGAGGAAGGTGAGGAAAAATGTGAGTCTGCTGATGTATGGGGAAGAGATGAGCAACAGGCATCAAAGAAGAGGCTGAAGCACTCAGTGTCCTTTCTTACAAGCCTTTGTAGACAAAAGCCTGCTCCCAAGTACCAGCAACTATCAACCCCCTTCAGAAAACAGAGGGTCAGCCAACAGCAACGTTGGCCAAACAGGTTTCACCCAATGATCTGACCGAGCTGAGTGATGTGATTGTGAAGCTATTGTCAATCACCCATGAAAAATCAAGGTCATGCGGGAAGTTCCCTGATGACTAAGAAACGCTCATGTTATTCCCATCTTTTGGGAGGGCAGGGAAGAGGACCCACAATCAGTGGGTCAGCCTCACCTCAGCCCCTGGAAAGTCCTCTGGAGAACATCCTCTCGTAATCCATCTCTGAAGACAGACAGGAGACGGCTAGCAGGAACAGCCACCACAGTTTTTCAAGGGCAAATCAAGCTCAACCCAGCTCTCTCTCTTCCATGAAGGAAGAGCCTGAAGGGAGAGCAGAAGAGGTAAAATATATTTAGACTTCTGACACTTTCTACCCCAGCAGTCTCCTTTTTAAGCTATGGAAATACAGGTGGGACAGACAGATGGGCTGCAAATTGGTGGACTGCCAGGCTCAAAAGGTAGTAATGGCATGATGTGCCAGTAACAAGCTGAGTACACCAGGGACACGCACCCTTGAATATCTTCATCTGTGGTCTGTGCTAGATAGAAGACTCCATGGGCAAAGACGCAGGTGATGCCTGAAGCAGGGAGAGGCAGGAGTAGAAGGATGGTACAGACGCCATGTCCTCAGCTTCTCTACTGTCCAGTGCCTGAGAAGGCCGCTTTCGTAAACACAAGGGGAAAAAGCCTGTATATTTTATGCAGTGTTTCAAATCAACTGTCTTGCTAAAGTGGAGAGGGTTCACACAGCTCTCTCAGAAATAGCCTGTTTTTCCTTGGGTTTTGCACTCATGAGCCAAGTTGGCAGATGCAGATCTTGTAAGTTCAGGTGATGAAGCAGACCCCGAGAGACGCAGAGTTTCAGCAGGTTAGAAATCATTAATGTTTCTATTACTTGCTTGATTAGATGATTAAAATCTCCCACCAAACATGTTTCCAGAGAATCTAACTCTCAAAAATAGGATTCTTCTGAGATAAAAGGTTTGTATTTTGTTTTGTTTGAGGTTGTTTTGGTTTTGCCGTTCAATGTGAACTTGATTGCTCTTTTCTTGATAGCTACCATGCTTTCTTGGTTTAATCCTGTGGGGTTTTTTTCCCTATAGCTGTGTCTTGTTTTCTTTGCATGTTTTTGCTCCTCATAGAAGATACACTAAATTTAATAGCTCTGTGAGGCTTATGTGTATTGCTATTGTTGTGACTGCGTTATCACCAACATTTAATGATAATGTATTCTATTTTGTTAGCCAAACATGCAACTGCTTTTAACTTGCAATAACTGCATTAAGAGCTGCTTCCCATTATGCTACCATATTACTTTACAGGTTTCAAGTTCTTCAGTGGAATAAGAAGTTTAATTGCTCCTTGATTTCAGGAAAGACAGTGCTTAACATCTTGCATTAGATTCCTGCTTCATGTTTTGCTGCTTTACTCTCTGTCTATAAAACCTTTCTTGCAGTTAAAATTCCTTTCTTGCAGATAAAATTCCTTTCTTGCAGATAAACTCTCATGTGAAATGGCAGACATAAAAGTAAATATATTTAGTGAAGTGTAACATGAAGAACAAGGCAAATTAAACAAGAAAATGAATCATACTCAGTGCTTCTATACTGGCTATGTAAGAATCCGGAAAAGGGAATAAACCTTTTTCTGTCTGACAGACTTCAGACACCCTGGAAATCTGGACGAAATTTCCCTGGCAATCCAATCACACACCCCCACACACTACTCCCCATTTTCAAAAAGATCAGATCTTTACTCCACAAGATTTCTGCCCATTATGCAGAAAGAGAAATACTGAAATTTGTGATTTCAGTGTTGTGATGAAAATCTATGCAGAAGATGTATTTCTGGCTGCAGCGAGTTTGTCCCAGCCAGGGAGATGTGCACATCTGAATATGTGATGGGTATTCATGGACAAATGCCAATAACTCACTCAAAAGTCATTCTATATGTAAAATACATGTATGGCCTTACTAGCCAAGCAAAGAGGTGCAAACCTTCTCCTAAAGACTTTATCTTCCCATTTGGTTAACCTCTGGAGCTTCTCCATCAGCCGGGCAACAAAGTGTTGGCAGAAACTCCTGCTGCAGGACCTTCTCCAGGTGCAGCAAGGGTATGGTTTTGCAGGCAGCTTGCTGGTGCTGATGGGGATGAGGCGCAACATCTCCTCGTTGTCTCTCCCTGCTCTCTGCCTCATGGCCCTGTCACATCTGGCACTTGTCACAACAGTCAGTAAGCCAGTTATAACACTACGAAAAGAAAATATCCACTTTTTGCTGCGTTAGTGTTCTGTCATTTTTTAGTGAGGTGACCCAGTTGAGAGCAGGGTCCCTTGAATGCTGAGGTAGGGCAAGGTCTGTGGTGGAATACACAGCCAGGAACAGGAGGGTGAAACCCCATGCAAGGTCAATTCTCAATACCTCGGCTCATAAAATCGTTCTTTAAATTGGGATTTCTGTCACATTTAAAAAACAAAAACAATCCCCTCCCCAAAACTAAACCCTGTAACTATCCCTTCCTGCTCTGCAGAAGTGTTTTCCAGTATTATCTGATGATATAATTCAGCTGATTTTTCTATAAAATAAATAGCATCAATAACTGTTATATTTGTATTATTTTCCTTTTCTTAACAAGAAATAGATGGGCTTACAGAGCCTGGAAGAAAAAGCTGTACACAGTTTCTGCAGAGAAAATCTCAGAAACATCCTCAAGAAAATGAGGGTATTTGATTTATCTTAGACAATGAGTCTAATAGTCCAAAATGCTGGCATTTTCTAACTTCTGAACAACTTCTCAAGTAAACATGGAGTTCTTTGACTTCATGCAACTCTGAAGTTGCAATAATACACAGAGTATTTTTAGTTAACGTAAAACATTTTCTATCATAAGATCATGTTTTAAGTTGTTTATAGTGCACAGGCTCACTGTTTTCATAGAAAATATTCAGCTGTGTCATTTTTAGGAATGAAGTTGGGGTACATACTGTATTTTGTCTTTCCTTTCTTTAAGTAACAAAATTGCATCTTGTACCATTAAGGTGCTTGAGCTTTTCCATGTTTGCATACAGGACCTGAGATTCAAGGTACGTGAAGGAGGTATGATTTCCAAGGCCATTCTATTCTGTTATGTGAAAACACATCCAATAAACCTGAAATTTTAAGCTCCTAGAAGAGGTATATCTGTTACATGCCAGCAGCAAACTTGGTCACAGGATCCCCCTTCCATATGCTCCTTCTTCATGGTGTCCCAGGTGAGCTGTGGCTTCAGCACCAAAAATCAGAGCTGGCAATCTCGTATATTTGTCATACATGTCAGATTTCTATGGTCTCAGTGGCCTCTTTGCCCAAGAGCACAAAATGGTCTGAGTACAAAGCTGAGAACTGACTACGAAGGAATGAAAGCCAGCAGGTACAGCAGAAGTGGAAAGAAGACCATGAGGAAAGTCAGAAGAGAGAGACCACAGAGTGGAAGAGGAAAGGACAGTGAAAAAACATCCACTGGAAAACATGGGATCCAAGGCCTGGACAGAGAGCCCAGGGTTGCCAGATCTCTGCTCTCCAGTAAGTATACAGAAAAATTCTGTGTCTGTTTTTCAGGTGGCTGGCTGACAGAGGAGAACTACTTTCAGTGACACCCATTATGCCATTAGCCTAAGTGAGAGGGCTCTGCCAGGATATAATTGTTTTAACCTTCCTCACAGTCAATCAGTCCATCCTATGAAATGTCTGTATTTTCCTTAGCTGTTATTAGAGAGGGTTGTTCTTTTTTTTTTTTCAAAGGAACTTATGTTAAGCAAAGCCATAATGAAAGAGCAAATCAAATACTCAGAAACAAGAAGATTCCTGAATTAATGTTATTTGAGCAAATGTAATTTTTATGTCCTAGTGCAATGCTAGACAATTTGCTCAAATCAGATTTTCCAGACATATTCACTAATTGGGCATTTTTCATTGTTCTGGATTCTTTTTTTCCTCAAAGCAATTCAAGTGGGATGCAATAATTCACAGCAGTGGAAGCTGTTCATTGAATACATCAAGTTCTATTAAAAAAAAATCTAAAAACTCTAATTCACTATTTTCCTAACATCCAAATTTTCACCCCAAGTCTAATTAACAACAACAACAACAAAAAATGTAAAGCAGTTTTCCAGCTAGTCTGGTCCACGTGTAAGTTTTAGAGATCTTTGAGAACACATCCCAAAAAGTTAATGGTTCTCTCCCTGAGCTGGGAAATTTGTGAACACAGAATTTATAAGAGCAAGATTATTGTAAGAATATCTACAATAATGTCCCTAATGTCTATTCTCTTAATTCTATTTTTTTTAATATAAGCTGCATATTAAGCTTTTTGTACAAAGTTTTAAATTCCATTGGTAAGACACGGTTAAGCAAATAGTATATAGTGGGGTCAATCAGAAAGAAATGGGTGACTATGAGGATTAGGCTTGAGTGCAGATATAGTGACCAAGGAGGCTCAATGCCACAGGAGATGTCTTCCAGCCATGTGGATGACAGACTGTCAGCATGACAGTCAGTATGTATTACAAGCTCTTTTGTGGAAATATTAGCTTTCTATTTAAAAGCACAGAAAGTGCTTATACGGTATATACCCCAACTTCATTCCTAAGTGGTTTCCAGCGATAGGACAAGGGGCAACGGGCTCAAGCTGGAACACAGGAAGTTCCATTCAAATATAAGGAAAAACGTCTTTACAGTGAAGGTGACAGAGCACTGGAACAGGCTGCCCAGGGAGGTTGTGGAGTCCCCTTCTCTGGAGATCTTCAAGACCCACCTGG
>JAOQGH010000012.1:90750132-90782808 GCA_025769975.1 Gallinago jamesoni | reverse complement strand
GATGTGCTCTAGGCAATCCTGCTTTAGCAGGGGAGTTGAACTAGATGATCTCTAGAGGTCCCTTCCAACTCTGACAACTCCATGATTCCATGAAATAAATACCTATTTATAAGTAAATCACAGAACTTGACTAGATGTAGGAAATTAAACAGTAACTTAAAAAGGTGAGCTATCCAAAAAAAAAACCAAAAACCGTCAAGGCTGTTGCTGTATTTGTGGTCTGAAAGATTTTACTGCCTGAACTGAATGTTCTAAAGCTATGGACCTTGTCAGGAAAGAAACAACAGGGATACACTTCAAAACTTATTAAGAGGGAATCATGCTTCCAAGTCCTCACAGACCGTGCTAGTGTACATCAAAATCAAGAATTTATAAAAATATCTTAAGTAGTTACTGATTTCAAAAGAAAGATAAAGTACCTTTTTATTTTCAGAATATTATAAAGAAACTAATTCCAACGGGAGCGTGTTTTCCACATAAGAGATTAAAATGTAACAGTTAAATCTGGTAGTTTCCAAATTAATAAAAAAAACTCCGTTTCCCCTTGCAGTTCAGTCTTATTAAAATCCTTTAACAGATCTATAAATTTAAAAAACTTTGTTGTGCATTCTTATAATACACATACCTTTGTAAAAATAGTGTTAGATTCCTATTTTGTACACAAAGGAAATAAATTAGCTGTTGGGTAATATCGCTGAAACATCAGCAGTACGAATGGTGCTGGAGCATAATTAGGTTTACATAGACTCTCGCCTCCAAACACCCATACACTATGCTATTTAGGGCCAGTTTCGAAAACCATAATTAAACAGTCAGAAACCCCCTGGAAAAGTAACAAAATAACCAGCCACGTAAAAGTCAGGGAGAGGAAACAAACAAGCCGGCCTCTAGTTGATCATTCAGGTTTCTTAATGAATTCTGGTAATTCCAGTAAAATACAGAAACCAGGAAGGACCCAAGTCCAGCTCCATTCCTTTCAAACTCTAACAACTATATTCCACTTCTGAAAAATAAATCACTGCCAAGAAGTTACTCAGCTTACTGAAATATGTTTTTCTCCCCTACGCATTCTTGTCAGCTAAATCTGTAGCTAATAATTCCTCTCTGCCTGCTCGTTTATCCTTACTGAAACACAAGGAGAAATACAATTCCCAAAGCTCTGGCTTCCTTTTGCCAGCCTTGAAAGGATTTTCAGGGCCTGGGAGTTTATAGTCAGGCTGCAGCACAGCATCCATACAGCAAGGGAAGCTCTCCCACCCCATTGTCATCTCTTACAGCGACGGCTGTCGTAGGGCTGATGGAGAGTTCTCTTGGCAGAGAACTGATAAACTTCAGCTTGCTCGAAGATGACAGCATCTTTGCACCCCACCACACACAAAAAAAGTGACTAGAGCTGCGATGCTCAGCATTTCGGACTAAGAAACAAGCCTTATTTAAAGGACGGACAGGAGGGCACCTCTCCTTCAATATATTCCTCCATCTCCGGCTGTTCCCGTTGTGCCACTCAGGCAGCACGGAGCAGGTGGCAATTATTCACGGTTCCCTGCTGGGGATTCCCTCAGCAAATGTAACAGTGGATTAGCCGGCTCATGGGTTGTCTTCCCCATGGTTCCTGGGGCTGAGAAGCACAGGTAGCAGACACTCTGCCAAAATATGCCTGGTGTCACCGTACAGCCCGTGAGGGAGACTTCCTAATTGCCATAAATTAGCTGCTATTACCTGCTTTACAGCAGAGACTCAAGGAACTTGGACTTGTCGGCTCTTATTTTACCCTCACCTAGGCACTGCGAAGGACATCTTGACTTTGCCAGGTGTCCTTCAAGAGTTGGCCAAGTGAGCAAGGGGCACCCCCGGTCAGGCCAGGAGACAGGGCGAGGAGGGGCATGAAACAGGGATCACAGATGGGGCAGCACCCCTGCTTTGCATCAGCAGCACTGACAGACTTGGTGTCACTGCCAATCTGAATTTAATCTGCATTTTCTGTTTGAATGCAGGGCTGCAGGCACCCTCAGGCCACAGCCTTGGTCAGTCACCTTTCACAGTGTTGCGCATATCCAAAATGGCAGAAACAACAAACATAGCCAGCAAAAATCTTTATATAAATACAGCAGGGAAAAAAAAAAAAAACAAAAAAACAAAAAACCAAACCCTTACATGTAAATCGGCACATGGCTAAATTCTGCCCTTCATTTCACACCCATACAACTGAAAAGAAGCAAAAGGCCAGTTTCAGCCCTGTAATACACCAACACCAACTGAGGTACAGCTCCTATTTACTCCAAAGCTGAACTCGATTAGCACTGCAGCTGTGGAAGTATAATCCAGCACAGCCTCAGAAACTACTTTTACATGCTTAGCATAATTTTAAGGCAAACATGTCTTTGTGGCTTGAAGAAATACAGGCAATCGAGTCCATCACTTTGGTATGGGCTTGGCTGCAGCTCCTGCAAGTTTATGGAAAATCATTGTTTCTACAGCGCTAATCTGTAGAGCTCTATGAGACTAATATTTGCAGGTTCTTACAGCTTGCTCTGTACACAGAGAAATCTGTTTTTCACAGGGACCATGATCTAGGAGCTCTTGTTGATTTTAAGCAGTGATAAGAGCTTCTGGAAAAACTCCTTAGGTAGCTGACTTGACTCTACTTTTAAGGTAGACTGTCAACTCCTTTCCCCTGTGTTTCTAGAAATCTTTCTCCAGGAGTCATTCAAAGAAAACAAAACCAAAAAAAAACTCCAACAAAACACCAAAATCAAAACCAAACAAAGAAACCCAAAACCCCAAGCAGGAAATACTAAGTGAAAGACAATCTGGGGATCACATTGGTACAGGGACACTGAAGATTTTTGTTGTGTGCTTTACTAGCTGTTCACCACCACACCAATCCCCACTTCCAAGAAAAAAAATCCAAACAAAACAAGAAAAGGCCAAAATCTGAGGACAATATGGCATTAATGTTTCCTATCTCCTTGCCTGTTTTCAGAAATAAAAGTGGTTACTCACAGAGGACACACAAGAGCAGTTTCAGGTAGCTTTCCATAGTAGAAAAGAGATATTTTCCAACCTACTTCTTTCAGCTACCTGCAGTCACAGAAGTAACTTTGATGCCTCAGGCTTGAGAGGGGACCCACAGCTAGATTTTTCACCTTTGTCAAGTGGCCTCACCTGGGGGAGGCAGACCCTGCTGCTGCCCTTCCTCCCTGCAGAAGCAGCCAGTAGAACATCATTTCCCGAAGAGCCTAACCTACACCCAATCCTTAGAATTAAAAAAAAAAAAAAAAGACTTAGAAAGTGGAAATGAGCAAAGGAGCCACATTTTCTTAGTCTTTTCTAGATGGAGGTTCAATGGCTTCCCATGAAAAATCAGAGAAAGTAATGAACAGCTTTTGGTGGTGAAACTATTCTGATCTGTCGTAGCCTGAGTAACTGAAAGGGGCTAGGGACACATTTTCAAGATTTTTATAGAAAGATATAATTATGGCATAAAGGTAGTATACATATCTTACAATCTTTCATTAGGTAATTCTGAATGCACTGTACTGTGACTTTAAATAGCATAGAAATATCTATTACTATAATATAGAATATTAATAAGTAATTCCTATGACAGAAGAGCCTATGTATTTAGGAAACAGATGTGAAAGCAGTGAAAAGCTTCACTTTCCAAAATTAACTCTGATTTTTATACCGAACTTTTTAGTCCTTATGTTTGAATAACAACCTGGACTTGTGCAAAGCATTTGACACTGTCCCATGTGACATCCTTATCTCTAAATTGGAGACATGGATTTGATGATGGACCACTTGGTGTATAAGGAATTGGCTGGATAGTCACACTCAAAGGGTTGCAGTCAACTGTCCATGTCCGAGTGGCGCTCCTCGGAGGTCGCTGTTAGGACCAGTGCTGTTTAACATCTTTGTCAGCAATATGGACAGTGAAATAGAGTGTACCCTCAGCAAGTTTGCCAACGGCACCAAGTTGTGTGGAGCGGTCAACACACTTGAGTGAAGGAATGTCAGCCAGAGGGACCTGGACAGGCTTGAGAGGTGGGCCTGTGCAAACCTCATGAAGTTCGACAAGGCCAAGTGCAAAGTACTGCGTGTAGGTCAAGGCAATTCCATGCACAAATACAGACTGGACGGAAAATGGATTGAGTGAGCCCCGAGGAGAAGGACTTAGGGGTCCTAGTGCATGGGAAGTTCAACATGACCTGGCAATGAACACTTGCAGCCCAGAAAGCCAACTGTATGTTGGACTGCACAAAAAGAAGTGCAGTGATTCTCTGTGATTCTCCCCCTATACTCCACTCTCATGAGACCCCACCTGGAGTACTTTGTTCAGCTCTGGAGCCCCAAACATAAGGCCATGGACCTGTCGGAGCAAGTCCAGAAGAAGGCCATGAAGATGATCAGAGAGATGTAGCACCTCTGCTATGAAGACAGGGTGAGAGAGTTGGGGTTGTTTAACCTGGTGAAGAGAAGGCTCTGGGGAGACCTTATAGCAGCCTTACAAGACCTAAAGGGGGCCTACAGGAAAGATGGGGAAGGACTGTATCAGGGACTGTAGTGACAGGATGGGGGGTAATGATTTCAATCTGAAAGAGGGTAGAGTTAAATTAGATGTGAAGAAGAAATTCTTTACTGTAAGAGTGGTGAGGCACTGGAACAGGTTGCCCAGGGAAGCTGTGGATGTCCCATCCCCGGAGGTGTTCAAGGCCAGGCTGGATGGGGCTTTGAGCAACCTGCTCTAGTGGGAGGTGTCCCTGCCCACGGCAGGGGGTTTGGAACTCGATGATCTTTAAGGTCCCTTCCAACCCAAACCATTCTATTATTCTATGATTCTTAAGAAATGTTAAGACAAGCTATAACAAATAATTTGCAATTTTTTTGTAGATTCTACTCAGCTTGTTCGTTGCTGTTATTTTGGACAACTTGGAACCTGATGAAAATCTGAAGAAACTTAAACAAGTAAGAACATGTTTTTATTGTGCTTGAGAGTAGTTTTAATAAAACATTACTTTAGTTGTGTTTTTATGGTAAAAGATGGGAAACACCTTCATCAAAATGAACAAAACAGCAGATGTTGAAGAGAATAGCAGTATTTTGTTAGATAGTTGACCATCACACAATGTGAGGTAGAAATTAAGAGATTGTAAAAGTGATTTAGAGATTGGTTTAAATATTTGATGGAAGTCAATTTAGATAGTGACATAATTAAAATAACTTTAAAATCACAGCTAGGTCATCATTTTGCTTATAATCTAATGAAGGATGTCCCTGCCCATAGCGGGGGTGTTAGACTAGATGATCTTTAAAGATCCCCTCCTACCCAAACCATTCTGATCCTGTGAATAATATTAGGGTTTTGGTATCTAATACAGTGCTTTAGATTAGGCTTATCATGTGTCTAATAAAGCAGTATGTTCATCTCTTTTGTCTTCTGGGTGAGGGCTCTTTTATTACAGTGCAGTATCTTTTTGTTTTAATGCTGCTCTGCAGCGGATTGCCAGCTCATTAATTTTTCTGCTATAACACCCAAATCCCTTTGCTGATCAGTGTGCTGGATGATTGATTCCCTGCTCCCAGACTAATTTTTTACATTGGACTGCATTTACCATCTGGCAGATAAATCACCCAAAACACTCAAATTCGGAGTCTGGTTCCACTGATCCTCTTTGTTTGCTCAGCCAGCAGCACGAATATCACTTGCAAATGTGGAGGTTGTGTTCTCTCACCTGGATAACTCGTCTATATTAGAGACAGAGGTTTTAACAAAGGGCATTGAGATAATGATATGCCTCTTCTCATTTAAAAAAAAAAAAAATCAGGCAGCTGTTCTTTGTGTTTTCTAGCCAAAACTTTTGTTTCAGCCCTATCACAACCACTAGTTTCTGATGTGAAAAAGAGTATTTCTCACAGTTCAGAACCAATTTTGCACATTTCAGACACATACAACTATTTTCGCAAAGACATTCTTTGTAGGTGTAAACATCTGCGCAAGCAAAGAAAAGGACATTCTTTGCAGTTAAACAAAGAAGAAATACAACAAAATTTATTGCCTTCTCCACACGTTTTATATGAGAAAAAATTTCTATAACTTCAACAGGAGCCTACCTATTTTATTTTCTTTTTTATAACCTTGAAATGATACTTCCATAGAATTATACTTCCAATCAAGACAGGGAAAAGAAACTCTGCCTCACAGAACTGTCTAGATAAACTTCTGTGAGAGATGGAGGATGAAGGAAAAGCTGCTGGAGGGACACGGTGCTCTAGGAAACTAATAGTTCATCTGCCCACCCCTGCCCAGGATGGTATTGCTCGGGGGGGGAAGGGTGTCCCCTTTCTTTAGCCTTTCTAAGGATTTTCTGCTGCTCTTTTCTGCCCTGGAGAACCCATTTGGCACAACACACTGACCTCTGCCTCTCCCAGAGGGATGAGATAAAGGCAGCACACAATCAGAGTCAATACTAATTAGCAAAATGTAAACATTTAATTAGATCAATGCTTCCCTGAGTTTTAGAGCAACAAACTGCTATTCAGACACTATTTTTTAATCAAACTTTCTGTGTAAATACCTCTTGAAAACATTGTTTGAGCTGTCTGCATCAACCAGCTAAAGACTTCAGATCTTGGACTTGTATTTTATGGACACCCTTAAGGATTAAAACTTACATTTTCAAAAGCACTCACTAGTGCCTAGACTATTTTAAGCAATTTCTGCATATGCACTGACACCTTTACCTAGCCTGTATCTCAAGTTCTTATGCTGCTTTTGTTAAGATTCTGGTTTGGTTTAAAATTTTAGAAGAAATGTAGCAACTTCTGCAAACGATGCTTATCTAATCACTCCTTTGTAGTCATAAGTGAAACCGCATGTGAAAAAGCCTCTGACAAGGAGAGCAAGGAAAACTCTTGTAAGGTGGAACAACCTCCTCTATATGCTTCAGGTTTAAGCAATGGAGCACTAAATTTCTCACCCACTGCTGAAATATTATGTGTTTGTAGAAGGTTTTCTATAGTCATACGCAAGTAGATGTGACAGCATGATTTCATTGTGGGCTGTGCGTTTCTTCTTCCATCATCATATATAGTGCTCACAGGAGTTCGTAACTGAGACCAGTTAAGCGCTGTTTAGAGCAGGATTTTTTTGGTCAGCAGTAGGTCAACACAGAAATGTGTCAAACTCCTGAAGCTGAGTGGAAATGTGCTAACCTGGGAAATAATTCAGGCTCGATCTGGGGTGAAGCAATTGGAGCTCCAAAAGTTGAGCATTTTGTGTTCATCTCAAACACGCTATGGTGATCAAGGGCAGATTAACCTGAGTTTGCACAGATCCAGCTCTCTGGCTCGCCCAGCCGCCCCCATTTACCCCATCTGCTTCCACATTGATCCTGTGGGATTGGCGTGAGGCAGAGGAGATGCCCCAGGGCCTTTCCTTGAGGAACACGGCTGTTGCCTGCCAGCAGCCAGGCAGTTGGAATAAGGCTGTCTATCAAGGCTTCGCAGCCAGGCAGTGCCAGATTTCAGGAGGTTTTGACTGCCAGAGAGCAACCTGAGAGAAACCATTTCAAGTCCTGAACACCCTTTTTACTGTTTGTGAAGGATATTGTACCTGTTGTCTTCTTTGGCTGTGCCCCACGGGATGCTCTATGTGCCTTAGGAAAGCACAGAGAGTTCTGCAGCTATTTGAGACACAGAGGAGCACAGGGAGGGAGCCTGGTAGAAATGGTCTAGGGGAGGAGCCGGCAGCTACCGAGAGAGAAGCCAGGTCCCTTCAGAAAAGTTACTGACAGTTCTGTCTTGTTCCCGATTTTCTTCTCTTTCTTTTTCACATGTTTTCCTGCTGGTCTTAATTAACACTATTTTTGAAGCGTGGATAAGGACCCTGTCAGCTTGAACACGGTTATATAATGTGGGTGTTTCAAGACTGTAATTGCAACTAAATTTATTTTTTTATAATACTAAGTCAAAAGAGAGGTATTACAAGGATTTAATTTTATTTTGAACCACATCCTTTAAACACTGTTGCTGTAACACATAATCTATTATCAGAAAAGTCCTGTCTTTTCAGTCCTTAGAAATTGTCTACTATAATGAGAATTTAAATTATCCTAGAATAAATCCCTATTTGCAAGTCAAACACCACCTCCTCACAAATCGTGCTATGACCAATGAGGCAGTTTTAGACCAACTTTAAAAAAAATAACACTGATATCAGTATAACATTAAATTGTTCTCTTAAACAGAGAAATTCACATCAGCAATATATATGCAAATGCATGCAGAGTCTGGTCAGTCTCCCAGCCCACACCCAGCCAGGTCTGGAGATGTAACTGGGCAGCAGGAACAGAAGTCTTCTAGGTACTCTCCTAGCAAAGAGCTCCACTGTCCTCTTGCTCCCCACTCCAAAGAAGACAAAGGTTCCCTGGTAAGAATATTTAAGAGACAAAAATGACTTGATATCTTTTCTTTTTAAAAACATACAAATAAATAAATTGAGGAGCATATGACCCAAATATTTAGACAACTATATTTAGATCTAAATCCCAAATATTTAGACAACTAATGGCATCACTTGATATCTACCTAATAATACAAGATGAAAGAATTCTGTTCTCAGATCCCCTTGAAGCCATCTGTGAACTAAATTAGAACTAAAGATACCTTGTAGCTGTTGACCAAGACAAAGGGACAGCTTTGAGGTTCTTTAGGAAACTTTAATTTCATCAGATCACAATTTTGATTGCTGAACTTAAACCTAGCCAGATTTTGTCCGTATCTTCTTATCCTTTTCTGGAAGAAAAATACCAGACAGAGACCCATTTTGCCAAGAAATGGTTTCATAAAGTAAAAATTACAATGAATTGATTTAGTCAAACAAGCCCTTCTCTACACACTTAGGAGGTCCACAAAATGCAGCTCCACTCACTCACTCACTCATGCTCTTTCTCTTTTTCTTCTTGTATTTCTCTGTATTTCTAAACTGTTAAGATTTCAAGATGATCTAAGAATAAACTACAGCAATTGGATTAGAAAGGACTATTTAGTTTGCAGCATATTACTTAATTATAATTTTCTTATTATCTAAAAATATTATTGGAATAAAACTATTTTTTTAAGAATAATTTATGAAGAACTTCCTTGGTCTTCAGCCCTATTGAATATTACAGGCTGCTTACAAAAAGTCGAGCTTTTACCTCAAAAATGCAAACATGTCCTCTATCTTCACTTTTGTTCCACAGCATCTGTAGGATGATTAAGGAGGATAAGCAGTAGCCTGGAGTCAGAAAAATACATCCTTTTTTCAATATCCCTGGTGCTTAGTATTTTTTTCCCCAGATGCTACAGCAACTGTAGTTACCTGCTTTGTGGACAGTCCCCAAAGTCTGACCACAGGCTGGAAAAGTCACAAGCACTTTCAGTTCATGGATCAGTGGTGGAAAGTAATAACCTCTTTATTGAAAAAGGGTAAATCGAGGCCCCTGTCAATATCTGTGGGATTCTCTGCCTTCATACTTCTCTACTCAAAGACCTTGACCACAGCTTCTGTTTTTTCCAAATCCAAGTAAATATTAACTCTCCCCTTTATCCTGACTCCTGTCAACTCCAGAAGAAAACCAACAGGCTACAAGTACAGAATATTTATCTTTACATCAATAGCAAGAAAAGGGCCAGACTGCTCTTAATAAAGACAATTCTTGTTCTCCTTTTAACAAGAATTATCAGAGAGGTCTTGGTACAGAAAGAATGTTTTCTTGGCAATATTTTCCCCAACAAACATAGCTCCTCTTTTCTCCTTTCAAAAAATGATAAAGAGATTGGATTCAATCCAGTCCTTTCAGTCAAGCCTCGATTGTTCCATCACGCTACCGGTTCCCACTAGTGACAATGACGGAGTGACACCTGTTACTAGATGATTTTCTGCTATTCTGACAGTTTCAATTCTATTTAATTACCTTTTGGCTCTTTAATCAGCATAAGAACCTCTACTGCAAGGACATTTCATCTCTAGGTAATTACACTAAAGGGAAACAAATACATGCATGTTACTAGCTAAGCTTTAATTTCTCTTTTTAATCATTTTTACTTTTTACTTATAGCTGATTTATATTCATGCCTTGCGATAGTTTCTCAAAGTGATATGTAACCTGACTGAGTCTAGATCATTTACTTCAGAAGTTCAATCAGCACAAACACCTATCGCAGTTTATTTGGCTTGACTGTTATAATTCATTTATGGGAACATAAGTCATAGTATGCTAGATAAAACAACCAATTATTCTAGGCCTGTATACCATTTCAGATCAAGTTTATCTATGCAAACATAGAAAGGTGTCTATTTTTTTAAATAATTAGGCTAATTTACCTGAACCTGTACATCTCTTCCATCCCCTGCCTTTACATTCTTGCCAGCATGGCTTCATACCTTTAGCATAAATGGGTTTGGCCTTGTGTAACTTAGAATGATATACCAAAAAAAGCCCTCATCCACTTAATCTTCACAAAAACCACAAAGGGTATGTATGTTCCAGTAGATAAGCGCAGATGAAAGCCAGTCTTGAGGCCACATCTGATTCTGGATCAGAGAGTCCCCACTGAGCCCAAGCACAAACCAAGGCCGAGCTCCAGAGACCGACAGTGCCTGAGGTTTATATCCTCCCAAATCCACATCTGACACATGGACTGGGCACAGGCAGGGCCAAGGGAGCTACGTGCTTGTGTTCAACTCTTCCCCATCACAGCAGGGACAGTCTGGACCCAAGCTTTAGACAACACACAAGGCCTAGAGTGAGAAAGAGCAAACACAAAACCCATTTTGGCCAACCCACTCACAGCGTGGATGCACCAGATGCGGGTAGCTTTAGACCCCTTCTTCTCCTAAGGAAAGAGGTGAAGTTTTCAGCCATAACAGCTCATACATAGTAGGTAACGGGCCTCAAAGTAGTGACAGTTCATCCTGATCTGAGCCCAAAATGGTAATCCATCAAAACTCAGGCAGCATTTTTAAAAGTGTGCCTTCTCAGTGCTGAGGTACCTTAAATGCTTCTGAGAAAGAGACCCTTGCAAAGGGAATTGAATAGTCTTCTCCCTAGGAAACTGCTTCCTTAGGCACTTAGATCTTGTGCCCCAAATGTTGTGCTTCTAGCCCTACTGTAGTCTTGTTCATTCAGGTGTTTAGCACTTTTAAAATTCTCATTGTCTCATTCTGCCACTGTCAAAGCCTTTTAGAAGGAAACAGTGTTAGCAAAAGCAAGGGCAACATTCGAGCAGAAACAGTTTCCTGCCAAGGCAAAGTATTCAAAGTACTCCCCTGCTTTGTTTTGGTCCCTGTATCCTCAGACTTTGCCATTCCCTACCATCCCCACAAGCTGCCAAGCCCTGAACAAGAGTGCACCACTAGTAGCCTGCACACAGAACGCAGAAGATACGTTCTTACTTTCCAGTTCTTGCTTACAGCAGGTACAAATATGTTACATACATCATATCAAAGTGCTACACAGACAAGACTTAAGCAGATAAATTTTCTAGAAATATGCATGCTATGTCTCTTCTGCTAGCACTGGTATCCAGCAATAGTAAGCCTGGGGATCCCTGCTCCAGGGTCCGGAGAACAGATGCAATGGCATCTAACAAAGTAATGGAAACTAATAGTCCCTAATCAAACGGCCTCCATTGCACATGAAGGGTGTGGGGGAATGATGAACTCAGCAGGAGACGGCTGAGGAAAGAGAAGCGCAAATTCTGAATAAGACCATGTTCATCGATGGTGGAAAGCAGACAGCAGCAAGGATGAGATAAAAAGAGGAATTCTTTTTCTATGGAACCACATGCAGCTCCAGTAACAGTGACAATGGCCATACTTTAGATGCACTGCTCCCTCTTTGGGTGTGTGAAGTAATCAATAATTAATGTCATTTTTCTCTTCTGTTGTTATACTACACAGACTTACGATCATGCTCCTAGACGTTCCTGAATTATCAGCATTTAAACTGCAAGTCCTCTTGCTCATGTCCCTCACTTCCTGTGCCCTTCCCCTCTTCTTCCTCTAAAA
The DNA here is from genome assembly GCA_025769975.1 of Gallinago jamesoni. Taxonomy (NCBI): domain Eukaryota; kingdom Metazoa; phylum Chordata; class Aves; order Charadriiformes; family Scolopacidae; genus Gallinago; species Gallinago jamesoni. The sequence continues at coordinate 90,770,753 of JAOQGH010000012.1, read as the reverse complement.
CTCTATTCACACAAGAGAAAAGGGCATGTTGTGAAAACCAAAGCATATGGTGTGGCCAGTTCTTAACAGCCTTGTCCATCTTTGGTGAGTTGCTCCCTCTCTGACTTGTGTATCTTTCCTCATACTGCTTCCACACTTCCTTTTGCTTGTGTACCAGTCAATACCTTCCACTCCCTCTTCAGGACCCCACTCTTATTGTCCAGCCTTCAGATGCTTTTGTCCCACTGATGATGTCCACCCCTCCCTCCTCATCCTAACATATTTTAAAATATGAGAACACGTGAGTTTTGCTTCTGCTCATTGAAGTCCTCTTGGCTCGCCATGTTCTCTGCTTCACCTCTCTCTTTGTTCTGCTTTTTCCACATTCTCTGTTTGTCTAATTTACTCAGTGAGTTATTTCAGGGCAGAAACCATTTCTCTAAAGCATATTGAATGTTTAGATAATGTATATATGATGAAGGATGGCTCCACTATAGCTTTCTCTGCTGTTCTCTCTAAAAATTTACAAGCTTTTTGACAGCTTGTACTTTCATGCTCAATAAACAGCCCATCATAGACTCAGCCATCACCCTATCACTGGATGGATACTTTCCTTTGTCCCTTCATCCCCTTCCCTCTCCCTAATGGGTAACTTCCATTTACTTTTATCTACAGACTATTTCAGGCATGTTATGATTGTGCAAAAGGAAAGCATTCATACCCCTCAGAAGAGGAATTCCATGAAATGTCCTTAATTTTTCCTTGACCTCATTCAATCCTCAGTAAGCTATCTCGAAATAGTTTTATCTTTACCCATTTCACTCAAAGAGAATTTAAGAAACCAGGGGCAACATATGGCCTATGAGACTCATAGGAAGTGTGTGGAATTGTCCCAAACAAACATTTTTATCACATGAAGAAACAGCAAGCTGAAAGGCTTACCAACAGAAACACATCCCTGTTAATTAAAATCTCAGGGATACAAATCCAAACTAACGCATGGAGCAATATCTTCTATTAAGCGCGTGTACCTCTCACAAAAATCCTCAGCATTTGGTCATTTATGATCAAATTGCAATCCCTGTGGCTGCCAAATGTGTGACTAGAGCGTGTTTCACACCAGAGATTCAACTGGCCTGAAACTGAAGATGCCCACACAGAGCCTGTGTCTCTGGAGAGTACCAGCAGATTAGAAGCTCATGAACTAACTAGATTATGCACTCACCTTTACTCTCAGGATGCTTAATAACCCCTTGTAGTCCACAGCCTTTATTAAGGACACAGGTATCTTACAGGCTGAGCAGAGAAGCAAGGATCACACCACCCTGCTCACAGTCAGTCAGGGAGGACCAGAAATGTTACAGAAGATGACTACAGGTAGTGCTGGGAACAATATAACATCTCTAAAACATTGACCTAAGGTTCCCTTTTCCAGAAAGAAACACCAACTTGGTTTTTACCCCATTCTGGGTAAGATGAGCTATTTCATTTTCCCAGCTTAGCGAAGTACAGAATGACAGATGAACAAACGCATACAAGTCCATATTGTCAATTGACTCCCAATACGCCTTACTTCTCTGTTTCCTGCTCTAATCACTTGATTGTATGTTCTTCCCTTGGCCAGGGATGATGCAATTATATCATAATTTAACAAATGACTGAACTGAAATGCATGTGCCGAAGAGGCAGACTCAAGGCTGAAAAAGCCATCTTAATTGTCACGTTGCCTGCCTGTGTCCTCCACCTTGCAATGGCCTTTTGCTACAGCAAACTCTTTCTTAAGCAGCATATTCTGGAGAAATAATGGAGAAGAGTTCAGTATTTCCTAAAAATTTAACAAAAAACAGAGGTAGCTACGTAATCTAGTGATGATAAAATGTTACAAGCTCAGGAACCATCTCAATAAGTGTAAGAAACTATTCCAAGGCAGCAAGTCAACTGGATGCAAAAATTAAAATGACAAAATAATAGAGAGAAGAATTGTAGCTCTCCAAGTATGGTAAGTAATAGAGAGTCCAAGTGTTTGAAGAAAAAGTAGTGATAGCGTTCTTAAGTTTAACTTTCAGTATAAATAGCGATGTACATGCTAGCAGTCTGCTGAGAAAAGTGCTATTACCAACGCCTGGCCCCAAGTGTAAATATAGGAAACTCATCTTTTGCAGGGAGTAGGTTATCCAGTAAAAGTTAATGAAGCCATGCAGAGGTAAGTGAGGGGAAAATCTGTCCCAGATATTATGCATTGATATTAGTTCTTTCAACATTCATGTTGAGAACTGAAACGTTGCAGTTCTGCATGAAACAGTTAACACATAGCAGAATCTGACTACCGCATTTTCAAATGAAATTTTTCTTCCTTATTTTTGTAGTTACACTAAAAGTAGTCCCTGCCATATGCACATATATAGCACATGTATTTGCTTCAGCCTATTTTTAGTAGAACCAAATAATTCAGAATGTCTTCAATACAGCATATGTTTTTTCCAGGTTGAAAAGCCCTCTTTCTGTGATGGTTTCTAAATAACAGCATCCATGCATTCCACATTATCTTAGAAACTTCCTCATATATTTCATCAGCCTTCCATATTTAATCTCACTGATTTATGCACATGCCGTGGTCTAATGACCCACATGTCTCTTACGGGTAAGCCGCTAACGCCAGTGACACATTAACCTATTGACCTCTCTTTAAAAATAACCACAATATTCAGACAAATAGAATGAAAACGTCAGGCAGCAGTAAAAGAGTAGCATTGTGGTACCACACAGTAACACAGCAGATGTCGAAACTGGCTACAATGAAGAACAAATGAGCATATCGAGAGCAAAGAGCAGTTAGATTTATTATATTGCAAAATAATTTTGCCACAGTTTGCTGGTCGGCGAATTTGATAGCCTGCTTCAGCAGCATTATCCATATTATAAAATGTAATTGGGAGGAATATCGCTATTCCATTCACTCGTTTCCTGAAAGCTGGCGCACGGGTTGGGCGACCCTTATCCTGGGAGGTACCCGGAGCTCCTTCCAACGTGGAAATTGCCTTCCCAATCCCGCTGCAGACAATGGGAGCGGGGGCCTCTGAGCACAGGGCAAGGAACGTTCATCACCTTGGAGAAGGCACTTTGTGCGGCCCCGGCCACCCTCGCAGCTTCTCCTTTTAAAAAGCAGTAGGAGGCAGACACAGCAATTTCACGGAGGGGCGAGGGAAAAAAAGGTTTACCTTTTCTAAGTAATAGTTTTAGAAAAAAACCAAGACTTTCTAACAAACTGTAAACTTTCCATTGTACGTGTTTACTTTGTTCTACTTTAAAAACACTGTAGCACTCAAAATGCAAGAAAACGTGACACTGTCACGCCAAACCAAATTACCTACGTGAAAACTGTACTATATCAGCATATACTTATGCATAGGATGGGCAGACATAACGAAGCATTCTCCTGTCATGCAACCAGAGCTGGGAAAAATCCCTAAAAACCGTATTCGGCCCCCAGCACAGAGTACGTTGCCGTTTCCACCTCATCCTGAGCGGATCTGCCCAGGCAACGGGCAGAAGGAGGGATGGAGAGGCTCCCCCGGCTCTGGGCTGGACACGGGAGCAGAGTGAGACCCGAGGGGCTGCGCTCACGGTTCCCCCTCCGCCTCTTCTCGCTACCCCGGCCGGGGCGGGCTGCGGGTGGCCCTCGGGGGGCGGCCGGTGGGCACCTGCCGGCACCGCGGCGGCGGAGCGGGCTGGGGCGGGGGGGGGACGACGGACGGAGGGGAACAACAACAAAAGCCGAGAGACGGCGGCAAACTCCTTCCTTTCGGCGGCTAGCCGCCGGAGAGAGGGGGGGCTCCCCCCGCCACCCCGCCCCCGGAGAAGGGGGATCTCCCCGCCGCGCCCGGGGCCAGGGCGGCCGCCGCTCCTTTGTTTTCCGCCGCCCGCAGCGCCGCGCCGGGGCGGGAGGGAGGAAGGGTGGGAGGGAGGAAAGGAGCAAGGCGGGGGGGGAGCCACGCTCTGCCCCCCAACCACGTTCACGCGTGGGCTGCCCGCCCGGGTGGGCGCGGGGGTCCGGCGGGGCATTACCTGAGCAGTTGATGCCTTTCCCCTTGCCGCCGCCCTGGCACTCGGAGGCGGGCAGGGGGTGGGAGGCGCGGCCGGCGGGCAGGGCGGAGAGGGCGAGCACCAGGAGGGCCGAGGTGTAGCAGAGCGCCAGGGGGGGTCCCGCTCGCAGCAGCGGCCGGGCGGCGGCCGGGCTCTCTCCCAGCATGGCGAGGGGCGGCCGAGGAGGAGCAGCGGGATGGCGGCGGCGGCGGCGGCAGGCCCGCAGCATCAACCGGAGCCGGCGGCGCCGCCCGGGCGGGACCGTCCTTTCTCCGCCGCTCCCGGGCACACCTTCAGCATCCCCGCCGCGGCCGCCGCGCACACCCGCTGCTGCCACCGCCGCCTCCTCCGCCCGCCCGGCGGGGGCTGGCCCCGGCGGTACGACGGCCGCCTCCCGCTCCCGACCGCCGGCGGGGCCGCCTCGCCCCGGCCGCCCTCCTTTGTGCGCGGCGCCCGCTCCGCCCGCAACAAAGGGAGCGGAGCCGAGGCGGCTGCTGCTGCTGCCGCCGCCGCCGCTGCCGCCGCGGAGGGGGAGGAGGAGGAGGAGGAGGGAGAGGAGGGGGAGGAAGCACACGTGATGGCAGCCCCCTCCCCCGGGACCGGAGGGGAGGTTGAGGGGCTTCTCTCGGCTCGGCGGGCAGGGCGAGCGGCGGCGGCGGCAGCGCCCGCCCGCCCGCCCGCACGGCGGGGCCGCCCCCGCTGGGAGCGGGAGGGGGGAGCCCGGGGGGGGCCGGGCCGGGGCCGGGTACCGGCGAAAGGCGTGCGGGGGTAATACTGATGGGGGAATGAAAGCGGAGCGGGTCCCGAGGCGCGGGGGCGGGGAAGGAGGGCCGCTGGCACGTCGTTTGTCACCCCCCGTGATGGTTTATTATTCACTAATAAGCCGGCGCGAGTGGGGATAGGGAAGAAAGCGACGAGCCCATCTCTGCCACTGATTAATTGTAAAGGTTGTGGTTAGTTTTTACGGAACGGAAGCCCAGCACGTACGGCGGGAGCATTTGTACAGATCCAAGTAAATAAATCTGTTTACGGTGAAGGTGGTGAGTTTTGTAGCACAGTGCTCTTACTGTCTAGCGTTTTACCCGGTCCCTTATGTGGGAGGGTGTCCCTGTTTCCCCAGTCCCTCCTGTGTGCTTCAGAGGGTGGGAAGCGCAGGGTGCCAGGCACGTGTCTCGGTGCAGACCCTCAGCATCACGCTGTGTGGCTGAAAGCGTTGAGTAAATTGACAAGAGCTGCCCGTTCTCTTGCTGTCTCTGCTGCTGCATGCCACCAGCTTGCTGTAAGGCAGCGCTTGTGTGAGGACACCTGGCTTGCTCTAAGGTGTAGCTCTCATGTGAGGAGACCTTCGAGTAGTTCACTAACCAGAGCAGTCAAGAGCAAGGCTGAAAATCCAATTAGTAAGCTTTGGGTAGGCACAGTGGTCAGACATGTAAAGTCAGATTGTTGTCTTTTTAAATACGGTGATGAAGAAGTAAGTCCTGTGTTACTGAGAGAGCAATTTCCTTCTGGCTTATAGGGCTCAACACTGGCTGCCTCTGCCAAGTAAACCACCTTCTGCAAGTACTTGCTTCTTTTGCTAGCAATGATGCTAGATATCAGAAGAGCTCTCCTTCTCCATGAGGTGAGGTACATTGACTCGCGTGGATCCTTTTCTGCTGCAACTGGGCTGCTGAGGTACATTGGGCAGGATGTTTAAAGTTTGCTGGATCTGTATACTGCAATCTGGTCTCCTAAGCAGGTAAACCTTTTGGATCTTTAGGCCATGGGACTGGTGCAGATCTTGCATTTTAAAGGTAGTACTTTGCTGTTGTAGGAGCAAATACTCCATATAACCCTTTCCACAGACATAACTGGATCCATCTTACACTAAATATGCTATTTTCCCACACTTCTGGACCAGAACTGCCCTCATCTGTATGTCAGACAGCACTTTCTAACGCCCAGCCTGAACATATTCAAGACCAGTTCATACCCACTTGTCCTTGTGCTGTAAAGTGTTTCAGTTAGGCATTTCTCCTTCTCTTGCGTTTAAACCTAGAATATATTTAAAGGCAGTAGTCATAGCCACTCTGAACTTATCCAACCTATCAGTAAGTTTTGTCAGTCTCCTCCTGTAACACAGAGCCTCTGAAACTCAGAATTTTTCCACACTAGATACAATTTTAATTCAGCTTCCTGCAGCACAGCCCACATGCAACGTGGAACAGGTTTTCACAAAGTATTGCCAGTCTTTGCAATGAAGGTAGCGTCTCCTGATTTCTTCCAAAACGAGCTTTTCTCATGCAGCCAATTTGCTCTCTACATGACCAAATCTCACTGATCGTTCAGGGTCACGCTGTGAGTGACTAATGCAGGCAGCTCCTTCTATTTGTATGTCATTTACAGTCCATAATAAAAATGCTTTTTATAAATGTCTAAGTGCATGACCTCATCTTTTCCATTACTGAATTTCATCTTGTTTCTGTTATTCCAGTCCCCAAGAATGTGTCGTTTTTCTCTGTAGGATATCCTGAACCTCCTTGCTATTGATAGTCCTGCCCAGATCTTTGTGTCCAGAGTGCTCCCACCTTCACGATAATGAAAGTATAGGCAAATACAAACTATTAGTCCCAGAACAAACTTCAAGAAACAGTAATGGTACTTCTCCCAGTTTAAATATTTCCCTTCCAGGGCAGTGGGCAGTCAGCTGTGGTGAGTTCCCAACTGAATTTGCAGCTTTGTTTCAGTTCCTCTTGTCTTTCAGCTTAACTAGGCAATCCTGATGAAAGCTTTTAACAAGTCCAGATATATTGTAGGTAAATCTCATGGGGTTTGGCTTTGGGGTTTTTGTTATTATTATTTTTTGACTCCCAGGATGGATGATGGATGCCATTTTTTAGGTAGAGAAGCCACATCTGAATTGTGCTGTCTGTCTGAATGCATCTCTAGCTATTCTTAAGTGAGTGATACAGTCATGCTTGATTGGCAAATTCACACTATGCCAGCTGGGTATTCATTCGTATTCTGTTCTCTGATACATGTATTAAAAAAAAAAACCTCTAAACACTTTCCTGCCAGCTAAAGAAGCAAAGGAACTCTGAAAGAATTTGAACAAGCTGCTTCTGCGACACAAACTGTTACAGGAAGAGGGAATGCCACATCGACAAAGTGACAGATCTGGTATGTCTGAGATCATGCTAAACTCTGTCACATTTGGTACCTTTGGCAAGCAAATGTGACTTTATTGCAATTATACAATAATTTCACTTCTGTTCACCTCCAACTGCTCTCCTGTGGAAGCAGGAAGCTCTACAGTTTGTCGAAAATTGTCATCTTTGGTGAGTCCTGAACACCAACAGCAGTTTTTCAGTCTGCTGCTGGTGCACGCGTGGTTTCTGCCCTCCCTTCTTTTTCTCCAGCAATTGTAGGAAGATGCACAACCAAAGGGAAGCAGGGAATATGCAGGAGCAGACAAGCTGCCAGACCAGTGAGAGTGATTTCATTTGCCAGAGGTCTGGATGCAATACAGATACACTTAATTGCGAAAGCACTGTTTTATTTTAGAGAATGTTTGTTTAGAGAACAAAATGGAGAAGAGAGATCTATAATTTAGCGAAACCATTAAAGTGCTGTTCAGAGCCCCCTGCTCCCCTACGCATCAGGCAATAGACTCCTGCCCTTCCCAGGTATTTTGCCAAAGAATTGTACTTATTAATCTCAACTTTAATTCTTAACCAAAAAGCTTTCCAACTCTGGTAACCATGAAGAAGACATCAAAAATGTTAAAGAGTATAAATTAGAACAGTGTTCACTAATCAAAGAATCACAGAAAGGCTGAAGGTGGAAGACACCTCTGGAGGTGACCTAGTCCAAACCCCTTGCTCAATCAGGGCTGTCCAGAGCCAGTTGCCCAGGACCATGACCAGATGGCTTTTGAATATCTCTAAGGAGGGAGACTCCACAACCTAGCTGGGCAACCTGTGCCAGTGCTTGGTGATCCTTATAATAACAAAGCGTTTCCTTGATGTACAAGGGGAACCTCCTGTGTTTCAGTCTGTGCCCATTGCCTCTTGTCCTGAACCAAAGATCTTGTACAACCAAGTCTAGAATCAGTCTCAACAGAAGCCTCAAGACACAGGAATCCTCTCATATAAACTATTTCACTTTTGATTTTTTTTTATCAAAACCACTCAGTTTGTCCAATAATTTAACTCATTTATCTGTTCCCCTTTTTTCTATTCATGTGCTCAAAATCTTAACCTACACCTACCTAAATCTGCCACCTTCAGCATTTACAACTTGAATAATACAAATTATGATTTTCAGCGTACAATCCCATTGCATTCTAATAACAACAAAAAAAAGTTCACAAGCTATTAAATTTCATATTTAATTGACTCACATTAAAATTATTTTTCAGGACCCCAGAATTTCTTCTGTGTTATTCCTGTGTGCTTCAGCAATCAAGTGTGTGGCAGAGGATTTAGAGTGAGGTCACTGTGTAGGACATGGGAGCGCATCCAACAGACCCGGCACAGGTCTATCTTGCCACACTCACCACCTGCCATGCAAACATAATTTTGGAAAAGTTTTCCTGCCTGGAAGGCTCTTTCCTGAACAGAGAGAGTGTTAAGCACAGTACTGTCTTGTTCCTCCTAGTCTAGGACTAAATATGAGGCATCAGTCTCAGATCAATGCTTGCCTTCTGTTAAAGTTTCACATGTCTGACTTTTGGTCCAGAAGCTTGATCAACTGATCCAAGTATTTAACACTGCTCAAAGCTAGGAAAAGAGACAGTGTAGGCCAAACTGAAATGGCTGGCATGGTAATGAGGGCAGAGCAAGGGCGAGAGCTCAGGAAAGCTGGACTTGATGCCGCTGCTCCTGGGAGGTGGGAAAGAGAAGATGGACAATGGCTTGTGCTCACTCCCCCTCAGTATAACTTGATCACGGCTCTGGGTAAAGCAATGCAGGCACTGATCCCTGTGCTGCAGCATCCTTTTCCAGTGCATAAAGCTGCCCTAAGTGCCTCACCAGTTTTTGAGGCAGCAACACATTCAGGGAAGTTGTTCCTGGGAAGCTGAGATCTTTTTCCCTTGCTGGGCTATGCCACTCTGTTTTGCATCTTATACTTCACTCTTGTACTCCTTCTATTTCCCTCTTTTTCTTTCAATCTTTAATTTTTCAGATGTTTACCTGTTTTTTTTCCTTCCCTAATTTTCTGCTGTTCACATCTCCGTTCACCATGCTTCCAAATCTGTTTCTCGCAGTCACTTTGCCTCCTCTTTCCCAGAATATCTTTATTCAGCTGAAAGACACCACCAAAAACCCATTTGGGTCAACAACGATTCCTGACTATTGTAATCAGGAATTTGTCCCCACACCGGCCTACTGGTCCATACACGTTATTGAATTTCCTGTCACAATGTCCCCTCAAATCAACAAATATTGCTGAGTCCATTTTTCTGCTGGGAAAACTGGGGCATTGAGGGATTTCTTTTTTTCCAGCAACAGCCACAGAACACAGAGGATTCTGTAGGCACTGGGAAACAAAGTCCTTACCTTTCAAAACCCAGTTACAAATTCATGCTTCTCCAGGGCATTTTGGTTCCTCCCAACACTAACACCTTCTGTTGACTCTTTTGGAGCGGTGGCAGGAACAGTAGTGGAAGCTTCACAACATTCTCAGGGCACAAATATGTGCGACCATTTGGTGTGCCCATCTCACATCATCATTACATACAGATTCTTGGTTCTCACTAATCCATTCCAAACAGTTTTTCTCCTTTCTTAGTTTATGTACTAAAATACAAGTTGGCATTTAGCACCTTCTCATTTTAGGTCTTTTAATCTTTCCTCATTAATCACTTCTTCAGTGCATTAATGGGTTTGTTACCCTTTTCTCAGCTTCTTCTACTTTGTTGACATCTTTCTCATACTCAAATACTGCCAGACTCTAACCAGTGACCAGTAAAAGTGTTTTCCAGTTGATGAATGCTTTTGTCACTTATTGATCTGAGTATTATTTCAGCTCTTTGATAGCTTGGACCTCAGTGAATCATATCTGGACTGCAGCTAATTCACAACAAAGTAACCTGTGTGTGCCTAGGTGTGCCAGGAAGGTCACACCTTATTCAGTACTGCAGTTCTTCCACTCTATTCACAAAATAATGCCTACTTTTTAATCTTGCATTTAGCTTTTGGCTAAAAAAAAGCTTTTTTGCTCAAAAGCAAAAATATAGTATATTTCACTGAACTTGAGCTGTATTGCCCCGACAGCACTCTGTATTCTGAATCAGATGGGTATTCAGTTTGCTTTAAGTGTAATCTTCAGTTAATGAGTACTAGGGATCTTGTCAATTATGCCCCTTGCTTTGAGAATACCCTTCACGTTGTTATCTGCAATTCTTAATCAAAATGTAAAAGCAGATTAAAGAATGACATGTTTTATGCTGCATTTAATTGTCCCCAATGACTGGATTTAGTAGTACATTATACAGTAAAATATTCTCAAACATTTTTGTCAAGGGGCTCTGTAATTTCAATTTTATTTTGTTTTAATTTTTGTACAGAACCCCACAAGTGGATGCAGCACACAGCTTGTCAGCCCACTAAAGACATACAGAAAGGGACTATTACTTCCCTGTGCTGTGACAGTGTGTAATCAGAATTGCATAAGCTTTTCTTTATTGCTCTATTGCCTTGCATTTCCCAGTCTAATTTTCTCCAGCCTTCTGCTGCTCTCATACTCTAGTTTTGCATAACTTTTCAAAGTTTATTAACCATTTCCACGATGCTGTACGTTGATTTCTATCATTATACAGTTAGCCTTCTCAAGCATAGCCATATGCATTGTTATCAATCGCTATATTTCTCATGCTTGTATCATTACCGAACCGTCCAAACTTCATTTTCTTAGTTATTTTAATGATGTTTATGCAAAAGAGACAGATTACATTGCTCTTGATCCACATTATATGTAATGTTTATAAGCACAAAAGCAATTACAATATCATTGTGTTAATATGTAACTATATACTTAGAAAAAAAAAACAGGAAGGAGAAACAGAAACTGTGTATTTTTTTAGCATGAACAGTGATTGTGGCATATAAAACAAGAATTAGGCAAGGTGCCAACTCAAACCTAATGCACGTTCAGGTTAATGAGAGATTAGAATAGTGACATTCTTAAATAATAATATATTCTTATCTCGTTTCTTCACAAAAATTCAGAAAGGACTTCCAAATCTTGTGGAAGCCCGGTGTATCTCCATTAACATAGTAATACACTTTTTCCAGTGGAGCACATCTCTAATTATTTGCAAGCCATGACTTATAAATGGGAGGTTTATTGGATTTCCAGAACTTTGTGAAATCTCCTTTGGTGGATAATAAAGCCAAGCGAATAAATTTCCATAGGAACTTGTCTAATATGATTACGTTTGTGCCCAGAAATAAGAGACTATTAGAGATATAGACTGTCCAGAGCATCAGCTATCTTGCTCCATGTGTTTCTGTTTGTCTGTCTGCCTGCTGGAAATTTTCAAGATAAGAACAAGACCCTTTGGGTGAGCTGTCACGCCATCTGATGAGTGACAGCTGGTGCACCTTGGTGAGGGTGCACCTGGAGATATGGTACTTTTGGCCAGTGCCCGATAGTGGTTTTGTAGTGAATTAGGATAATTTTGCGATGGCTTGCCCTTTTCTTTTTTTATTAAAAAAAAAAAGCTAGCTGAACCAAGCATTTCCCATCAATCAGTCACACAACTGTAATAAAGGTCTGAATGCAGCTTCAGTCTCTGACAAAGTGATTTAATAAGTAGCCCCTTAATATCAATAGTGAAATTTCTACTTGGAAAGGTAAGAGATGAGTATCACTTTTTGCAGATAACACAGATCTCTTGACTTACTGTAATCACATGGTTTGTTTGTACGCATCAGTGTCTCCTGTCCCAGCTTCCCCGCAGGACATGTTCTGCCTCTTCCCCTAGTTGGATATATTGTGATAAGCATTAATTTGCTCAAAGACCACCTGCTTCTGACAGACTAAAAGTACTCTCTGTTTAAAGACTGAGCTCCTTCGGAGGGACAGCTCTGCTGGGTTTCGGTGGACAGGCGCTGCTCTCTGAGCTTCCCTGGCCACCAGCAGCCCACAGGGCTTTCCTTCTTCGGGCAGCTCAGCTGCTTGACTTGGGCACAGATGACTCACTCCGTCATGGGGATGAAACCTCGTTGCCAAACTGCCTAAATATCCGGAGTCCCTGTTGTCTCCCAACATGTCCCTGTTTCTCAAACACTTGCTGGGAGCCTGGTAGGGTTACCTTGTCCTTTGGAGAGGCGCGTGGCTGGTGTAAACACATTCAACAAACAGCATTTGCCTCTGCTCCTGCAGCAGCATCGCCCTGTATTTAATGGCTGGGGTTCTTTTGTAGAAAACACAGGCAGCATCAGGGGGAAGATTCAGTAGGTACTGCAGTGCAGTATCAATTGTTACACACAATTTTTAAATGTGGAACTTTTGTCTGTATCCCAGGATGCTTATAAGATTGTAAGGTTCAAATAAGTCCTTCTCCCTGCCCCAAGATTTGTATTTTTTGTCGGGAAGCGGCACTAATTGCTTGTAAGTAGGGAGAAGGCTAAATTGGCTGAAATATATCAATCAATATGAAAGCACCAGCTAAAACTATTAAGTGAAATGCACTACATCTTACATAGAGAGAAATTATGCGACTATTGTGCAGCCCCAAGAGATGCAATGAAATGTTATTTATATTTGATTATTTCCTCCCTCCCCGAAAGACATGATGTTGTGGACACTGACGTGAGTCATAGTTAACTTTCAGAATATCATTAATCCCTTTGTTCTTCATCAGGTCACGCATGCTATTGATGCTTGAGATGATGAAAGGACTTTTATTTCACAAGACCCTGAACTTGCTACACTCCTTACTTTGACAACGGGAGAAATGGAATTGCATCAGAGTCAAAAAATCTGCAGATTGCTCTAAAAAGACATATTTTACCAAAGCACTTGCTATGCCTAGTAGCATAATAGGTAGTGGACTTATTGTTGACACAGCTCTGGATATTTATATTCCTTCTGGAATAGCACAACATGACTCTGAATGTCGTGTGGAGCTTGACAATAGGATTATGACTGAAGGAAAGAGAACTGGTTCTGAATTGTGTTCTGAATTTCAATCTGCACACAATGAACTTTCGCACGAAGACTGAGGGGAAATGAGAAAAAACTCGCTTTTATTAGTGGAGTTAAATTTTATGGAGCATTTTTTAATCTTTCATTGATTAGTGACCAGTATCACTGAGATAACTCATTTTTAAAAGAATGTTTAAATTAATTTGTAGTAATGATGGCAGTATATAATCCACTTTTAAGGCTCCATTTTTGGAATAGGAAATGCATCTGTTTATTCAGCATAATGCTTTAAATTGAGCAAAAGGATACATCACAGTTTCTTAATTCTATTATTATCACTGCCAGTTGAGGTGTTTGAAATGTCCAACATCTATATTACTTACGTACATTACTTCAAAATACATTTTAGCATGCAAGAAAGTATGTTTTCCATATAGATGAATTAGATGTATTGGTTCCAGTACCCCCAGATACACACCCAGCTTAGACCGTTGTGGATGAGGAAGCAACTGCTTGAAGTAACTTCCTCTACACACCGTCTTTTCACATTATACCCGATTTTAGCAAGAATCCATCTCTGGGAACAAGTGGTGGAAGGGCCTCCTTATGCTGTGCAGTTCCTCCGGCATAACTGCTGCTGGGCTGAGCTCAGAGCCAGACATGGGCAGCTTAGCTGAGGAGAAAATGTTTAAGCTGTTCTCACACTGAGAAACAAGGAGCTTTTACTGTGACCTCCAGAGTGCATGTGCACTCTTTCAGAGCCTCATCACACACGAGGCTCCCATCCCGCCAGGATGTTCTCCCCTTCTTTCGCCCTGGTCTCCTCTTCCTCTTCCATGACCAGACCCATGTGTTGCAGTCATGCTGCGCACACACTCATGCATGTGAAGTGGACAGGCTCGCTACCAAGAGAACTAAAAAGGACAAATCAACCACTTTGCCTCAGAGATGGATTTGGTGTCCTTCTCCTTTCAATACACACCTCTAGGCAGGATCAAAATCCAACTTCTGGCAACCTGCAGTAGCCAGAGCTGTCAAAGCCACATCCTTTACTGCCTCTCTGAAAACCCTCTCTGCAAGGCAGATGGCAGGCCAGGAAGGAAAAGGAAACCTCATCTGCCACACAGACCTTCGTTTTTGGAGTTTGGAAGAGTCTGAAAGCTCCTTGATGCATAGCTTGACAGACCTCCTCACTCAGCTGAGATGCTGGCCGCAGCAAGGCTGGCATGGCAAGAAGTACCACAGCTGGAGCTTACCAGAGCTGCTGGTTCTGGCAACTCAGGAGAGAAATGGATTTGTCACATCCCTGATTTATTTCAGTTTGAGATTGAAATGAACTGTGAGGAACACCGTAGTCATAGTGATGATGAACAGCACAAGTGCACGTGAGCGTGTATTTTATTAGAAAACTATTGCTACGTATTCGGTATTTGCTGACTGACTCCTGTAGGCAATAAACACTCTTCTAAAATATCACTGTCTTGGTGATGGGATTTTCTACATTATTTTAAGATGAAAAGGTTTCAATTACCAGAATCTCCCCTCAGTCAACACTTCCGTGGACTTAGCTTTATGTTTTTCAAAGAGATCTTGAAAAAAACACCTGTTTCCCTTAAATATTTCGATGCTGAGTTGAAAAGCAGCATACAAATACCTATGATACAGAGCTAACAATCCCACCTAATTCTATATCATATGCATATCATATATACATATACATATACATCATATATCATATGCATTTGGGCATCTAAGGAGAAAACAATATTGCTGATTTGCTTCCATTGTTCTAAAGGCTATTGCAAGAGAAAAAGTCTCCTGTTAATTTACGATATCTGTGAGGAATGATGTGTGAGATGTCTTCACAAGAAAAGATTAGACCTGAGATAAATTTTTAATAAACTAATTTTTATTTTGGTTCAAAAAATTTGTACTTTTATGGCTAGACAAATGAACATAAATTACTAATGTTAAAAAGGCATTTTTCCACTAGGGGAGAGAAATAATCCAGCACTACAATAGCATGGTGTTGCTATTTCAAATGTCTTATAATCAGTTTGAGCTATCTGACTAATGAGATACAGCCAGAGCTTTGTTAGGGAACAGATAATCTTTTTAATATTGCAAAAAATGTAATTAGACAAGGAAATTTAATATGAAATTAAGAAAAATGTAATACAAAGACATAAAAATAAGTACTTGTTATGTGTAGGCTCTAAGACATATTTGTAAATTTGTTGACTCATAAGATACAAAATGCCAGTCTCATCTAGAAAAAAACTTGCTGCATTTGGAGATACTGTGCTGTCCCCATCAATGTCCTGCCTAGATCTGGACCAAGATCTACTAACTACTGTTTAGACATGCAAATACTTTACACATTGCGTATAATAATAAGCAAAGTATTTCAGAAAAGCTGATCTTAGAAGAATAGGTAAGAGGAAATTTAGGAATGACATCTGGAAATTTAGGTAAATCCTCCGACTAGAATATGTTGGGCACTATTTTACTAACACTTCCAAATGCCCAGAAACCTAGTGGACTCTCATGCTCCAAAGAGCCCAGTGTCCAGCAGTTTCTGGATTCAGACTCTCTGGGAAACCTGTCTGCCTATTTTGATGCCTAAATGTCAATAGCTTGCTGAACTCTTCTGAAAAATCCAGTGCTTAGAGTCTGCTTCGTTTATTGCCTATTTAAAGTAAAAGCTGTGACAAAGACAGTTCTAACTAGCAGAGAAATGCAGCTTCTCTTGCTGCATCTTCCCACCACCTTCCAATTGCTCCTACCTGGTGTACTAATTTATTCTGGACAGTAATGTCCCAATTATGCTTTCAGCACAGCAGCATTTTCTTTTGAAATGAATCAGCTAGCTCTGTTGTATTATTTTAAACTCCGCATGGTAAGGCAAGAAGTGGTGAGACCTTTATTTAAGATAATGAGCATTTTTCCATTATAAAATGTCTTGCAGCACTATTTGAGGAACTGTCATTTCTCCATGATTTACAGTTTAGCACCAGGATTTGAGTGAAAAAGCCAGGATCCCTTTTGTTGGCTTTATAAAAAACAGAAAAGGGCAAGTTACCAACTTTCAGGCCCTGGCATTTTCCACATATAATTTCTTTTGTCCAACCTGAAACACTGGCAAAACTGCTTAAAATTCCATAAAACCTGCTTCTATGCTGTTCCAACATTTCAAGATAGCATTGCACATGGAGAAGATGCTGACCATCCAGCTACTCTTTCGTCCCCTCAGACCACCAAAATATTCCTTGGTGGATGGCAGATGTGCCCTGAACCGACTGTGCACAACATAACTGCTCACTTCACAGAGCATGTGGCAGTGCCCACAGCTTCTCAAAGCCACATCTGTAGCTGGAGGGATAGAAAAATTGTGAGGAATTGCTGAGGTCAAGGCAGGTCACCACAAAGGCTCAGTTTGCATTAGCAGGTATCAAAGACCATCGGGAGCAGATCTGTAAAGCGCCTGGTTCTGAGGACCTTCCATCCTTGCAGTACACATCCGAGGATGTCTTCCTTCAGCCAGGTTGAAGTTGGTCCATGTTCTGCACACCTATTGACACCTGGACTGCACCTTCCAGTTTAGCTTCATGCCAAAGGAATCAAATCCGTGTGTTCAGGGAGCTCTCTGTAATGTGAATCAAAGCATGATCATTAAGGAGGACTGGGAAACCCACTCTGGGGTTGCACTACTCCCCCAAACTCACATAACAAGGCAGATTTACTCAAAAGAGAGCAAATGGCCGTGTTTTCTGTAGTTTAAAAGGTATCATTTCTCTCCAGGGAGGTTTGCTGTGTTCTGCTCCGCAGGGAACTGATCTTCCAGGAGGAAGATGATGAAAATCCAATGCCGGGTGAGGAGCTGTGGCTCTGGTGCGTTGCTGCTGTTCTGCAGCTGAACTGAAGTGCCGGGGAGGTGTGGAGGAGAAGTGAAGAGATGAAAAGGCTAACCTGCTGATGTTTACAAAGAAAAGTTACATCTTAAATTATATCAGCCTGAACATTTGCTTTACTTGCTGAGTATTTATTAGTAACACAGTGTATGAACCCACAGAAAGCGAATGGTGTCACTTCTGAACTTCGCTCTCCTTTTCTAAGGAAATAGCAGGACAAGGACAGTGTACTGCTATGTGTTCCCAGAACCCTGTTAACTCCAGCGCCCTTATTGATTGTCTTATAATGTGGAATTATGTAGCATAGTTGTATCGATTTATCACTTAAAAAGTTGTTCTGTTAGGTCTGATTGCCGTTTTCATTTCATTTTCCATTGAAACCAAAGCCCAGCTGACAGAAGTGTGAATACGTGGCAGCTGTGGCCAAATTTTTCTTTGAATCTGAACTAACTATTCCAACTCCCTGCAGCCTGAGCTCTGGCCCCAGGAAGGTCACACAGACTCAGCCCCAGCAGAAATGAATGCTGTCTAGGAAATTAGCATTTATTAGTCACCATGAAAAGTGAATCTGAATTGGAAAGTTCTCTTTCACTTGAAGCAAAAGGTTTCACAGTCCAACACAACTCCTCATTAATGACTCTGGCTAATATCATGAGAGGCTAATTATGAAAATGCCTATGAGATGTACTCATAATTAGTCAGACTGCAAAAAAGAATTAGATATATTCTCAAAAGATCTGCTTATACAGAGCCTGGATGACAGAAAACCAATAAACCACTATAGTATACTCCTGGATCACCAGTTCCTTTCTGCCCTTAATTTTTTTCAGTTGTTGGGCTCAAACACTAAAGTCTATTTATTATTCATCTTACCATGGCACTTTGGGAGAGAAGCACAGCCTTTCATTTGAGAGTTTAAAAAACGACATGAAAACATTTCAAGCAGAAATTGATCCCTTGTTTTTACTATCCTGAAGGTCTATCCTGAAGGACTGCAGTCCCTGGGAAGGACCCAGGCTGGAGCGTGGAGCAGTGTAAGGAGGAAGGAGCAGCAAAGAGGAGCTTTTATGGGCTGACCATAGCCCCCAATCCCCACCCCCTGTGCTGCTTGGGGAGAGGAGTCAGGGATGAAGCAGTGAAGTTGAGCCTGGGAAGAAGGAGGAACAGGGGGAAGGTGTTCTAACTTTTGTCTTTATTTCTTACTACCAACTCTATTTTAATCGGCAATAAATCAAATTAAATTAAATTAATCCTCCCAAGTTGAGTCTGTTTTTTCCGTGATGGTAACTGCTGCCTGATCTCCTTGTCCTCATCTAGACCCACAACTCTTTCAACCAATTTCCTCCTCCTGTCCTGTTTGAGGAATGGGAGTGAGAGAGTGGCTGGGTGGCCATCTGGCAGCCCACCAAGGTCAACCCACCACAACCAGCAAGCATCCCTGACTAGAAGGGGGCAATCAGAAAATTTTAGGAAGCTGAGAACTGAATCCAAACTCTGATAGCTGCAGAGCAGCTGATGTAGTTTAAGGTGAAATAAAGAATATTTTAAAGTTTACCAACTAAGGTAAGGTTTAGTGTTTGTTACAATAAACATTTTGAAAAATCTTAGAAAATATAGGCTTGCAGAAGTTTTTGGTGTGATCAGTCGGTTTCTAGCTGAACTGAACCTTGGCAGGCTATTTCCATTCTTCTGTGACAGAAGGGCTCAATAGTGGCTGATGAGCTGTTTGTGACTTTATGAAATATTCAAGAGCAATCCCTGTGCCAGGACCGTATGGACGTGACTGGCATCTGGGCAGAGACGGAGCAGAGGTTGCTCCGTAAATCCTCAGCAGTATGAGGAAGCAAGATGGTAAACACCAGACCCCTAAAGGATCCAGCTGCACACCAAGCCCACCACGATTCCTCAACAGATCACCTAGGAAGCCACTTGTTGCCTTTCATTTGTGGACTGCACCTGGACTTTCTGCATCTCACCATCCCCAGGTAAGCAGTATATACCTTCAAATCACTGCCCTTCTTCCAAGGCCTCGGAATATTGAGACTCAGATTTTAATTACCGCACACACAGAATGTGTTTGCATTTGTTTGCTTACTTTACACTTGACAGTGTTGCAGCTATCCTGGAAACCTAACTTTTATATCAGGTGGATACTTCTGAATCCTCAATGCTGAGTCAGAAAAATTACAGTCCTTCTATATGAGTCATCATCAATTTTACTATTTTAGATCAAAGAAAGCAAAACCACCTGGATTTTGTGGCTTATGTGACTTATAAAATTATAATATATCTGAAGTAATTTCATGCATATACTTTAAGGAAGTTATATAGGTTTCTGAGGCTCCTAGGTCATACAAGATGCAATTTCTTTAGCTGTTCCATCCTCATATTTCAGAAACTGATATTTGAGTATAATACTACTTAGATTAGTATGCCTTTTTTCCACTTATATATGAAATGTCAATCATTTCTGCTTTCAGTGGAGGTAAACAGTTATGAAATTTTCTGTGGACTGACACATATGACATTGGATGAAGAATCTCTTTCTCATCTTGTCTAAAACAAGTCATTTATTCTGAAAATATAGATATATATCATACCTTTTTTGAACTGTGACATAACAACACAAACATATTCTAGATTCAGGGAGATGGTTAAGTAGTCCTAGCCACATGCAAGTTGTACATATTTTGCAACTACTGCTTATAGACTCAGACACTATTCATCTTAACAAATGAGAATATAATTCAAAAGCAATAAAAAGTGTGGGAAGATTATTGATATCTGAGGTTAAATTTTGACTGAGCCAATAACTCCACAATAATAGTGGCCTTTTCACATACTTCCTAAATGAAAAGCTGTTAAGCAGGCAAGAACTAGTAAAGAAAATAAACCCCCTCATATTTCTATTCTGTGTGAGAGTATTACATCTCTGGTCAAAAATGGAGGAATGCAGAGCTGTCCCGATACCTGGAACACCGCTCTGGGGTCAGGATCCTCCATGAACTCTCCCACACAGCATAGCTGCATGACCTTCCTACAAACTGCTCTAGGATGGGACCTTTTTTCTCCATTTTTCCTGTCTTTCTCGCTGTTTAACTTTGTGCAAAAAAAAAAATTAAATACCCACTGGCCCAAGGAGAATGTTCTCTTTGTGGAAAAGACGAGTTACATGCTGTCAGCCAGAGTGGAACACTTGTCTTCCAGCTCTCTTGTGTGGACCATAAAATTCATGGTGTTCCCCCAGATTTTGAATAAAACCCTGCTTTTACAGCCTTCTGAAATAAAAGGCTGTTCTACACTTTTTTGTTTGTTATAGAAAGCACTTAGGCACTTAAAATGTTCCAGTTCAATGAAACCCTAAACTCCTGCAGTTTAGTGTTAAGTGGCTATATGGTGCTACTTAAGACACTTCTGTGTTTCCTGCTAGCTAGATGAATCATAGAATCATAGAATCATAGAATCATAGAATCATCTGGGCCGGAAGGGACCTCCAAAGGCCATCTAGTCCGA
>JAOQGH010000012.1:90727441-90750032 GCA_025769975.1 Gallinago jamesoni | reverse complement strand
GCTCAGAAACCCCACCGTACAGCGCGATCCGACCTTCCCCGCGGGCTCACCTTGCTTCTCGCCGTCGGTGCTGCCGGAAGCGACTCCCGGTTAGACTGCGGGCTGTGGAGCATCCTGATCTTAGATACCCGTATCTCTTCAGGGAAACAAAACAGAATATGTGCGAGTGAGGATCTTAAAAATTTTTCTAGCCAAGAATTAGGTACATTAGTTTCCTAACAAGCATCAGCAAGTAATGGTGGATGTCCTCACACTGATAGCCTGTGTTGATCCATCATTATGTTAGACACCGAGTCCTTGCCCCTAGCATGGCTGAGTCTTCCAGATAAGACCGGCTCTTTTGCAGTCTGTGTGTCTTTCAGCCTCTATAACTGCTGTTGTATGAAAAATAGCACCAAATATTTCAGATTTATAGAGAATAATATTAGTACTTTGAAGAAGGAGAACCTTCACGATAAAAATGTCGCTATTAACATTTTAAAAGAAAAAAATGATACACTTGAGAGAATTGAGTAGCCAGTTATAATGACTTTATTAAAACTCACAGCATGCTAAACTCACAGTTTAAGAAATGAGATCTCTGCTACTGTTTACAGACATTAGGTATTTTTTATGAATATAAAGAATATTTTTGTCTCCACACTAAATGATTAAAAAGAAAGCAGGGCAGCTAGTGTAATGAAACTGCTAAAACAACTGTTAAAACACTTCAAGGAGCAAATGTAGCCATTCTTTCACTGCTTCTGTCCTCAAGTGATGGAAATCAGGAAGTTTCAAAGATCCTTAAAGAAAAGGAATACTTTTTTTTTTCAGCTTAACTTATACATATATCCACAGTCTTACAAAGTGATGCAGACTTCAGTCTGAGATCTAACACCAAATGTTTTATTCAGGACAACAAGATTGAATCTAGTCTCTCAAAAGAGGCCAGTTAAAACCTCACACATATTTCTATATGCTTCCAATACTTTCCTAATCACAGCCCTTTTTAAGCATCCTTTTGTCTTTAATATAGTCAAACCTTATGCACTTCCTGCTCAAGAATATCCTATATGAATATTTAAAAGTGCTGCATCTTGCTTTTCATTCTATATAATATGACAATAAATGTAATAACCTTTTCTGAATGCAATGGGAAGGTGCACGTCTGTGAGGCAGTGAGAACTTTTTAACAGCATTGCTGAGCTCTCATTTACAACTAGTTTTACACAATTCTCATTTCTCTAAGACGTATGTGCATAGCATGGCAGTAGAATAAATCTAATGTAGGCAAGCAAGAAAGTACAATGTGTTTTCTCTAACTATACTATTAATCATTACATGGTCTCTGTTACATTGACAACTGCAGCATAAAGTTAATTTCTCAAAGAAACTCTTTGGTATACCAGGTCATTCTCATATTCTTACAGATTTTTCTTTGATAAATCTGGTACACTGACTGGCTACATGTTTTAAAACAGGGCCAAAGACCATTCATTGTCCACATGAGGTCAAACAACACAGCACGCTTCATCTACAGATTACTCTCTCTCCCCTGCCCAGAGTGGCTTTGTCTGCAGTGCCTTAAGAGGATGGTCCCCTTGCACTTCTACTCCTCAATGCCCGGGCACTCCCAAGGAGGGAGCTAGTTGGCAGAGATCAAAAATGTGAAAGGAGCATGTAACAAACAGTATAGATCATCTCAGGCCAGTGCTCAAGCCTATACTCTGGTACTGTTTCATTAACTACTGTAGATGTGGCTGTAGTGACTTCTGGAAGGAAAGTCCTTCCAACGCTTCATCTAAAATATTTAGCGTATATCATGCAATGCTTTTTCCCCTGATGTTTGAAGGCGAGCTTGGACCAGACCAGGATGAAATGGTGTATTTCCATGTTTCTTTCGGTATTTTGGTCATCCTAAAGTAGACTTATCTAACTAATATTGGTCTCATGATGGTACTGCAAGGTATTATGGGTTATATGGTGATGAGTTTGGGTTGAACACACATGTCCCACTTCATCTGCAGTCCTTTCATACTCCAAAAACGCCAGTAACAAGAATTCATGTAGGAGCTTGAACTTTGTTGTTATGTTCTGCACATGTTGCCCAATCCTTAAGCCTGGGCCCAAGTGTGATTTCTAAGAGTTGAGTATTAACCAAGTAGGGGCTTCACCTTAGGGTTTATATATGTCCTTACAATGACATGGGCTGAGGCCAATTGTATGAGGTTCAACAAGGTCACATGTTGAGTCCTGCACTTGGGTCAAAACAACCCCATGGGCATGATACAGCCCTAGTGGAGAGAGGCTGGAAAGCTGCCTGCCAGAAAAGGACCTGGGAGTGTTGGTTGACAGCCAGCTGTCACAAGAAAGGCATTGAGATTCTGGAGTGAGTCCAGAGAAGGGCAACAAAGCTGGTGAGGGGTCTGGAGAACAATTCTTATGAGGAGTGGCTGAGGGAACTGAGACTGTTTAGCCTGGACGCTGAGGGGAGACCTTATCGCTCTCTACAACTACCTGAAAGGAGGCTGTAGTGAGGTGGGGGTCAGTCTCTTCTCCCAAGTAAGAAGTGATAGGACAAGAGGAAATGGCTTCAAGGTGCATCAGGGGAGGTTTAAGATGGATATTAGGAAACCCTTCACTGAAAGGGTTATCAAACAAAGGCACAGGCTGCCCAGGGAAGTGGTGGAATCACCATCCCTGGAGGTATTTAAAAGGCAGGCAGACACAGTGCTTAGCGACATGGTTTAGTGGTGGGTTTGTCAGTGTTAGGTTGATGGTTGGACTCAATGATCTGAAAGGTCCCTTCCAACCGAGATAATTCTATAATTCAATTATATTACATGAGGAAGAATTCATTTGAACTTGCTGAGAGATTGTGACAATTGGTTCACAGGTACTTCAGCAGTAGCTAAGAGCTAACTGCTTTTTTACTCTCTCAGCAGTAACGCAGGGTTGTGTCAGGGTCTGAGTAAACCCAGGCTGGCATTTCCACAGCATGCAGCATTTTGGTCATCATTGGGCTGCTGCAACTACCTCTAAGAGGTCTTTGCAACCAAGTGTTAATTAGATGAGCTATTAGGGGCAGGAGTAGCATAAGCCATTCCCTTAGTTCAGTACTAACTCCCAAACATATTGAAGTCACTGAAGGTCTTCTTATTGATATTCAGTGAAATCTGGATCAGACCTTGGGTATAGTTCAGTTACAGCAGACAGTAATGATATTATGCTCATTTTGATGTTGTAATATTATGCATTAAGTATTGTAGACATGGTGTATTAGTAATGGATACTGTTGTTCTGCACTTTCCTTTCAACTAAAGTACATATATAGCAAACACTGCATCAGGTTCACCCTGCTTTTTCTCATTTCCATAATATTCCCATGTCATAATAGTAAAAATTTGCAATTCCCTTTCAAAGCCTGCTGCACTTTCTGACTCCGTGACATTTATCACTAATAAAGTGTTTGTGTGGGCTGCAGCATATCTTTTGTCAATTTTAAATATTCTGCTTTCACATTTTGTTTTCTGCTTTGTTACTTTCTTAATGTTCACAAAGTCTGCTTACTTTACAGTATTCGATATATAGATTTTCCACAATATTCCTCTTTTAAAATTCTTATTATATACAGATTTCTCTCCTCTCCCACACATACTCTCTTAATTTTCATCACTGCTGTCAAGCTTGTCAAGAAAAATAATCAAATCTGAACCAAGGATTCAGGCTGCAGATATGCTGTAGCACTATAGCAAGTCACACTTTACACATATTTTCTTAGGTAGAGTTATGCCTACTGCTTATCCTATAAAGGGATTTTGATCTGTTTAATCACTATGAGTCATGACAATATGTATTGTACTGTGTGGCTCTAGCCACACAGTAAGTAAGTATTAGATTGCAGAAAATATTAGAGCACAATAGACACATCTCTGTAAAATGGCTTAATTCAAGTTACTTTTCAAGTTATTTTTCAGTTTACAGTGTTTCACAGAGCTGTGTTTGGAGGGCACAGTTAGATAAATACATTTCTTCTGCTATGTTACAAAAACCTGAGATTATTTAGGTTTTGCTCAACTGAAATGCAAAACCTTTTTCAGCAACTACCCAGGAATGAGATGGCACTTTTTTCTTACCCTCCCTGCATCTGCCATTCCTTCAGATAATTGACAGAACAGATGGGATAAAATAAGCTGTTCTCCAGCAACACTATTTTTCCTGCTTAGAAGCAGATAATACAGATAACTTGTAACTATTCTTATTTTTTATCTTAGTAATCTTGGGGCCATGTATTTAAAGCAAACACATACCCATTATAACAGCAGCCCATTGGCAGATGCTAACAGGCAGCTTATTAACTTATGCAGGGATAATTATATTTAACTGATATCAAGGAATAATTAATATGAAGGTCAATCTAGCATATGTAAGCTTTCAGCAATGCCAATCTTTAGCATATCAAGAAAAAAAAAGTAAATGAACTCCATAGTGTGGGACTGCTAAGGAAACTTTTAAAAAAAAAAAAAATACTCCAGAAGGGAAAACAAGAAAATCGGGCCTTAGAAGAGCTCATGGAAAGAAATCAAACCACTTCACCCAGAGGCGGAAACATCATGCTCTGCAGTATAGTTCATCCATGGAGACAGAGATCACAGAGATCTGTTGCAAATGATCCCTGGTCAAGTGTCCAAGTTTGCTGGAGAAACATTCTGCTTATCCATGGCCATCAGTCAGTCTGTCTTCAGCTGACAGGTTTATTAACCTCATAACTAGAGAAAATAAAAGTGCTCATGTAAAGAGACAGTGAATATTTCAACTTAAGATTTATGATCTTTTCCATGAAAAAGAGAAAAAATACTATATTCTCATCTGAAAAGTCACTTGTCAATTCTCAGAAGTATAATGGGTTTATTTGTTTGGATATTATGGATTATTTAACTGCTAGTTTGTTCTATATGTGCCTATTTTTTAAAAAATACAAATATACATGTAAATATATGTATGTGGTTATTTCTATGGGGAGCATTCCAGGTGAAGTTAAAGAAGTTTTCTACAAAGAAACTGAGGGAGAAAACATCTATTTGATATTCCTGAGACTTCTTTGGAACAAAGAAAGAAGGAGATTGTACCTCTGAATATTCCAAATGGTCAGGGTAAAGGGCTTATTTATGAAGCAACTTTCTGAATATCTTATAAATTATATGTACTAAGATATTTTTTATTATTACTATGTCTAACATTTTTCAGCAGCTCGAGTTTTTTAACACTATCACAACTGTGATATGACTTACTAGTAATAACTTGTTATTAGTGTAACGTGATCACTTTCCTAAGCGAAGTTTGTGATTCCATGGTTGCATTTAGGACATTGTAGCTTCTATACTTTCTGTAATATTAATTATACTTATATATTTTAATTAAGCTTATTAATAGTTAATTATGAACTGAATACCCAACCTTATCCTAAATCACCAGTTGTTTGGTGGATAAACATAACCAACATACTAAAGTTTTCAAACAAAGAGATGCTGATTCAAATGATTTGTGAATTTATGCTTCAATTTATCCTTCTTGGTTCAGCAATCACTGACACAGGCCAAGACCAAACTTAATCCAGTCCTTCCTTGCAAAAAAATTAATTTGCAGTCTAAAGGCACAAAGGATTATATTAAATAGAGCTTAGAAAAATCTGAGATGTTAAGGAAAACCTGTAAGTTAAACTGTACTACAGCAAATGATGAAAACTAAGTTTTAACATTGAAAACATTCATTGGTATACTCACACAGAAAAAGAGGCAAAAAGTAAGTGTTTATTTGATTTAAATCCATTTTTACTTATATATTTCCAATGCCTAGCCAAATCTTAGTCTAGCTAAGATACCAGACACTAAAAAAAAATAGGTATAAAAGAGTAATCCTTTGGAAAGAAAATGTCTGTTTTCATTTCACACCTTTCTTAGCCCAGATAAATATTGAAATCGCTCAGACACATCTTTTTAGATTGTATCTGGACAATAATCTGAAATGTATAATTTAGCTTCTATTTCACTTGGTCACACACTTCATATGTGAAAGAATAATCATTTTGACTGTTACTAAACAGGAATAGTCTAATAATGCTTTTCTTCTTTCTCAAGTATTTCACAAAAGGCTTTACTTTTCTTGGTTTGGAATTACAAATACTGAGTTTATGGCTGAATCCATTTGATTTAATGAGTTATATGACCCATTACGACTTATTCAAGTCCCGGGAAAAGTAGCGTTCTAGAACAAAGTGATCCACATTGCAATGAAAAAAAGAATGCATAGCTCAGAAATATATTATTACTGAGCAGAATCTGCTATCAGGATACTACAATGCATTTATAAATAATGCATGAAATTGCCTCATTTGAACTATTTCCAGACCTCTCATGGTGTCAGAGTCCAACAGTCTCTCACTAAGTTCTTTTAGACATTCCACACAAGGAGAGTTTAATGCTTTAACACTGAGTTTACTTATTTGATACATCTGGCATTGCATGCCATTTTGATTTAGAAGAGTGAGACAGCAATATGCTGAAATCACAACACAAGCATAATACAAGATTGCAACCTACAGCTAAACCACAAGACAAAGGCATGCCCATCGCCGGTCCCTGTGTGCTCATTGTCGCAAAGAACATCTACTCCTTTGAAGTGTTCAGTGGCCTTTGCCATGAGACCTCTTGACCTTGCCTTATACTTCATGGTAGACTAGGACTCAGGAAGCCACGTACTGCTCTTGTTCTGCAGGGTTTGGGTACATTGAGACTTAAAAGTATGCATTTTGGATTCTTCTAATTATTCGATATTTGACTTTTCAATCCAATCCTTTCACATAGTTATCTCAATACAATTCAAAATTTACATTGCAGTAATACTCAAAGGAATCAAGTACTTCTGTAATTTCATTGTACTAGGCACTGTCTGAAAGCTTATGAATATACATTTCAGGTCTGTAATTTTAGAGAAGTGACTAGGATACAGATTACATGAAGACTATATTATGCTAAATGTATGCATTTGCTTCCTAGGCACTTTCTTATTTTCCCTTTTGCAGAACTTTCCTCCTCAGCACAGACTTCCAATCCAGCATACCGGCAGAAGTTCTATTTTTCTAGTTTGCTAGGCTACAGAGATTTATTATTTCTGGAAAATTACCCATGCTTTTTCAAGGAAAAGTTAAAAACTAGAAGACCTTTCCATTTTTTTAAGGACCTAGCATTTTTAAGCAATTCATAGTGCAAACTCTATCCCTGAGAAAGACATATTCCTTAATACTATTCTTGATCTGGGTCAATTTTCCTCATACTGTAATGGCTGTAATGGCTAGTCAGGACTCTACAATTTCAAGAACAAATTCTTAGATCAAAGTTCAGTGACTCCAGTCAACACTAACTGTGGTTCATCAGCACCCACCACCCAGTTAAGACAAGTGATGTCACTGCCTGTGACCTCCAAGACAGCCTATATTCCTACATTCCTATCTGTGGTAGTCTCTAAGCTAGACTAACTTTCACTTAAACAGAACAGAAGATAAAACTAACAAGCAAAGGTCCTGCTGCTGCATTTGTTCAAAGGAATAGATGTGAAACCTAGCAACTCAAGTTCCTCTGCTATCCACAGTCCTCTCTAGTGGACCTTTTCGTTTGTGCAGCTCAATGATGACGTTTCCAGCATCTCATTATTTTCTGGTTTGCGGTACACCATTCTCATCCACAGGTTTCCTTTCTGGGCCCCTATTTCAATTATGCTCTCACAGATTTTTCTTCTCTAACAATATTTTTGTATTCTCCCAAGTTCCACATCTTTAGCTTTTAAATTCAACATAAACAAAAGCTGAACTCAGCATCGTTCCCTTAAAACTCTTCTCCACATTTCCTACTCTTGGTATCTAATGACAGGGTCACATTTTTGCTTTGAATGACATAGTGGTGAAACTCAGTGTCAAAACCAGCAAATGGAGACACTATTGAATTGTATAGGAATTATCAGCTCCAAATGAGACACACTATGGAAACATAGTAGGTATGGGTTGAAGGCAAAGACTTAGGAATCAAACTTCTGCCCATTTCACTGAGCCACAGAGCCCAGGGAGGGCTGAGAAGGAGGGCTGAGAAGCTGCCCCATAGCTACTGCTCTCCTGGGCTGCCTGGTTTACAAACTCCTGGAGGAGGAGTTCACAAGCCTCCAGGAGGTTACAGGTGACCTCATGATGCCTGCTAACCCACTTCTGATCTCCGGGATTGCTACATGATAATAGAATAATTCACATTGCAAGGGACCTCAGGAGGTCACCTGATCCAATGCCCTGCTACCAGCTGAGTCAACTATGAAGTATGGCTGGCAGAGATGCACTTTGCATCCCTCTCCTTTGCCCATCTGGCAAGGATGGGGGTCACTCTGGTCTTTTTTCCAGGTCTCACAAACTGTCCCTGATCCACCAATCCCCTCCTGTTGCCCCATGGTCTTGCAATGATGCTTAAGAGTGTCCCTGCAGAGGTGGGGGCCAGTCCCAACAGCAGTCTTAGAGGTCTCCGTGCTATCCTGTGCACTTGTGGTAATGTCTGAGTTGCTAAAGCTGACCTGAACTCTAGCTTCTTCACTCGTGTGCATCATCACACATCATAGTGGACCAGCATCCTAGGTGACCAGGCAAGTCAACTATTATAAGGTCATACCAGGCTGCTCAGGGCTTTTTCCACTTGGGTTTCAAAAGCCTTCAAGGATGAAAACTCTCATGGCAACCTGTCCCATTGCACAACTCTCTTCATGGGGAAAATGGTTCTCCTTACATTGACCCTGAACCTCCCCGGTTTCAATTTATGCATGTTGTTTCCCATTATCCTGCCATGCACCACTGAGCCCAGCTGAACTCCTCCATGACCTCCATGTAGCTATGGGAACAGTGCCCCCAAAGCCCTTGCCTCCTTAAGCAGAATAAGGCCCATTCACCCTTTCCCCTCACAGAGCACATGTTCCCGCTCCTGGCCATCCTGGTGGCCCTCCACTGGTCCTCCTTCAGTTTATCCATGCTTTTCTTGCAATAAGGGGCTCAAGACTTGATACAACACTCTGGGAGGGTCTAATGAGCACCAAGTCAAGACGGACAATCACTTCCCTCCATCTAATGCCTATACTGCTGCCAATACAGCTGTCGATGCTGTGGGTGTTCTTTGCTGCCAGGCCACACTGCTGCCTCGTGTCCAGCCTGCTGTCCACCAGGATTTCCAGGTCCTTTTCTGCAGAGCTGCTCCTGTACCATTCAGACCCCAGTCAGTATTCTCACAAAGGCTTCTTTCCTTTCCAGGTGCAGCAGTTGGCATTTGTCTTTGCTGAATTTCACAATGTCCCTGCTGTCCCATCTCTCCAGGCTGCCTGAGCTGCTCTGGATAACAACCCTGCCTTCGAGCGCATTGATCAGTCCTCCCTGTTTGATGTCATCTGCAAACTCTGTTGCCTCCTCCAGACATTCAACAGCACAGCCCCCATAACCAACCCTGGAGTACTGGGCTCCCGGGGCAGTACAAACCCTTCCCCTGATCAGAGCCCCATCTGCTGGGCTGGTGTCTTTCTCATGGTGGGGAGACCCAAGCATGGAGCCAGTCCTTCTGCTGTGGTGTCACAAATGGCTGAGGAGAGGGAAGAAATGGGGCCCAGGCACTGACTGGGCTGCCCGCATGCTGAGGGCACCAGCCTCCCCTTCTGTGTGGCATCTGGTGTTGTCAGCTAGATACAAGTGTTAAAAATCTCTGATAATTTAAAGAATCCCGGTAAACATAAGTAATGTAAAATGTAGGGTAAAACCCACACTAGACAAGTAAGACAAGGCTTCAGCAGAGCACACAGTCCTCACTTAGAAGCCTGAGGGCTCACATGCGACCTGCTAGGCTGAGGGAAAAATCCAACACCCCAGACTGCATCAGTTTTGTCCAGAGATGCTAATTCATGTCTGGTTTTCCAGGAAATTTCACTCTTTCTTTCCATGCAAGCACCTAACCACATTAGTCTGGGCTCTTGTCTCCTCTGTCTCCCCAGTCCTGGTAGGGTTTACAAGTTCAGGGTCTGAGCCTGGAAATGGAAAAAAAAAATGCAGAAACAAAAATAACCAGAGCTTGGCTCAGAAAAGAGCAAGGACTTGAACTTTTTTCCATCAGGTCAGAAATTAAAATACATTATTATTATCTTCCTTACCAAAAACATCCCCAAATCTTATACATTTCCACGAAAAATTTTGGCTTTGATAAATAGAAATTTCTAATGAAAATAACCTATTGCTGTAAATGCAGCTCAGCCTTTCATCACAGATTGCTGATCAGATTCTAAGGCTTGCAATGTTTTCATCTTAATGTTTAATTAAATTAATGAGTCAGTCCCCAGCTCTTTTACAGACTGAAATAGCTGGACTCCTATGGCACTGAGCAGGTCACAAAGCCAAGAAGAAAACTGTATGACATCCAGAAACAAGGCAATAGCTCCTCCGTAAATCCACTAAAGACATAGCTAATGCTATTGATTTTACATTGGAGATGACTCCCATACTCAGTGGCAGTAAATAACTTTTAAATGACAAAAAACCACCTACTTCTGGATTGTATCCTTGTCAAGTCAGTGCTGCAGGTGCTGTCACTGGGTTGATCTCAGAAAAAAAAGGGGAGATCTCCAAAGGATTTTTTTTCAGGGTTTCCTGTAGGATTTTACATATATCCCACAACTTGAGCTGGCTTGTCTGGGGCAAGTTTCAGAGACTGTTTGTGTTCTGCTTGAATTCTCAGTATAGCAGGTGTGGTGCAAAGACAAAGCCGCATGCAACACCTGCCTCAAAGAGTTCACACTCTAGCCTTCAGAAATTTAAATAACCCCTCATAAATTCAAAGGAAATTTGAATCAATTAGACTTTCGTGTGAATGATGTAGGATATGACTCCTTTTTAATAACAGAAACAGAAATATATCACATATTCACCCTTAAAGTAGTCCCCACGAGTGTGATTTAGTGTTTCCTACGCTGATCACAGGATGCAAAGAGGATCCTGCCTACAGCGCTCCTCTCTGACCCTGGAGAATCTTCCTTGAAATGTTTAGTTAAAGGAAATTGAAGTGCAGGTATTTTCTTCAAACTAATATTATTTAAAAACTAATTGGAGACGTTTGTGCTGGTTTTCCCCTCTAATTAACAATGTATAATGCAACTTTAACTACAATTTAATTACATCATGAAGGCAGAAGGTACTTTCTGAAAGCTTTCCCTTGCTCTTAAAGAATTAATCCCATTAGTATTAATAGTTTATCTGCTTAAATTCCTCACATATTATTATGAGAACCGAGCTCAAAGTTTAACTATTCTAAAAAAAAAAACAAAACAAAAAAAGTAATGCTTTTAAGAGAAACATGTTCTAAAGACATTAAAATGGAAAGAGATGTATAGAATTCCAATGTTATTTTAGCCAAACGTGTTAGAGAAACTGGACTTTCAGTCACTTTAAGAAATGCTGCATCAATGTAGGTGACCATATCTCTCAAATTCAAAACAGCTAGTATGCTACTCTTGGGAAAGATTTTGACATTGACAGAGGATACGTCGTTCCTGCCCGGGAAGGAAGGTGTGAAAACATTCATACTTATACTTCTCAAGAGAACAAGCTGATTCTTTTCCCCTTGGCTACAACAGGAAAGACGTCTTTTCTCTTAGCTCCTTGGTGTTTAGGTTTAGATGGCCACATGCACAGCGTTCTCTCAAAATGGGGCATCAGAGAAGTGGCTTTTAGTTTTGGTAACTCCTTGACATGAATGATGCAATTCACATCTCAAAGCAGCTGTTTCAGGCTATTTGTCAGCTTAGGTAGATAAAATTTCTTTGGTTATACATAAGTCAGGGTTCCAATTAGCTTGTGGGCTAAAGATCCACTGATACAGAAAAAAAAGAGAACAAAGTCCACTCCCAAAATCACGACATTCTGATGCAACTATCTAACTTTCACAAATAGCGCAAAAGATAAGAAACAAGATATCCTAAAATTCATTTTGATCTAACCTGCAGAGGAAACTCAGACATCCAGAGCAGGGTATAAGCAGGCCACAAGAAAATCCATTAGAAATTTTAAATTAACCACCAGAGGCAAAAGGCCAGCAACACATTGATCAGAGTTGCAAATGCGACTCTAATGAAAATTCAATTTTTTTTTTAAATTTACAATGTGCAACTGGCTGTTTCGAATGTGAGTATGTGTGCATTCCCAGTGCAAAGTTCACAAAGGCTGAGGTGTAGAAGCAGAGGAATAAAGAAACAAACACTGGAACTCCCTTGGACAACCACTATGAAAGCAGCCTATCTCTGAGTCCCCCATCAGCTCATGTTAAGAGGACACTGGCTGGCCAGTGGGACACACTCTTGCTTTGACTACTGGAACAAGAAGATACTGATGCATTTTTTTGAGGAGATTGATGCACATGAGTGGTTCCTACCAGGATTTCTTGAAAGCAAGTCATACAAAAGAAGCTGAAAGAGCTCCATCCTTTCTTTGTGCATGCAAAGGGAAAAGTACTATTGCAGAGATATTTATGAAACAAACTTTCCCCCAACACACTTGAAGAGTAAGTGCAGCAAATATGAATTTGTATTTGATGGATCAGTAAGCTCTATCAGAGATTCATAAATGAAGACAGGTCTTTTTTCATGCAGTCAGGATACTCCCCCAGTTTTATGATTCCACTTCTGAGGAGCTCCTGTAATAAACAATGCTGGAAGCTGGAGCAAGAGATCTGAGTAAACTCTGATGATGCCCTGCCTACTGAGCACCTCAATAAAATCGACTGACTATGGATGAGGTGGGAAGTTTCCTCCATAGAACAGGGAAGAGGCCTGAGAAGAAGCGTGTAGACTTTCTGTGTCTTGGTGGAGTCCCTGTCTCCTTGTAAGGCGGGAAGTTCTTCCAAACCCTTCCTAACATAGTATCATCGATTTTCCCCACATATCTGGGTGCAGAAAGCATCAGTTATTTTTAAAAGGAATACTTAAACTTCCTGAACCCTGGTAAATGCATAACTGTGATGCACAGGCAGACTATGGCAACAGTGGGATTTCAAATATTCTTGAACAAACAGCTCATTTGGAGTAGTCTTCTTGCTGCTTGCTTTCTGAGAGTACTTCTGAATAATGCTACTTTATGGATACCTAGGGTAGACCCACAGGACAATTGACCTTCCTCCCTATAATTTGAGATCTCTGGGGAGACCCCAAAAGGCAATTTGCAATTCTCCTGCTGCCAAGAATGGCTTTGGAAATGCTCCAATACATACACATCCAGGCAACCTGGTTGTTTAGAGTAAGTCAAGGTTTGGTGATGCATTTTTGTTTAAAATTTCTTAACCCAATTCAACTTTGTCAGCTTTGAATGTTTTTAATTTAATGCCTACATCACCATCCTATGAGTAATAAGACAAAAAATGCAAAATAGATGGAATTTAAAAACTCTCAGGTAGTATAAGAGTTCCCATCAATAAATAGGGGAAAAACCTTTACTGTCAGTATCCAAAACTATATGGAAGGAAAAAGATTAAGGATTACATGTGCAGACATATAGAGTTGATCTTTTCCATTTTCAATTTTTGTGTAATTTGATGCATACATATTTCCTGGGTTTATCTTATATATTGTACATGATTTTTCTATACTTACAATTCTGCCTGCGTCTATAGTAATGAAGGTCATAACTATCCACAAGGGGTCTCTAAATAATTAGGGTGGATAGTTAAAGCTTCAGTGAATCCAATACAACTGAAACCTAGAGCCACTGATCTACAATTTGATTGCCTTAAAATTATACAGCATGTATATAAATGAGGTAATTTACCAAATGAATTAAGTTCTTATAAATCATGGGAACACTAAAATAAAATCCTAACTCTGTAAGCTTAACGCTGTTGATTTATATATAGATGTGATGCAAAGACAAAATAAGAAGCTAAATAAAGTATCAGCTGCGTATATTTAATACCTACAGAGGACACTGCAATCATAGTAAATACACAAACATTTTCTCTGGTGGTGGCAAAGTACAGAATAAAAGAAATTCTAGAGTAATAAATGCAATTTAAGATTATTTTCCTTGTTTTAAATATCAGACATACATTACCTTAGATTCAAAGCACAAAACATGAAAAGCATAAGGCATAAATAGCCTATGACATGTTAAAAGAAAAGCAGAAATATCAACGAAAACAATCAAGGAGACTTTCTTTTTAATTAAAGACTGACAGAAAAAAATAATGTAATTTCTGTTCATTTGCGAATAGCTCATACTCAGTCTTTCTGGCACCTATGAACAAACTTGTTGAGCAAAATTCAGCCAAAAAAAGCAATTAAATAAAAATGTGCTTGAACAAACTGTCAGTGGCAATGCTGGGTTCAAGGAAGAAACATAGAAACGACTCATAGACACTACTGAGCTGCAAGAAATAATTGCTAAATTAACACCAGTTGTTATTTGACTTTTTCCGAATACAACTTCTCGGTATTTCTCTTAAAATAGCCCATTTATCATTTGCCTTCCCAGCACCACTTGTAAACTCTTATTTCTACATTTATCTCCATTCTCCCTGAGCTCAAATCTATTAGTAAGGTTGTTTGGAGATATCACTTCTAGTCTTCAGTCTTTGAGAAATCCCTTCACTAGATCACCACCATTCCATAACAGGGACTCATAGTCATCGTACCTTATTGAAATGAGATAAAACCAAGGCAGACAATATTGATTTTATTTGAATATAGGCAGAAGTACAGACCGGATTCACAAGAGCACTAAGGCTTCACATTTACATTTAGAAGCCTTATTTCCTGAGAATCCAGGGAGTGGCTGGTGCTAAACTACAGTCAGCTATGTAAACATCCACGAGCACTAAGGGCTACAAAGAATGTAGATTATAAGATCTGGGCCACCTCCTCAGACCTTCTTCTACTTGTACTGATTTTGCCCATGTAAAATGGAAAATATTTACTCCAAATTTGGTCTTTAAATTGCTTCATGTACAATTGCAGTATGATTGTGTCCTGTCTCCACTGTCATTTTGCAAAAGCCATGATTAACTTAAATCTTTTCACATTTGCAATCCAGGTTTAGTCAAAGCAACGTGTTTTAAAATACTTGGTGTTTTCTTACTGAAAGCACTACAAAACTTAAAATGTGTATTGACTAAAAGCAGCATTCCTATTTCAGCCCTTGTCTTCTCCCTCCATTTACCAGAACTTCAGACACAGGCACAGTTGCCTTTCCGATTTAACCTTTTGAGAATGTCAAAAGAGAGAATAATTTATACTTCTCCTTTAGTTACATTTCAGAAACCAGCTTTTGAAAACAGTTCACTGAAGCAACTAGTTCTTATTTTTCAGAAAGAAATAACACATGCTTTTCTGTTATCTGGGAAGTTCAGACTTCAATGCTCTAAGGGCTCCCTTGGTCTGTTATTTTTTTAGCCTCAGCCAAAGCTAAACAGAGATGGTCAATCAAATGCCTGCTTAACTTTTACAATAAAGGCAAAAATAAAAGACGAAGAGTCCTTAGTACTTCAAACTCTGGAAGCTGAAGCAAGAAAAGAACTAGGAAAAAGTAAACTGGATTCTGAATTTAGTGAGTGAGATAAAGCTAGGCAAATTATGGCAAATGCTGAATATCAAGAGACATTTCCAAATAATACAATTGATTAAAATGTGCATTATCTTATGTGTAGGAAGAAAAATGTTAACCACTGTAATTAAACCTGGACTAATACGGAGAGAACAATGTCTGCAGATGCAGAAGGATAGTGTCACTTCCTCATTTTCCTCTGTGAAGTATTTTCTGTATTTTAAGAATGCATTGAGAATACAAATACATACAGCCTACAAAACCTTGCATAAATCAGAAAGTGTAAGGACAAATACCATTAATTCAATTAGGAGTTTATATTTGTCTGGCTGCTACAAAGTCTGTGCTGATACCCTACTGGTAAAGAGAAATTGATAGCTATGTAAGTGAAATTGCTAGAAAATAAACTTAATCATTGTAATATCTTTCATAATTCTTTGAGAAGATGAAGTGTGTGAACAATAAGACTCTAAAAATGCCCAAGGAAATTCTGATTTTGTTTATACATATAGCTGTTACCAGCACTTGTTAACTATTCACAGAAAAGAGCATAAAAGTTAAGAACAAAGAATACAACTTGCTGTTTTATGAGAAGAAGCAGTTATTCTTTTATGATAAGAAACAGTTAGTACTGAGTTTCTGGAGAAACATGATCTTGTCACAAGCTGTCTGGAGACCTACTGCTATGTCCCACATAGTTACTGCAGAGATGTCAGAAGACATTTTACTTCAGCACATCAATATTTTTGAAAGTCTAACCTTAAAGAGGTAGAGAAGGGCATATCTGGACTTTCGAGTGCACCTCAGTGTGTTACATGCATCGCTCCCATTGAGATCTATAAATTAAGGGCCCATGCTGCTTGCACACTTTCAAAAACTAACTTACTGCACCTCTCTCAATCTCTGTGTCTAAAAGTAACTTGCTACTTATCCATACTCAATGTGTTGATTTAGGTATAAACAATGTTCTAAACATTCCACACACTATTGATAACATAATCTGTGACTAAAAGGGGGTTTTGTCTGCTTATATTTCACATAACTTTTTGTGAAAACATTTAATGTACTTGCTGCTTCTGGGACTCAAAATATTACATAAATTTATCTTACATTTTAAATTATCTTAGCCATATTTTTAATGCTTCTGTCTCCCAGAACTACACTTACTACATTTACAGTGTTCATTTCCATATGATATTATTTCATAACTACTGGACAGGTAACTAGCAGCTAGACATTTGATTGCCTTGCTATTGCAGTCTAAATACTAATACTTTCTTCCTAACTTTTCCAGGAATCACTGAATAAACACACAAATATATATAAAGGAAAACTGCACATGTCGTATTGCTATGTATAACAGCCCAGTGAATCTCGAGAGGATTTGTCAAGGTAGGAAAGTGTCTGCCTGAAGAATGCTGCACCCTCCTCAGGACAGTAAAGCGGCTGTGGTCCTGCTGAAAAGAGGCAGTGGGATCTGCCTACAAGTGACTTTATCGCTTTTTGCAAGCCTGGGCTGCTGTATTCACAGTGGTTACGTCCACCGAGCTCCCCTGCCTTACTTGCCAGGCAGCTCAGTTGTTTTACAGTGATCCTATGCATTAAATGCATCAGTGTACGCCATGAGCCCCTGCTGCCATGGCGGCTCTACAGTTTCTCAACACCTTCACAATGATTATGAAAATCAAATCCTATCATTCAGGAAATTCACCCTCTACCCACTTTATTGCAATTTTATTGACCAAGATTTTGTAAGGCTACCAGATAGAAATTGTTTGCTGTGACGCAGGCACTGACCAGCGTAGCTCAGATTTGTCTAAATGTCAGATTGACTTATAACAGCTTGCTCTCTCTCTAATTATTTTTTTTAATTTTTTCCTATCAGTAAACTTAACCACAGGAAAAAATATTAGTGGAATATAAACTGGGACATCTGCAAAGGCTACTGATGCCATTAGTTTGAGGTGGGAGATTAAATTATCAGGTGTTCTGATAATTCTGATAGCCCTATAATGGTTAGTTATTACCTCCACAAAGAGGTTTCCAACACATGCCAGATTTAGCTTTTTTTTTTTTTTCCTTTTTAAAGGGTTATTTACATCTGGCATGTCCTGTTTTAGTGGGCTAAACAACAAAGAAACTTTAAGCAGTGCTTTACTTGTGTAACTTCACAGGTGGCTCGTGTATCCATCCTAGATGTCTTCTCACACAAACTTGTGCATATTCTTTGTGAAGTAAGAGACATTTTTATTAATAGGGAGAGTAAAGGGTACAGATCATCGTGAAGACAAGAAGCAAAGCACAGGATTAATTTATTACTTGATCAGTTCCTACTCCCCACAGACTTTCTAAAGAGGAGAAGATCGATTTTGTCCATGATCCATTCAGACTTTGAATTCTGTATGGAATGAAGATTCAGCATATCTTCTTAATATGCATGCAGTGCTATCAGATGTCAAGGGTTTTGGCAGGAATTGAAAAACCCTGATCTGTACAATATATAGTACATGGAAAAAATATGATTCCTGGCAGTTTGTAATTCTGCCAATGCTATAGAAATTTTTATAATGGCAGTAAAAGGCACCTCTCAAACACAAAGACTGTCTCCTGCCAAGCTTCCAAAATGTGCAGCTAATCATGATGAAATTGGAGCTGTTAAAGTTATAACAATTTTTTTTACCAAGGAAAGCACAAACTGAGTGAGAAGCTGCTATTCCTTCTGTCACAATGCCTGTGTAGTAATGAAATAATTATTTCAAGCAATCACTTTTCAAATAAAAATATGTTTGCAAATTTTGAATATATGGTTCTAAAAAACTATCCATATTGAAGACTGGAAATGCAGTGCTTACATTTAGTTTGATAAGTCACCAAAGCTTCTGACTCACTTCTAGACCAAGGCAGGAATGTTTCAACAAATTCTTTTTCTGAAAAGGGCATTCTCTTTGTAGTCACCCTTTAAGTACTGGAATACTGTGATGAACTTCCTTAACCCCATCAGCCCTTCCTCACAGGGCAGGTTCTCCAGCCCTTTGATCATCCTTGTGGCTCCTTTAGACCACCTCCTGGCAATCCACAACTTTCTTGAATTGTGGGGACCAGAACTGAATAGACTACTGCAGGTGCTGCCTGACAAGCACTGCGTAATTGATCTTGTGAATTTTACAGTCTGGAATGATCTTTATTAATGAAGATTCTTTATACTGTGGCTTCTATCCCTATTTTTAATGATATAAAATTAACCAAAATATAAAAAATTGCTCACTTCAATCAGTGGATTTTAGGCTTGAGAAAAGAGCTTTGTGAAGACAGGATTTGCTTCAAAGGAAACAGTAAACAGTGCCATTCATAAACTGCAATTCATATAAAAATGTACAGAGAGAAAATGAGAACAGAATTGAGAATTGCAGATTTGGATCAACACACACTGTATGACAGCAAAACTGCCTTGGGAGCAAAAAAGGTTGAAAGGAAAAGAATGCTACTTTGCCCCCCTTAGAGTACAAAGTGTTAAAAACATCAGACTTTCTACATAGCGACATCATAAATTATATAGCATAACAGTAACAAAGGGAATGATGTCTTCAGCAGAAAGAGTTGTTAGCTACATTTTTTCTATGATTGTAGAGAAGTAACTTTCAATCAAAATAACTAATGCAAATGTGGTCAAAACCACCACAGACAAAATACTTTTAGATTTATTTGTAAGAAACAAAGAAAATGGAATTTTAAACATTTACAATGCAAAGCTACTAAGGTTTCTGAAAGAATACAGTCTCCAAAATATTAAAGGTTGGCATAGGTTTTTTTTCTTCTCTTAGATAGGTAATATGTATTCCCCCCCCCCCCCCCTTATTCGGAAATGTACCTTCAGGTCTGAACAATGAATTCTCCTTTCAGCATTTTTAAAGCTTTCAAACCTAGCAACTTTGTAAAGTTGCTCTTCTGCTTTTGCTTGCAGTTTATATATTTTCATGGAAGATGGTAGACTTGTTTAAAGTCTCTGTCAGTTCCTAATTATAAGCTTTTGCCTTGTTATAATGTTTGTATACATGTTCTTATAAACATTTACTTAATTCAAAAAAGTTTTTTTTCCACAAAAAGACCCAAAATAAAAAACCATCATGTCCAGAGTCTGTAAAATTATGTTTTTTACAATAATGTTAAAAACATCTGTGGAGAGACATAAGGAATAGAGAGACCTTAAAATACTGTATTCTAAAAATTAAAAGACCTTGCCAGTAATGAATACTAACTGAACAACATGATGTTTTTGCAGCTGCATTCTCAGCTGCCCATAATTAGAATGAACAGTACATATATATAGAACAATAAGTATTGAAAATCTGTCCCAACATTGCGCCTCAGCTTCAAATGAGCAACTTCCTATGTGGACTTAGTGGAGTATGTGTTCAGGCACTAAACTATCATCAGAGAAAAGTGAAAATTAACATCTTAAAGGATGAGTTACTTCATGATTAACAATGTTGTTTACAGTAACATTGGAAAGTTAAGGTATTCCATAAATAATACTATATTCTAAAACACTATTTGGCTGTCATTACTCTGTTAGCAACATAGTTTTCTCCCTCTTCCACTTTATTTTAGGAAGTATGAGAAAAACTGATGTCCATAACCCGCTGTTCTGCGAGTAGGTAACCAAAGACCACAAGTAACTGAGTAGCTACCATGGGGAAAAAGTTTTGAAAACGTACACTGTTTACAAAAGGTGTGATCAAAAGACTGCAGAAAAAAGCTACATAGGGCCCAGGAATACCATCAGACTTCAGCAGTCAGGTTAATCTCAGTTTATTCTCTTATTTGTTTTTCATACTTTCTACGTAGATGGCTTGATTAATCTCAATAGCTACTTAGCAAGCAACAAGCTTTTGACAAGTTTTGTGACATTATTACCATCATCCTTCCCTACCCCTCAGTTTGATTCTTGACCAAGGTACAAGATAAATTTCTGTTGCCAAGAAGCACAAAATCAACCACCAGGGCTTCCACTATTTTGGTGCTGGAACAGATTTCCAGTGGTTAACCCCTTCGCTTGCAGCTCACATAGCTGACAGGAAGATCTACCCTACAGTCAAGAGGATACCACCAACTTAACTCACAACTTTACCTCTTCAACCAAATCATCCTAAGCCTCTCAGCAACACATTTTACATGTATGTGTATATATGTATATATGTCTGCTTATTTACATGTTCTACTGTCCAAATTGCTTCAGCTCGCAAACCTACTAAGCATACTTTGTAGTATGTGAAATGGATTGCCCATAAAGAAGAGCTCTTTTTATATTTTTTTATAAATTTGTGGGCAAACGCAAGCCAGTTTTGTCGACAGATGTGTGACTGCATTAATATGACACCAAACCTGGACTAGTAAATTCTTTGAGAAGACCAGGGAGATGAGCTCCATCTCAGTGACTTGCTAATGTAGTCTCTGGCTTTTGGACTAGAGCAGACTCATGTGCTCAGAACGTAGACAGCTTGTTTGTACCTGCTATCCACACAATGCTAGTTGTGCTTTACAAAGCTGCCTACAAACTAATTAAGCATTATTAATGCAACTTTCTTTCAGTTACAGTGTTCGACCTCTCCTTTATCATTCCCTTCTCTCTTGCCCAAAGGGAAAAAGGGGGCTGCATGTGCAATGAAGTATTTTGGTTGTTTTCAAGTATGTAAAGCTTCATCTTTTCCTCTCTGCTCCTGAAGGGAAAAACAGCAGTTGCACATGCAAGGAATGTTTGTTTTTATAAAAAGACTCAGGTGGAAAAATGCCTTTGTATACAGAGCAGAAAGTAGTCAGAAAAGGCCACCAGCATATGCAGGTCACAAGACAAAGTGATGAGGGAGGCATCTGCAAGAAATAATACAGCAATCATTGCTCTAAAAGCAGTATTAGACCTTTCTGCATCTTGTATCTTCCTAGTGGAGCCTTCTCTGGCTGATGACTGCAGCACTAGCAATTGTGGAGGCTTCATCACGAGTCCAGAAAGATGTGATAAAGTGTGAAATACGGTCCAGAAATACCTGGTGTTCAGCTTTTTGAGTTATTTGAAAAAGGCTGGTTTGAATTTCTGGGCTTACGGTTACAAAAAAAAATGAAAGCAGAGATTGCGGAACCTCTGACATCAGAAGGCAACTTTTATTATTATTTTAGTCTTAAAAGAGTAGAGACTTTGTGTCACTCAGGCTTGCTTTTAGCATTTGGCTTATTGTTTTTTAATACTTATGATTACTAGATTAGTGATCAACGGCCTTCTCTTTTCCTTGGACATTTCTGAAATACTAAGGTGCATGTGGATCAAATTTTCATTTTTTTTCCTGGAAAAAATAACTAGAAGTGTATTTTAAAGACATGAATACTGACATTTCCTCCTAAAGACCTGATTAAATAAGCAGTACTTCAGGGCTTTAAAATAAACATTAGAAAATAAAATTCAGTATGGACTCATGGATTCACAACAGGTAGGTATTAAGATATCTACATTACATATAACTCATGCAAAGTCTTACATATCTGCATTCCCCTCTTTATGACTCAAGCAGTACCACTTAGGAGATAAAGCACTGAGAATACCTGAAGGCTTTTCTGAACCCCCCAAATTTGAGTTGAGGGTATGAGACACAAGATGATATAAAAATACCATTCTCTTTTTCCCACAACTACACTGTTAGTTAAAACGTTTTCCCTGGATGAGAAGACTCCCGTCACTTCAGGTCTCACTTTTGCTCCATCCTTTCACCAACTTGCAATAGTTTAGTCAATGTTAATCCTTGGGCAACATGTCAATGCCTTCAAGTAAAGCTTTTAGAATACACCTCAGTGAAAAACCAGGCTTACTGCAGCTGTGCTACACTGTATCAGAACATACATACATACTCTAAATTTTAAGAAAGCAAACTTCCAGCTCTTCAAGGAGTTAGTAAATAGGACCCCATGGGAAACTGCCCTTAG
>JAOQGH010000012.1:90656765-90714350 GCA_025769975.1 Gallinago jamesoni | reverse complement strand
CCCCCCCCCCCCCCCCCCCCCCCCCCCGGTGAAGGGAGCTGTGCGAGAGCAGTGTTAAAACACAGAACCTAACCGCACAAAAAATACTTTTTTTGTGGAGTGCTATCTTGCCAATCCAGTGATGGAATAGTTGGAATTTTGATTTTTATGGTGGTACATGTAACTTATTATACCTACTCTTTGAGAAGAGTGAAATTATAAGGCTTATTTTAAACGTAAGAAAAGCGTAACTTAAATGTAGTTGTGCCCTTGAGGGTGCTCTCATTGTTTAGATTGTGTTAGAAAACTGTCTTAGGCCAAGCTAAACAAGGTACACCTGGAGGGGTATTTGCTGACAATGGCCTCGCTGTGGTATGTAGCTTCATCTCCTGT
This sequence comes from Gallinago jamesoni, assembly GCA_025769975.1. Taxonomy (NCBI): domain Eukaryota; kingdom Metazoa; phylum Chordata; class Aves; order Charadriiformes; family Scolopacidae; genus Gallinago; species Gallinago jamesoni. The sequence goes on along the minus strand of JAOQGH010000012.1, from coordinate 90,713,978 downwards.
TGCCTGAGGCTACGCATCTGGGAAAAATGCTGAATGTGGAGCAAATTTAAATGGCTCTACTCTTATTGCATTGATACTTGGAGGAGGGTTTTTTGGTGTTTTTTTTTTTTTCTGTTTGTGTAAGCAAATTATGAACATATAGAGGAAAATGTGATCAGTTTTATGCAAACTTAAAGTGTTCTTTTTCCCCCCCCCCTGCTTTTTCTCACTGCTAAAAAGAAACTGTAATGGAGGGTACAATATCAGTCACTTTCCTGGTATCGTTTTTCATACTACTATGTGAAAGTTACCATCATGGAGTGGAGACAGCTACTGTTGCACATACATTAGAGAGAACTTTTCCAAAAAAGGCACCCGGCATTAACATTGACTTGGCAGGATTAATACAGAAGTTTCACCTTCAAGAACTTTTTCATCGTTATGGAGAAAACAACTCTCTGTCAATGGAAGGGTTTAGAAAACTACTCCAGAACATAGGTATAGATAAAATGAAGCTAATTAAAATAGATCATGATCATGACCACGATCATCACCCTCACCATAATCATGTTTCATTGAGTAAAAACTCCGAGAAGACTGTTTGTCCAAACCATGAATCTGATGCTAACAAAGATCACAGGAACAGTCACTCAAAGGAACCTCATAAAGTAGAGAATGTAGAACGACAGCAGAACTTTGTCCGCAGCAAGAACACTGTTAATCAAATAACCACATCTGTCATCACCGGTTCTGCAGGTGGCCGCTCTGAATTACAGAATATGCAACGTGGAGAAGCCAAGCCAGTTGGTCGTTTAGTTCTGACCAGCTCTAATGCTGTTAATGCCACAGGTGGCAGCAATGCAAGCTGGCTTGCTAACAGCAAAGCAAATGAATCTCATACTTTTCCAAAGGAATTGGAAAGAGGAAGTTACCTGTATTCTAAACTGAAGAACCAAAATACCCGTGAGGTGAGACTGATTCTGTTGTATTCTTGGGAGTCCAGATTCACAAGGACTGTTGTTATGGCTTATTTGTCAGGTTCTTATCATTTAACTGGGTACAAACTTTGTGGTGTAACAGTACTCATTGCAAAACACACACAAACAACTTTTCTTGAAACTTAATATTTTGAAGGAGCATTCTATTATGTTCGCAAGCTCCAAGGGAAATATATATATGCAATCTAGTTAACTTTATTTTTTAATTTTTTCCCAAAAAGGAATATGTACTTTCATTAAGAAGAAGCATACCCTTGGTTTTATAAATTTATTAATTGTATATTATTTTTAAATATTAGGAAAAATGAAAGCCACTTCAAATTAAAAACTTGCTATTCTGCCTGAAAGCCAGAATCTGTCTTGTTTTCCTAATAATGTGGTGAAAGTAAAAAAACTCTAGTTAAAAAACTGTCATCAAAGCTGCCTGACAAGTGTTAGATAATTCTAACTTGTCAGCAGGTAGAACTATAGCAAAATACCTGACACCTTCTTTCTTTAACCCATCTCTATCTTCATTAAGATTGTATGTAAGGACCAACTGTAAAAAAGATTGCTGCAAAATGTTATCTGTTACTTTATACTATAAAAATTAGTGCTGATAGAGTTTATAGTTGTGTTGTAGACAACTATACCCTACTGTATTATACTTCTATATACTATGTAAGTTTTCTTACCCAATGAGATCCTTCTCCATTAAAGGCTTTAAAATGCAAGTGTCTCTCTGGGGGTCTTAAAATATGCAGCCATGCCAGGTAATTCAGGGTGGGCGCTGTGTAGTGTGTGGTTGTGGGTGCTGAATTCACAAGTTGTTACTGTTTTCTGCACAGTTGGAGCAGAAGTTGTGTTGTTATTTAAACCCAGCGAGACTGTAGGTCATGCAGTGGAGAACTCTTTACTGGAGGAAGTGAACACATTCTGTACAAGGATTTCCATAGTAATCACTTCTATAAAAAATATTTAGTTTTGTTCCTACTTCCTTATATGGCCTTTAAAACTGAGAACTTCTAAAACTTTGCACAGCAAAGCCTCTGACTTCCTTGTGCTAAGAATGAGTGTTCGTTATGCATCATCTACGAGGACTCCCGAACTGGCTTTCTGGGTCAGAAGCAGGATGGAGGTACAGTTCTTACTTAATTGGTTTGTTACCAATTCCTGAGTACCATTGATATAGCTGTTTCCATGTGGCACCACTGCATTTCAATTAAAATGAGATTTGCAGTCCTCCTGAGGATATATCATGTTATTTTGGTTGTGATTAATCTTTAACACGTGTCTTTCCACAGTGCTCCAGTGCGTCAAAACTGATGCAGTCCCATGGAATAGACACTCAGGTATTGTTGACTGCTACAGAATTCAGTTACCTCTGTCCAGCTCTTATTAATCAGATCGATGGCAAATACTGCATAGTCCATGCAACTAGTGAAAAAGCTGAAACTCCTCCAAAAGGTTACTCTCTGCAAATAGGTAGGTTGGTTTTCTAACATGGAATAAAAGCTCACTGGAACTCCATTTATGTTGGTTATAATATAATAATTATTATTGTATAATATGTTTGAGAAACATGTTAATATGTTTCAAAGCTGAAAGACGTTTATAGTTTTCTTTTTGCACTTGACCAAGTCTAGAGAGAAATCTTTGTGGCATACTAATTGTTAACATCCAATTAATCAAAAAAGCAGGAGTGTTTGATAACAGGAATGTTACGTAAACAAAGTCTCACACAGCTGTTATTTATTCTTGTTACTTTTTTCTTTTTTATTTTTGCCAGCTTGGATTGGTGGCTTTATATCCATCTCCATCATTAGTTTTCTTTCCTTATTGGGAGTTATATTGGTACCACTGATGAATCGTGTATTCTTCAAATTTCTCCTAAGTTTTCTTGTGGCATTGGCTGTGGGGACTTTGAGTGGAGATGCTTTTTTACATCTCCTTCCACATGTAAGTATTAATTACTGTTTCATTTATTATCTCAAAGCAGAGAATTTGACATCTGTCTGTACTTCTTAGTGATAATTTTAATCCCTATTAATTAATACCTATTTGATGAGTCATTTCTCAACCTTGTAAAGTAGATTATTTGATGGAAAGTTTTTGCATTTGGAACTGCTTCTATTATGCATTTCACAGTCCTTACAGTGTAAAAACACCATTATCTTTCATCTATTTCTTTTTCTTAGTCATATATATTGCTAAATCAGTCATTGTTCCTTGAATGTAAGAATTTTGGATAAATGTTTTTAGTCACTTCTTTGCAATGCTGCCTCGTTATTTTCTTTTTCCATTTTAATGAACTTTATAGTTGGCAGAACTTGCTCACTGTACACTTTAAATGTGGAATAAATAACCCAATATTTTCTGTTATCGGCCACTTAATGTTGATTGCTTATCCATCATAACTTTTTGATCAGAATCAAGTATTTCTGAAATCCCGTGAAAACTTACTTGATAGACTTTGGAGTTACACATTGCTTTTATATATGGACAATGAAATTGGAATATGATTATTAAATTTCTACCTTTCTTAAAGCTCTTAAGCAGACATTCCCACCTGAATTCCCATACTGAACACATCAATAGCCAGTGAGAAGGAGAAGAATGTCAGACTTCCTTTAAAGAAGGAAATTGCTGCAAAGTTTCTTGTAGAAAACGGTGTATGAAGTCTGTGAGCTGTCTTAGGTGGGAAAGTAACTAGTGTGCTGGCTGTGGCTACTACTTAAAACATAATTTCCTTGATGCCATCAGGAGTTTTTATGGGGGCTGTTGTACATCTTGTATTGAGCAGCATGCACGTAACTGCAGTGAGGGGATGAATACCAGGTCTACTCTCAGTCCTTGCAATGTTTCTTCCTATCAGCAGATTTCTTCGTAATTATGGGGGTTGTATCCAGAGCGTTTACCCCATGAAAGTTGCTAAGTCTGGACTCCATACGTGAGGAAAAGAGTGTGAAGAATACTTTCTGTGTTTCTTATGTTATCAGTTCTTCTGAATATGACTTTCCCCATTTGGTTCTTCCCTTAGTCTCATGGAAACCATCACCATCACCACGAAAAACCTCTGCTTGAACAAAACAAAGGCTCTATGTACAAACATCTCGTTTTTCGAAGTACAGAGGAGAGTGCTTACCTGGATTCTACATGGAAGGGGCTTACAGCACTTGGGGGCTTGTATTTCATGTTTCTGGTGGAGCATTTGATCACTTTAATAAAGCAGTTTAAAGACAAGAAGAAAAAGGTAGAGAAACTATTATTTTGAAGCTATATTGTATTGCATGATCACTTCTGAATACACTTATGATACTCAAAAGTTTTTTATATCTGTCTGGATTTAATAGTGATTGCTGACTTGATTAGTGTTATAATTTCACTTATATTAGTGATATGTATACTTTAAAACTACATAATAACTCTTTTTTGTGATTCTGTTATGGAAGAGCTCTGAGCTATTTCCTTACCCAGACCTAGTACAGGCTTGACACCATAATCAGTTGTTTAATAAGCAAGCATCCAGTTGCGCCCTTTGTTTTAACAGTGATTTAAGGAGTTATTGTTCATTATTGACTTCTGACATCTCAAGACAGTTATATAACTGATCTGGCTTTATTTTAATTCTCATACTGGATGAACTAAGATGGCCTCATCCAGTTATTGTACGCCTGTTGAGGGGGTCACTTGCACAGAATAGGTAATGGTGGCAGTAAGTGCTTATGTAACTAGGTGTCCAGCTACGCTGTAGAAAGTGACTTCATTAGATAGTGTTCTGTTTGGAAACACAGTCTGCCAACCCCTCTCTTCTTTCCCTCCACTGCCCCCCCCCAAAGAAGAGCAATACAGCTCTCAGATTACTATGCTGCTTATTATGTGTAAGATAAGTAGTAACTGAATATGGCAGGTCATAAATGTTGGTAACTTTCCAGTTATTGGTAACTGAGTTCTTTAAAGGCTACTGTAGCCAGAAATAAACAATGATGGAGAAGCTTTCTCAGTAAAAAAAAGATACGTTAAAAGCTGGAAATATTTTAAGCTTTGCTTGAAGAAAATTAGTAAACTAATTAGCTTAAAAATAGCTGTTTTCTAGGCTACCACAATGACTGACAATCTCTGTTTAGTTGTATTGTTAAATTGGTAATTAAGGCAGCAGTCTTAGAACAGATGCCATGTAAGCCCTTGGACTTTGGTCACAAGATGTTGTGATGGTGGGGTTTATACTGAAGCTGAACTGTGAAAGCCAGGATACTTTCTGTATCTCTAGTTAAGTTTACTTGCCAAGAGAAGACAATGAAGAATTCCAAGCAAAGCAAGTTTTTTGTGTCCTCTTCTCAGCTACTGGGAAAAGATTTCCTGTTAAGACTAATTATGCCCTTTTAGATACTGAGTCACTGATCATAAATTGTTCTGATACAGATGTTAATTAGTGAGCAATGATTGGAGAGTTTACCTTGTTTTCCTTCAGTTCACAAAAAACCCCAACTTTATACTGACATTACAGTGGAAAAGAATTAGTGGAATAACTTTTACTAAGTATTTGATGTGTTTCTTATCTCAGAGGAACACCTCTGCTTATTCCTCATGCAAAAATGTGGGGTGTTTGTGTGAGGGTTTGTTTGGTTTTGAGGTTGTGGTTGGGTTTTATTGTGTGTCCTTCATATGGAGCCTGAGGGACCTTTATTGTCTTACTGTACTTAGCTGAGTTCCTAATGTTCCTCTTCTGTGCTCTTTATATGGCTCCCATATTGTCCTCTTTCTGTGCAGGCTACATAAATGTTGTGAATATAATGTTGCTCATGTATATCCTAAAAAAAAAAGTAAAATATTCATAACTGCAGTATTTTCTTTTGGAATAAGAAAAAAAATGAAGATGATGGAGAAAGTAAGAAGTTTTCAGCGAACGAAGAAAAATTAGACACAGATGATCGTAAGTCTGAATAATATTGCAGAGTTGCTATTTTGTGGCAACACAGTTGAAAAAAACCACCTGATTGATGGCAGCTCATAGATCTGCTTCTTACTGCAGATTGAATCACTACCTACTTGAATTATTTTCAAAACAAAACCTGTCTGTGCATTGATACATAGAGGACTAGCTCTATTTGCAGCTTTCCTTTAAAAAGAATCAATAGGATGGAAATAGTGAATTCAGTTTTGAAACCTTAAACCTTTTAATTCTTGACTTAGCAGCAGAAGTTGAAGTCATTCTATGAAGCTCTTCTGACTGTGCCTGTTGTAAATACAGCTGTACCTGCTGGCTTTTCTTCTCTTTAGAATATTACATGTTAGATGACGGAGTGGTCTGTTATTTAGATTTCTGTGTATTTTAGGTCTGGATTTCTTTAGTTTGAGTATTTATTTATAACCTAAAATCCTAGAGGTTAGTTGAGGTATGTGGATTGCAAGTGATCACATAGTCATGCTCTAGTGTGGTGTGTTTTGACTTAGAGGTGAAACTCTTGTAGCTAAAAGAAGCATTCAGTTTCTCAGAATAAATTTATAACTGATGAGAAAGTTCTCAGTAATGGAGAAAAAATAAGTGTATTTGTTCATTTAATTGCAGGGAAAGAATTTAGCAAGTTATAAGAGTTAATATAACTAACCCTAGTGTGGCACTTAAATTTGAGGATGTTTTATGATCTGTGGTGACTGTACTTCTAAGTGTTTATTTTTCAGTTGTTCAAACTTAAGGTTCTGTATTTATATGAAATATGAGTTTCCACAGTTATCTATAATGATATCCTCTTCGGCATTCTTAATCTTCAGCCTTAAGATGACTAAATGGCATATGCTTTCCAGACACTTTAGCTTTCTGGAGCAATTGAATGCATAGCATTCATGCTGTGAAACTGGGACATGGAGCCTTAAGCTGTTGTGTTTAAATTGCACTGGGTCTTAGATTAAAAACTTTTTCACATTTTAGGAGGCATTTGTGGCCATAGCGTAAGGCCAAGTGTAAGGCTTCAATTGTAAGTGACAGAAACTGAATTTTTCTCTTATTTTTTTCTTTTTTCTTTTTTTTTTTTCTTATTTTCATATACTGGGAATTATCTCAGAAATCTGATTAAAGAAAAAAGTTGTGGAAACCCTTGGGGAAAAAAACCTTCTGGTACAAGAAGTTAGGGTATAAGTCTCAACTTCTAGAAACTTGTTTCTACACTGCATCACTTACTCAACTTGTTCACTGTATTTTTCCTTCCTATATGATTTTAAAAATATGTAATGTTATACTCTGGGTTTTTGTAACAGGACCTGAAGGCTACCTAGGGACAGACTCTCAAGATCCATCGCCCTTCATTTCTCAGCAGCCAGCTGTGCAAGAAGAAGAAGAAGTGATGATAGCTCATTCTCATCAAGAGGAGGTTGACAATGAATATGTTTCCAGGGGCTGTAGAAACAAATGTCATTCTCACTTGCATGATACTCTAGGACAGACAGATTATCTTAGTCATCATCACCATGACTACCATCACATTCTGCATCACCATCATCATCAGAACCATCATCCCCACAGTCACAGTCAGCGCTACTCGCGTGAAGAACTGAAGGATGCGGGGATAGCAACTCTGGCATGGATGGTGATTATGGGAGATGGATTACACAATTTTAGTGATGGCCTAGCAATTGGTAAGTGTTAATTTTGACTCTACAGCTTTGTTATATGTGAGAACAGCTAAGTCTTGCTGTCACTTATCTCTCTAGTTCTTATCTCGCTTGTCTTTTTAGTAGGAACATAACTAGTTACTGATGGATCTTTGAAGCCTAAACTTTTCTGTGATAGCAGCTTAGAATGAATGAGAAAAGTCTCCAGTTTAACAACCTGGAGACCAATGACAAATGAACCAGAAATTATGTGCTTACAGATAAGTTTCTTTAGGAAATTTATAGACTTTGCTTATTTTTCTACTTTTAACAAAGTTAAAGCTAACATTTTTCAAAACTGAAGCTAGGCTTATAAAACAATATTTAGGGCTTAGAGCTGACTTTGTATTTCTGTGCTTGCAAGTGCTCAGCAATACTTTTTTTTTTTTTTAAGGTAAGCTTGTAATTTTGGTCACATACCAAGTATCATTGGCTTCTTTATTACTTTTTCTCTCCACCTTCACTTGTTATGCAGCAAGGTCAGTTTCTATACCTTGCACATCTGGCTTTGTCAATACTGAGCCCCAGTTATATGTCATGTGTAAGTTTCCCCAGAGCATTGGTGACTGGGAACATGGGACTCTGTTTTCAGAGCCTGAAGATTACACAAATGGATTGGACAAATATATATATGTGATTTTTGTGCTGTGGGAAGTAGGCATGCATTCATTTTTACTGTAAAATGAATTTGGACCAAGGGATTATGTTCACTAAGGTGCTTTTACAGTTTTGCATCGCAGTCCTGTCACATCCGGATTCTCAGATCTTCCCACCCACTGAAGAGCAGTTCTTCCTGGTGCTTGTACTAACCTTGCAGAGAAGGTCTGTGCTGCTTTTTGTATCCTAGGAATGTGTGACTAGGGAATTAATTAGTAGGACATTAGTTACCTATTATCTCTCAGAAATACGATTCATGGAGAAGATATCAATAAAGTCACTATATGTTGTCTTTATTCAGATTTTTGGATTAAGAGTGTCTAGATCAATTAAAGGAGGGTAGCATAAGTAGATTTCTTCAGACGCTTAGTGTGCTGTACTCAGTCTCAAAACAGGCTCAGTATCTCTTCTTGGAAAAGCATTAAAAAAACTGTAGTTTCTTAAGCACCAGTCGTACTCTGCTCAAAATCTTATTCTTAAGATAAAGCATAATAGTACTTTTTTTAAATTTAAACCAGTACGAACGGTTAATTTATGTGTAATCACAAAACTTACCTTTTTGTTCATGTCTTTATTTTTCCCTTACATGTTGTAGTTGTTCAGTCTTTATCAAAAAAATAACAGATTGATATTATATTTTGAATTTCTGGCTGAGACGTCAGGTTTGTGAATTCCCTTGTGGTTTCTAGGACAGCTAGACTACAGGTGTCTTAAATTTAAAAGGTTTAAGTTATAGAAAGTGAAGTCAAATCAGTAATCTTCAGTTTTTATGCTAATCCTTCGTAATCTTGACTTTAGTATTTAAGACTAATCGTTACAGGTATTGGATTCATTTCCAGCTTGTATAGCACACTGCGGTCAGTTCAGCAGTGTCAGTCTTTCTGTAAATTTCATTGTAGAAACAAGTTCATTCTTGTTTGAGGAGAAAACTCAATAATAACTATTTTCTCACAGTGGTACTTAAAGTTGTTCAGATTCAGTCAATTCAAAGTGTAATGGGAAAGAGATCTTCTGATTTAATCTCATTTTTGATGACTGTTGAAGCATGGAATGTAAATTTCCGAGCAAGACCAGTAGTGAAAATGTGATAGAAGGAGGAGGATTTGCATACAAATGACATGCAGAATCAATTACCTCTTAGCATTAGAGAGATTTGGGAAGGAGCTATGACTTTAGTTATGAAGGGAGGAGGGAGTTATGAGGAAGGCTAATAAAGGCTTATTGAACAAGTGAGAGCAATAGCTCTTAGAAGTCCTGCTGTGTAGCTTGCTCAGGCTAATGGAAATGTGGGTTTCCTTCAGGTCTGGATGTGCTCAAAAGTATCATAGAAAGACATTGATTTGATGATGATGTGGAAATGCCAATAGTACTTGTATAGTATCTTACCTGTATTTAAATGAAGCTGTGAATTCTTCTATGAAAATAGCTTTAGTCATAGTACCCCTTCACTTAAGTTCATTTCGTGTGATTTGTTACTCATAATTTTCCTCAAACCTGTTGTGCTAGCTATGTAGGAGTAACATTTAAAAGTGCTTATTTTTTTTATTAAAGCATGGAACAGTTGCAGCTAATTTGTACAAAATGATCTTTTGTGATTTGAACTTTTCTATTTATCTTCAATTAAATAACTGAAGTGCAGAACACGATTTTTACACTAATCTTGTGTATATTTTTTCTTTAGCTCTTTTTTGAGAGGTGATATCTTAAAAGTATGTTTTAATGACACTATTTAATAAACTACTTGAAAGGGGATAATACCAGATATAGTAGTGTGATCTTCAATTTGTTAATGCTTCAAGACATCTTTTTAGCAGTGAAAAATAAAAGTAGATATTCCTGTTATTTAAGCTTGTACTTTGGCTGCTGTGTATCTGTACATTATACAGCCATATCAGCGACCCAGGTACTTGGTACCAACACTTACCTTTGTGGTTGAAGGAAATTAGATTTACCATGTGTGATTAAGCTGAATTCTTGTATTTTTGGTTTTCCTCTAACTGATAAGACTGGGAAAACATTGCATGAGACAGCAATACAGAGGAACGTGTAGATTATTGAGGATGCAGGTATGAGAGAAGGTAATTACCTTCTGCCTTCTACTTACCTGGTCTCCTTAGAAACTGAAGCCCAATTGAATGCTGATGAATTCTCCTGTCTTAGGAGACAACTGTAGCTATCCTGTCTGTCTCTCAAAATCTGACTCCAGAACTATAAAGCAGTGTTTAAAGGTGGGGGAAACAGACCTATACCTAGAAAAGATTGATAGTATTCACTAATAACCTCTTTTCCTAGTCAAGTAGCAGTAAATCCTCTGACTTAACAGTTAATTACTGTGTAGACTCCTTGACTGCATGTTTTGGAGTGGAAACCACTCCCCTTGAGAGCTTGAGCTCCCCTTGAGCACAGATGGGGAGTTACACCGTGTCTGTGGCTCACCCCTTCTAGTGTTGCACTACTGTCCCTTAATAAGGAAAGTTTTATGTCCAGCCTGAAGCTCCCAAGTTGTGACTTGCAGCTTCTCCCCCTGTTGTGTCATCTGTCACTACCTTGAAGAGTTATGCTCCTTCTTATTTGTGACTTATAAGCTACTGCTAGACCACCCCTTAGTCTGGTGAAGAGAGAGGTTAAATACACCTGGCTTTCTCAAGCTTTTAGGCCTTGTGTTGTAGACCTCTGATCATCTTGTCAGCCTCTGTTGGACAGTATTCATATCCACCTTGAACTGGGACATCTCAAAGTGGACAGAGAATCCCAGGAGCCACCTCACCAGTGCTGCAATGGTTATGACTGTGTTCTTTGGATCAGCAGCTGCAACTGGGGACAGGGTTCTTTCTGTTGCTAGGCTTCACCATTTTCAAATTTTACCTATCTGGGAGTTCATTTTTCCTGTTCCAGTGCTGCTTTGGTCCTGCCTTCCTCTGTACTCTGAAGTGGCTTGGGCTCTTGCCACTGTAGAACTTTTTATGAAGACCTTCCCAATCCCCTGTTCATTATTGCTCATCCAGAGATGCCTACTTCTTGCATCTCCTTCACTGGGTGCTCCAGCATACACCCCAGAGATAAGGTTGCTGTGGCTGTCACTACAGTGAGGAGCATCAGTCACTTCTTTCAGATGAAGACCTAGACAGTAGTGTCCACCCTCAGGAGTTTAGATCTGGAGTTACATGCTGGAGTATTGGGGGTAGCAACCTTAGTGGAGAAAAGGGATTGTCTCCTGTGGTCTCATTGCCATTGTAGCTCTTCTGGAATGCTGCGTCCCTCGCATGCCAACGGCTGTGACATGACCTTGTGCCTCTGACTGCTTGTTGACAGCACCTTGTTTGCTGGCATACTCTTGGTAGGAGCTGGATATGGTTCTGCGGCACCCCTTGGTGAGTCTCTCCACGCAGGTGGGGACCTCCTGTGCTGTGCCTGAGCTGTGGTTCAGCTCCTCAGTCCTGCCATGCACTGCTTCCTCCTGAGCCGCTGTCAAATAAGAAAAATAGCAAGCAACAGAAGGAGTGGAGAAAAGAAAGATGAGGACTGTTGGACTAGTTTAGGTGGTTTTGGTTGGTTTATTTTTTCCTCCACTTAAATTATGAGTTCACTTTTTTACAAGCTGCCCAGAACTCACAATCTTTCACTGCTGATTTCATGTAACTATGGCCTCTCTTACCAATTGGCTTCACCTTTTTCTAGTGCCTGAATCTCAGAGCTAGTTGAAGTGCCGCCTTCTCTTTGTATCTTTAAAAAAGTGTTTTTTCTGACTGTATTTCCATTTATTACATATTTTTTGGGAGAGTTGCATTGTTGAAAGGTATTGGGCTAAGTTCACTATTAAGATAGTAAAATTTGGTTTGCTTTAGCTAATTGGGGGATTCTGTGTTACTTCTGATTTTGATACTTATGAATCATAAACAGCTATTCAGTTGAAGTGTAAATGCTTCCAGAAGTATAAGAAAGAAATTGAGAGAAAGTAATGTGGCCTAGTCTGGTACAAGCATATGTAACAATGCTTCCGTACTTGGTGTCTGAATATCCAGTAACATTGTTTTTTGTTTGTGTGTGTTTTTCCTGTCTCTTCATAGGAGCAGCCTTCACTGAAGGGTTATCTAGTGGTTTAAGCACTTCTGTGGCTGTATTTTGCCATGAATTACCTCATGAGCTAGGTAAGACCCCAATATTTTTGTATGCTGCAGGTATAGGTACTTACAGGTGGACTTTGAAGAATTACAAGTGATTTTATTCTGTGGCACAATAAAATTTCTTTGGAAAACTTTATCTGTGTCAGACCGTCTACTCAAGAATTCTTTTAACTTTTTTTAAAGATCATTTTATATATTAATCTTCCTTTTAAGAATCCAAGTATTTCAGCTACTGTGTTTAAAACTCAGTGTCTCTTGCAGTTACTTACAACTTGTTCTGTATAGTTTGGTTGTAGTTTCTATTCTCCTTAGCAACATAAATTGTGAATTGCAGGAGAATGCATGTCAATTTGCTCTTCTCACGTCTCTTTTCAAGTTTATTTTTGTGTTAGTGCTGTTAAAAGGAAGGTCACAATTAGTCAAACTCTTCTGCATACCATTTGCTCCTTTTTCATTAAGTCTTGCAAAGAACTTCTGTAGCTCTAAATTAAACTTGGAACTACTTAGAAATCTTTTCTAGAAATTGTTTGTCTTCCAAACTCAAGTGATTGAAATTCATGACAATAATTTCTTATGGAAATGCATGTGTCTTACACTGTAGTGTTCAGCCCTTTTGCAGGGCAGCTCATGAGAACAGGACGTAGCTGCTTAATTAAACTGGAATGAAGCTCATCTTTCCAATTGTTGAATTATTTTGAATGTGCAGCTGGTATTTCTCTCTTAGCTGTCATGACTACAGTCATACCTAGTGTATAGAATGAGGGAAGAACAGCTTGCTTGCACTTTTTAAGGTTTAATTCCCTAGAAAGTAGAATATTCAATTTCATTTAATGGAGCTTGTAAACCAGTATGTGTATACATCGAACTGCTTATTAAACAGTTTGATATATTTGTATGGCTGTGCAATAATGTTATATAGAAATACATTACTTTGGAGAAAATGTACCTGGTTTTACGTTATAGGAGGATATATCCTATATATAGGATATAGATAAGAGCAACTAGTATATATTTCCTATATATAGGATATATATGAGAATAATTATATAATTATATATAATATGATATCTTAATATAAATGGAAATCATTAAACTTCTATTAATTATGTGTATTAAGTGTTGTTAGTACAAATATGCAGAATTCATGTTATGAATCTGTTAATTTTAGATTCAAATGTTCTGTTGGTTAGGGAAGCAAGAAAAATATTTTAAAATTTAAATCTTTTTAAAATTATGACAAAGCTTGATAGAAATACTTTCTTTAATGGAGGCGCAGAGTAGCATAGGAATACTGAAACAAATGGTACTAGCTGAAGGTAGCTGGGGATAAAATTGGATCATTCTGTTGGTAATGCTCAACAATATTTATAACAGCTCAATATCTTGTGGGAAAAGCTGTTGTAACAAATTACTCAACTCAGCTTTGAAGATTGCTTTTGTTTACTTTAACTGGAGATAGCCTACATTTTTATACAGAATCCATTTCATTTCCAAATAATCTTATTTTACTCTGTTTTAGATCTAATTTATCTAAACAGCAACAAGAAAAAAATATCTTTGGAATGATGGAAAACGTGTTACAGACTGGTAGTCTGTCATTCCTTCAAGTGAAAATAAGATGTTACGAATCTTTTACACAAATTAATGAAGAAATTATTTCTAAATTAAATAAAACAGCTAGACTTAAAGTACAAAGAGCAGTTACAGGATAATAAATGGAATCACCACTACTGTTTTATGCAATTAAGTGGGGAATATTTTATTTTAGAAGCTTCTTTAGAATGTTCATGCATATTGGGTACCACAGTATTTTACACTGTTGGTTTACATGCAAACTACTCTAAAAGCTGACTTTAGGTTCATAAACTTACAATGTTTGCTGATGTTTTGTTTCGTCATGTGCACTTTTAAATTTTCTGTCCCTGGGTGTTTTCTGATTTTATAAAGGAAAAAAATAAGGCAGACAACAGCATAAAAATCTTAGCAATCCTGTAAGTAGGAAGAGAACTCACGAATACTGCAGTAGTTACCTGAGGATGAGAACTTTTGTTTTGTTTTTTTTTCCCCTGTTGTAGGAGATTTTGCTGTACTTCTCAAAGCCGGTATGACTGTCAAGCAAGCTGTGCTCTATAACGCTCTGTCCGCTATGCTGGCCTACCTTGGAATGGCGACCGGGATTCTCATTGGTCATTATGCAGACAATGTTTCCATGTGGATATTTGCACTTACTGCTGGGTTGTTCATGTATGTGGCACTTGTGGATATGGTAAGTGGATAGACCTACTCAAATTTATATAACATAATTTAAGAATTAGTACTGATTGTGTTTTGATCTCAAAATACATTCTTCCATGTTTTCTTCCTCAGTAACTTTGGTGCTTGAAGATACTGATAGGTATGCAGTGTAAGAGCAGTGTAAGAGTGTTTCTCCCTTAGTTGTTAAACAGAGGCAGTTAACAGCAGAAGTAGGGTAAAAAATTTGCTTCTGACAGCTATAGTAGATAGCCAGTAAGGCCACAAGCTGCACACACCACATGTGCTTCAGCTTTTGTATTAAATCATTACTGCTTTTTGGGATGGAGACAGAATTTTATTTAAACCTATACTGTACCTCAGAAGAATGTACAGAAGTACAAAGTAGTGAAAGCTTAACTATCTTAAGAATAAAATTCTTGGTGTGGTTTGATTAAATCAGTTGGTAAATAAGCCAGCAATTTACTCAGGATATGATTAAGACATCAGCGTAATTATAATGAAAACAGTAATTAGAACATCACGGATTCTCTCTGTTTCTAAATATGCAAGTAGACTCTGATAATGTTGTTCATGTTGAGTGACACCTAATTAATGCAGTCAAGAGGAAAGAGCAGAGGAGCAAGACTCTGCTACCTCATGCCTCACAGTTGAAGAACTGAATTTGACGTAACTGTTTATTTTGAAGGTATTTAACACTTTCTTGTTTGTTTAGGTGCCTGAAATGCTCCACAATGATGCCAGTGATCATGGATGTAGCCGCTGGGGATACTTCCTCTTACAAAACGCTGGAATTCTGTTGGGTTTTGGGATAATGCTGCTTATCTCCGTATTTGAACATAAGATTGTATTCAGTATAAACCTCTAACCCTTATTGCCAGAAAGACAGCTTGGTGTTAAATTTAAGTGGTAGGTTTTTTTCTATTAAATTCCCTAGTGGAGAGGTACATTTGATATAGACTAGATATTTTTATTGGTGTGCTTTGTGTCCCTCCCTCCCTTCTCTCCCAGTAGGACTGGATACTGTAAGGCTTTTTTTTCACTTGGGATTTAGCATTGCATATGGTACTGTGGAAAGTTGTACTTAGTTAAACATGGTGAAAGTGCCAAATCTATTAAAGGAGTATTGTCTGGGGTGCCAGGGTTTTTTTTTTGTAGGACAGTTATTTACTGTATGTGATTATATGTAACATTTTTTTACTTCAATGGTTTTGTTGGCTTAAAGAAATAAAATGACAGTGGTTTTTATTTTAGCACAATCAAAATCAGTGGATACCAAGGACAGTGAGCAGCGTAAAACAAGAAAAAGACATGTAATGCATAGCATATGTTTATATTGGTAGAAACTCATCTCTTCTGCATCCACCTAGTTTACACGGAGTGACAGATGAGTCCACTCCATCCTTTTTGTGGTGGTTCTTCTCTCAATATCTTGTGGTTTCTTTGTGTCTTATTCCAGTTAGCTTCTACTTCAAACAAGTTTTTGTGAGATCCTGTTTTAAGTGTTCATACCAAATGTTTTACTTGATTAATCCTTTCTGATGTGAGCTGCTCTTCACCAATTGTTCAAATCAGCAACAAAAGTAGAGCTATTAGACTGTAAAAGCATAGCTCTAGCTTTAATACACATAAATTCCATCAAAAAGACTTTTGAAGTAGTCCTATAACCCACTTACGTTGCCTGAAATGGCAAAGGTATATTTTATCTGTTATCAAGAGGAGGAGTGCTTCAGGCTGAGACAAACATCCACTTACTACAATAATTTCCTTAAGTAAAGTGTTGATTTACTTTAGGAAATGAGCTGAGTGAGAGAGCTGACAACTTCTAGTTCAGTGTGATTGCACACAAACCTGTGCTTGCAAGAGAGTTATATATTGCAACAACTAAAGCTCAGATCTAAAATAGCAAAATTTCTTTGACACTATATATAGGGAAGCAGCACGATAAGGATAATTGTAAGTCTATATGTAAGTATGTAATTTGAGCTTACAGTCTTACTATTTCGTAACTGAAGGAAAAGGATGAAAAAGACAATAGCAAAATAAATAAATTCCCCATTTCAGGGAAGGTGAACATTAAGCAACTTTACGTAACAGAATTATGCTACCTTAACTAGCTAGCTTTTAAAATCCCAGAAATAAACCAATGGGATCCTATTTCCAATTCAAGTTTACCACTGTTTCACATCATCAGCTGAATAAAAAGTTTGAACAGAGGAAGTATTTGAGAATCCCATGTCTGAGGGGTTAAAACTAGCCAAAGCTAGTGTACCACCTCACAAATAGATGTTTGGAATTAACTGAGAATTTTGTTTTAGTTGGAGGCGGCAGTCTTGTTTTGTTTTTTTATTTATTTACTAGTTAAGAAATGGAGATCACAGGATTTTCTGCAGCTGGTGTAATATTAGCTTTTCCTCCTCCTTGAGTCTCTCCTCAGGTTAACAAGATTGAGATTTGATCTTCTCACAGTGGTGAAATCCTGTTCCTTGTCTCCTTTGAAGTCCGGGAGTAGAGAAAGGTGCACTTTCTTCAGCTCTGCTGATGCATCCTCGGGGAGCACTGAGCTGTGGTGGGGTCTTGCCAGCACCCCCAGGTATGCTTGCGTATGAACCTATCTCTTTCTTGGTGAGCAGTTGTTTGGAGAGAACAGAATTCTTTCCTGGGAGCGCTCATTTTCCTCTCCCTGACTTGATTTCCATCACTAGAAACTCCTGTGGTGCTGGGCTGTCATCTCTAACAAGAACACAGACAAAATGTTGGATGGCATTCCTTCCCATCATCAAGCACTTCACTTTTTGCATTTCTTTTGTTCTCTGCTATTGCACTTTGAGCATCAGGACTTCTGTTAGAAGCATATCTCTGAACAACGGGTAGATGCAGTCTGCCAGAGGGGTTCTCGAGCTTGAGGTGCAGAAGAGTCATGCCGTGGTACAACAGCCATCTACTTGGTTTTCATAGCATCTCCTTGATCATTCTGAGCTTTTTTCACTCTTTCTTATAGCACTTGTATGCCAGTGTTCCCAAACTTGAATTTCTAGAATCTGTATGATGAAAAATGGATATATATCTGACTGTTGCTTCTGTATCTCTTAATCGGAGGTGGTAACTTCTTTAAGTGATCTAAATTCCTATGACATTTCTGCCCTAACCTGCGCTCTGATGATTTCATGACTTTTAGCCATAGTTTTAGCTACAACAAACCCAGCTGCTGATCTTCATCTTTCCTTTGCTTGAATACCAGGATCTTTGGCTCATGGAAAGCTGTTCCATTTCTGGTGTGTGCATGTTGCTGCTTTCTTTAGAAAAACAGGAAGTTCAACCCCACCCCAACATGAACACACACACTGAACCTGCCAAACTGAATTTTTCATGCCCTGACAACTGCCTTTTCCAAGAGCTCCACTCTTGGCAGTCCCACCTCGTTCCAGATCTCTCAAAATGTGGCTGCTTTTCCCCTGGAAGTCTCTCCCTGATGTCTTTCCATGCAGTTGAACATGCTGCCCTTTGGAATGGTCTGTCTTGACCCTATCCTGTTTAAATGAGTCTTGCCTTTGCTGGGGTTAGTGATGCTGGTCACCACTGGAGCTGATGTGTCTCAGTTCATGCTCCTGTACTGCTCCTCATGAGCAAGATGTGTTCCTGGGCAAAAACCCTTCAGTACAGTTTCACCCCCTCTTCCCTCCAAACCTCTCATCACAGCTCTGTTCTGCTGAAATGCAGTGACTGAGGTGCGACCTCACTGCATCCAGTGGGTTTTGTAGGTCTTGGGCACTGTGCTTATCAGTTTACTAGATAAACTGGTGGTTTATCTAGTAAACCACCATAAATTCCATGGGTTTAGCCTGTGGGTCTTTCGCCTTCTGTCCCGCACCCTCAGCCCTTACGGATGTTGGTATGGTCCATCTCTTTGGTCATGAGAGACTTCAGACTTGGCTGGGTCCCAGCTCCATTCACTTTGAGTTTTTTCACTAGTGGTTTGTGTTAGTTAGCCCACAGCCTTAATAACTTCTTGTTCAGCTGGGCTTTCCTTGTCCTGCGGGTGGCTGTGAAACATGAAGCAGGTGTGTTCTCAAAGAGATTTTTAAGATGGATGGCTAAATGATGGAGATAAATATGAGTTTCAGCCAGTTCTTGGCTGGCTTTTGATCTAATCAACTGATGTTAAAATATTTGCCTATCAAAACTGGCACTAGAATATCTGCATATCAAAACACATTGCTAAAGTAACAACCTGAAAAATAAATTGCCTTTGGAGCTTGTGGGCAGAAATGGCTCAATAAGCTACACAAGTGTATCTTGCCCATTCGGTGCTCTTCAGTCTTTGGTGGAGACATGTCCATGACGGGCAGCTGTCCAGACTAGTCACTGGGAAGGCTCTAGAGAGAAACCTGCTGTATGTTTGTACCAGCAAGTTGACAAAAGTTTTTTTTGGGTTTTGTTGGGGTTTTTTTTTGGGGGGGGGGGGGACATTTGTTGGGGGTTTTTTGGGGGGGGGGGGGGTGTTGGTTTTTTTTGGGGTTTTTCAATTTGTCAGCCTTATAAAGTAGAATGTGCATCTGTTATGATGTGCTTGCGTTGAAAGTCCTCCTGGCTTGGCAAACCGATGGGGCAGAGCCTCTGAGCAGCCCTTCATTTTCATGTGTATGTTTTTGTGCAGCAGTTTGGAAGGTGCACGGCCCTTCCTGCTGAGAAACGGAAGTATGTCTGCTTTGTGTATCTGTCTGTACCTTAATTATCACAGAGACCTTAATTTGATGTGCTGTTACAGCTGCCTTATTGAGTGCCCATGCCAGATGCAGGTAAAGAGAGTAGGTCAAGCAATGCTGGGTTTAAAGTTATTTTCATTGTGACAGGTTCTTCTAAAGGTTTTGGCCTGTGTTTGCACAGGAGAGGAAGCTGCTGAGCGCAGCCAGAGTTTAAGGAAGGTGTGGAAGTTCTCGCGGGAAGGGTTTCCTTGCCCTGGGGTGGCCAGGGCACCTCGAAGTGATGCCCGATGTCTTGTGGGAACCCAACTGGGCTAGTTTTATTTAAAATGTGGTCAAGGCTAATGTGTAATTCACAGTGGCTCTTGTCCTGCCTGAGGTGAGGGAGCAGCATACTTTAAATTTCTGTGGGGGAAAAAAAAAAAATGGGTCATTCTGTTTGTTGCAAGCGAGGGACAAACAGGTGTTCTGATGAGGTGTGTGTTTATTGAAAGTGCTGTTTTGGTCCATGTGTGCTCGCTGTGACTGTATTGCCCTCTGCTACAGAAAATAAACCACTGAACCAAGTGCTGGGTTTTGAGCGTTTTCCTCACAAAAAAAAAAAAAAGGGAAAAGAAAGAAAAATGACGTTTATTTACCTTTAGTACAAGGCCTGCCTAGCCCTGCAACTGTTCCCTACGCACGGGGGTGGGGGCGAGGAAGGATTTTGCCGTGGAACCCTTCTCGCCCTCCCGCGGCGGCCGAGGGGCGGTGCCGGGGGCCGGGCCGGTGGGAGCGGGGCGGGGCGCGGGAGCTGGGGCGGCCGGGCCGTCATCGCTGGGCGCCGGAAGTGCGGGAGGCATGGCGGCGGCGGCGGCGGGAGGCGCGGAGCGGTATTTTACACGCTGGTACAAGCCAGGTACCGCCGGGCGGGGACCGGGACCGGGGCCGGGGGCGGCCGCGTCGCGGGCGGTCACTGGTGTTTGTGTCCCGTTGCAGACGTGAAGGGGCGGCCGTGCGAGGACTTCTGCGTGCTGCAGCACTCCAACAGGCGAGTGGCGGGGCCGGGGAGGGGGGCTTGGGGGGCCACCCACAGCCGCCGGGTGCCGGCCCTCCGCAGCGAGGGGCTGAGCCCCCGCAGCCGCCCCGCTCCGTCCCGCGGTGCTCGGGGCAGCCGCAGCCCCCTGCCGTTCGGGGTGTCGGCCCCACGGGCGCCCCTCCGGCAGAAGCCGCTGGCGAGGGACGGGTGGACAATGCCAGGCCGTCCGGGGTTTTTCTGGAGGATGGGAGAGCGGCAGCGATCTTAGGCTTCCTCTGCCCTTCTTTAATTACCGCTCCAGTACGAGGAGTGGGGCTCTACGACTGCCTCGAAGGAGGTTGCAGAGAGGTGGGTGTTGGCCTCTTCTCCCAAGGGAATAACGACAGGACCAGAGGAAATGGCCTGACGTTGTGCTAGGGGAGGTTTAGATTAGACATCAGGAAGAATTACTTTCCTGAGAGGTGGTCAGGCACGGGAACATCCTGCCCAGGGAGGTGCTGGAGTCACCATCCCTTGGAGGTATTTAAGAAATGTGTAGACATGGCAGTTCAGGGCATGCTCCAGTGGCTGAGATTGTAGGGTGGTTTTTTTGTGTGTGTATGGTTGGAATCGGTGATCTCAGAGATCCTTTCCAACCATGACGATTCTTTGATTTGCCCTGAATTGCCCAACAGATTTATTTATTTTTTTTTAAAAGCCCCTTCAGTGTCTGTAGTGCTGCTTTCCAGTCCCAGCATCCTCTGCTGCTGGAAGGGCCCTTTACATTGTCTTCAGTGGCAGAAGAGCATCGTTTTGAAAGGCTATGTCTAGAAGTAATCTGCTTAACTTGGTTTCTAAGAAATTAATTAGCTCAATTTGAACAAACATTTTACTTTTTCTATATACTACTTAATTGCTTTTAATGGTCCTTCCCTGTACTACAGGCAGTGACTGCAAGGTAGGAAATAAATTGCCATACATTGCTGCTGCTTTGCTGGAGCTGGGTATCCAGTCGTTTGGATGGGATACATCAGCCCTGTACCTGCTTTGGACTCCTCTTAATAACCCTCCCCAGCTCCTGCCCCACAGCTACAACCTGTCCTGGCTGCAGGTGACTTGGTGGCATTGGGGCTATCTATCTATCTCTGGAGTGTTTAGTGCCTGAGGGAAGAACAGAACTTCCATCTGCACAGAAACGGGCAGTGCCAATCCCCATGTGCTGAGGGAAGCCAGATGGAGACCCTGGCTGTCCCCAGTGGGTTGCCTGCTCCTGTTAGGAATTTAGTGTTGGAAAGGGCGTGCTTGGCAGAGCCATTGGTGCCCTCGTTGCAGCCTCCAGAGCTGGGGCTGTTTCATGCCGTTCACTTTCTCGTTCTTTGGAAACAGAAAACTGGAGTAACAGGTATGACAGCAACAGCGAGGACGGATGGCCTTGCATTTGCACTAAATATGTAATCATTAGTCTCAGTTGTCTACTATAAAAACCTTTCTATTGACAACAATTTAAATCCTGTTGATATGGGAGGGGGAGGAAATAATAAAAATAGAACCACTTGTTCAAATGTCTATAAAGATTATTTTGCTGTTTTGACTTCTGAAATATCAGGGCCATTGCCTTCTATGGCAGCTTAGCCAAATGCTCTATAAAAAGTATTTTACCATTATTTTGTGTGGGGCTGTGGCTTGATTAGGTATTTCCAAGTGGTGTAAAATTCTTTGTGGATATATTTTTTTTGCCAGGCCTCTAGTAGAGGTAACAGCTTGAGAAAAGGGGAGGAGGGAGCTTTTCTGATCCCTGTGAGCTGCTGGGAGATACTGAAAGGGTTCATCAGGATCCAGCTCCCTCTGGTGGGAATTCATAGAGGGATGTGACAGTGCGGGGAGATGGATGCAGCATCCACACTCAGGGAAAGCTCTGGTTCTGTGCCTTGGTCTTCTCTACAGTTACCATTCTGTTAAGTCTGGTCCTTGCTCTGGGTTTTAAACTTCTCTTGAACAGAACCACTCCATCGCTGTTCAGTTACTGGCAAGTTCAGGCTCTGTGTGTTTGTGCATCAACCACGGTTCTAACCCGATCTCTGCAGCTGGGCTTGTCCCAAGCTCTCCAGTTCTGTGACAAAAAACAACCCTCCTTTAGAAGAAAGATAAAATGCAAGCAGCAGGTTAGCTAAAGCACGGATCAGCAAAGGATTCATCTGCTGTAACTACTGCGCACTACCGGCCTGTAGCTGTTCTGAGAAACATTGCCCTGAGTTACATTTTCCTACAAAAGCATACTGTGCTTTAATTTTGATTGTCCTGAGTATCTACCTCAGCTGTCCAAAAACAAATGAACCAAGTCTGCTCGCATGGGGTACAACAGATAGAAGAGCTCTAGTGTAGTACTTAAGGACTGTGGTTCTGTCTAAGAAGTGCACTGCTTTTGATGAGCAGGTCCAGCGTCTCAAAATAAAGCACTTTCTGGGGGTTTGCTTTAGGTCCAAATGCAATTCAGTTTGGTACAGCAGATGTCAAGTAAGATGCCCTGAAGCAAGCAAATCTGATTTGATCCTTTTCTGACGTTTTTGTAAGTGGGAAATTAAAATTTGTTTCTGGTCTACAGCCAAGAATTATCTTGTTAGCTCAGGTAAACTGTGTTCTTGGTTACCCTACTCAACACCCATGCTGTTGCCCAGAGCCTCTCTGTCCCTGCTTCCTCCCTGGGTCTGGTAGGTGCCCGTCCTGTGACTGAGTACCAGCTTGACATTCCTGCTAAACTAGAAGGAAGAAGACTGTCCTTACACAATGAAAGTAAAGAAGAGCTTTTACAACACTGGAAGTCCTGCAAGCGTTTTAGACTAGGAGCCCAAATGAAGTAGTTGATACCAGTTTTAAATCCTACCAGAACAGGCAGCGGTGGCTTCTCACAACTACAGCGTAATAATTACATTTCTTGTTGCAGAATCTGTGTCATCACCTTGGCAGAAGCCCATCCTCTTCTTCAAAATGGAAAGACAATTACAAGCATTAATTACCAAATCAGTGCCAACTGTAGCAGGCTGCAGAATAAGGTGTCTGGGAAGTCAAAAAGGGTATGGCTTTTTGATTTGTTTGTTCTCATTTTCAATTCTCACAGGGCCTGAGACTTTCTGTCCTTTCTAGGATAGAAAGGTACCAGGTTATCTTCGCATTTTATTTTAAAACAGCTCCTCCGTAGTTAAATAATTTAGACTTTTCTGAGGAGGTCCCCATCTAACTGTCCCAGCCAGGGTCTTACAGTGCTTATACAGCAGCGGTGGTTTCCAGTGTTGTTCAAAGCAAGGCTAACAGTTGCTTTTAGTCATTTTTTCATAGTGATTAGAGGGACTCAGACATGCCTTCATACATAAAAATATGTTTCCACCAAAACACCAAGGACCTGGGGACTGTTTTTGTCAAACATACCTTGATAGCAGATGGACTAGTTCAGTTTGTTCCATGGTTGGTTTTCAAATGTGGTGTAATCTGGCTATACTAAAATCAACTGTGCTTTTTTTTTTTTCCTCCTCTCTTTGCTGAGTTTAATCTGGTCAAACTACAACTCTGCTATTCCACAATAAACTTAATTATGACTAAATTTGTAAGCTCTTACAAGCTTCTAATCTATTTGTGCCCATCAAAAGTTGTCTTATTCCCTTCTGCAGGGAAGCACAGCATGTAGGTTGCAAAGCCCTGTTACTATCACACCTCCTTGCTTTATTCTGAAGCTCACCAACTTCTTGTGTTGCTGATGGCAGTATTTTAAAAAGCCCGTGTAATTAAAAATGTATACATATGTGTGTGTATGTGTACATATTTTTTTTTATTTTTTTTTCAAATGCAGGGAGCTCAGTTTTTAACAGAACTTGCCCCTCTGTGCAGGATATCTTCATCAGATGGAGAGGAATACACCATTTATAGGTAAGGTTTTTCCCTTTTTGTCTTCCCTTGATGTAGCGTGCACTTTTACTGAAACTTAACACCTTCACAGCTGTATACGAGGGCGTCTGATAGAAGTGAATGAAAACATTCTTAGCAATCCAGCTCTTCTACAAGAAAAGGTAAGAAACTTTTTTGCTTTTTACTTTCTAACTTTTATTTTACTACTAACTTTAGTCTTGCATTTTAGCCATCGACCGAGGGATACATCGCAGTGGTTCTACCCAAATTTGAAGAAAGCAAGAGTATAACTCAAGGACTTCTGACACAGAAGGAATACAAGGAAGTGTTGTCGAAACGTCTTAATTCTTCTTCATGAAATTAATTATACAGGTATCACCTGTATTTGATACTAAATAAGCTACTTCTTTTGTACACTGTAACTTTTATGGTATTGAAAGGCCTACTGTCTGTTTTTAAAAGTGGAACTTAAACGCTTGTTTCATACTAGAATAAAACAGTTCAAATAGTTTGTATTAAAATTTGCTTTCTCTTTCTCTCAATTCTAGCAAGTTTTAAATAAGAACAGAATGATATATCGGAGACTGTTCATGTTCCACAGGTAGCTTTGCTTCTGTTCAGTGCAGCCGTAACACATACAGAAAAGTCACATGATTTGGCTATCATTTCATTTAGCTAAACTAATACAAAAGTGAGAAAGGTGAACTGAAAATAAAAATCCATCAGAAGCCTATAGATAAAGAGCAGATAAACTTGAGAGTATGTATTTCATACCATGTTATATTTTCATACCATCCTGAAGTCAAATAATGCCCTTTGTACAGAAGTTTGTCATAACCAGTATCCATTTTTTTAAAATTTCACATAAAGTTAATCACTAAAGTCTACATAATAGTTCAGTGGTTCTACATGCAATTCAAATTCTGCTCAGATAAGTTTTAATAAAAAGGAAGCAACAGCTGCCATCTACAAATAGAGATGGTAAAAAAAAAAGGGGGTTGAGTCACTTAAAAATACACTTTTGGAAATATGAATCATGTCAAGAAGACTAGAATTCAGTGGTGCAGCTGCAGAAAGAAGTTTCTTTTCCCTAGAACTACTTCATTGCAGGGGTAACTTATAACTAAGATAACATTTCAGTGCTTTAGGCCACAGCCTTTCAGACTATATTCCTGATTCTGCTTTAGCAAATACATAGACTGAAACAGGCCAGAGATGAGATTACAGACTTCAACAGTAGTGTTACATACAGCATACGCAGCACAAGGTTCTTTACATAAAATGTCAATTAGCAGCATCTTTGGGTTGAAACATCCATTAAGACATTCATAAGCATTACTTACAAAACCATTATCAATAGTGAGCATAGGAAAGGCATTCACATTATAAAAATACATAATGATTAGACCTGTTGGTGCTGTAATTGCTAAGTAATGGGACATCTATTAGATGTGACAAAGGTCAACAGTTTTAATTCAAATTAACCTGGTTTGACTTTCCACAAATGAAAGCAATATTGAAAATTTAGCAAGTGTTATTACCAACTGGGAGTTCCTGCATTTCTAAGTGCTGTAATTACTTGCTCTCTAAAAATGTCATGTTTGTTACATGATTTTCTAAAGACTTGATGCCAAATGTCTCAGCTCTCCTTTCTGGAGTGTGTGCATTTGTACCAGCTCGTATTCTGTCTTCTCTCCATGGTGGAGCAGGTTTCAGACAGCCATTTCCTGCTTTATTCTGCGTATATATAGATAAAAAAAGATTTCTTAAAAAACAAGAACAAAGCCAACCAAACAAAACAACAAACCAAACAACCCCTGCAACCTTTAAAACACTGCAGATGAATGAAGTACTCGCCTTTCTCAGCAATCTGCAGCAAAGCGGAAGAAGTTGGCATAACAGAGTCATCACGTTCGTTGTTTTCAGAATGCATGCATCAACCTAAACAAAATAATTAGAGTAGAATAAGACCACTGTTTATTTTTATTAGGCAATTTTTTAATGCATGAGATGATTATTTCATTCTTGAACAGGTAATATTTTTGTTTCATAAATACCTTCTAATCAAAAAATTTTGCATTGCCTTTTTGAATTTCTCTTTACAGTATGTGTAAAGCAACAGCTTCCCTTCTGTTAAGCCAACTCTTGAGCTAGGAAGCAGAAGGGAATGACACATAATAATATAATATTAATATCATAATATTAATCAGTAATATAAGTGTCTTGGAAAGGAGCTCTTACCATCTAAGTATGATTCACCACAATTCTTCATGGTTTTCTTTTTAGTTTATGTCCTGTCAGCATGAGTTAGAAAGCCATACATGCTTGTAACCCTTACCTTGATATGAATTACACTGAAAATTAGCTAAATCTTAAAGAATTTGAGTTTATGCCTCAAGTCTAACACTTAGCACAGGTCACAAATTAAGAAACATTAATTTGATAGGCTATTATCCCTATGTAGCAATACATCACTGTATAAACAGACCGAAGTTCTCTTTTAGTTTAGCTAGAGAGTCCAAACCAAGCAGTAGCCCTCAGGTGCTCAGCTGGGTTTTGAATGGCTTTGATGGGCTGGACAGTTTGAGTCCCTGCTGGAAAACTGAAGCACCTTTTCCATAGCTCCCTGGAAACAAACATGTAGGTGCAGAGGAATGGTCTTGCTCACACTGATCATATTGCTGATCAGGGAAGTTCTTCAAAAATCCTGACCTCTATTCCCCACTGAAGTTTGCAGATCTACTTATGGTGGTAACAAGGCTGAAACTTTTATGGCAGCTGTATACGTATTTACTTAAAATAAGCACAAATAGTATCAGAATAAACACTGGGGAGTCTAGGGTAGACTCTACCTACTAAGAAGCAAGCAAGCATGTATTTCAGTAATAGAGTCTTTGGGGTTTGGAATTTATTACATTTATGATAAGCGTCAATCAGATCAGAATAACACTAATTATTACAGTGGTGGAAATACAAATTACCTTGATAAATATTATACCTTTCTTAGTGAGGTACACTTAATTGCAGTTTAGGTCTCTGAATGAAGTGCTAGTGGGTTACAGGATTATTACTGTAACCTAGTGGATTACAGTATTATTATATACAGTATTACTCCATCTTGTATTATTCAGCTGAGAATTCTCAGTTGCAGCAAGATAAAATTCCAGTACCTCTCTTTATCTAGCGGGTAAGTTGAGGGGGATGTTGATAGAAGTTCTCTGAAAAAAGTTCTCAGCAGTAAAAATCAATATGAAGTAGTGAAAGCCTATGGACATCTTTTTTTTGTTTGTTTTTAAGGGCAGTCCAGGGACATTATTGTCTTTGGAAACATTCCTGTAAATGCCTTCACTAATGGTGAAATCCAAAACCCAAATGATAATTTCAGTACTTTTAGTAAAAGGAAGGAAAAAAATAATACTATTACTTATCTAACTGATTCTTAGACAGTAAGGTTCATAAGTTAGGGGTAGGGAAACTGTTCCTTAAAACACTAATATCAGTGATGTGTCTGAGGCCAGTGGGCCAGTTACACAAAACTTGGATATCCACGCTCCCTACAGAAAACATTCATGTAAACCTGCAGAGTAATCCTACCCAAGGTATCTGCTGGTAGCCTGCCATGTATACTGGGTGCCAGTCTATCATGTTTTGTCTCCTATCAAACTCTCAGCATGAATGAGGGGGTTGGGTCAGATCAAGCTAAACTTCACTGGACCCCTTCTCTGCTGTTGAGCGGAGAGGTGTGGGGAGAAGTCTAGAAAACAGTAGTACCCAGGCTGAACAACATCCTTTCCTGATGCAAGATAGTGCAGTAAATGGCTTAGGTTACAGTTATCAGTGAGGAAAGTCAAAATAGACAAGAACATTTTAAGCAAGAGGAACAGTTCTGGCTGCTCTTCCTCTATATTTCGCACATCAGCTTCTCAAGTTGAAGTAAATTCCTCTCCTACACAAGTAAGAGCAATTATTAATTTTTATGGTCAATCCAAGAAGTTCAGCTGTCATGAACTGTTTCATATTTTAACGGGAGCATAAATTAGTAAGTTACTATATTTCAAAACGTTAGGTCTTACTTTCACAATACATACAGCTTTTACCTTACCTTTGTAAATGTAGCGCTTTTACCCTGAACAGAGGTCTTAGCTGTTATCTGCAGCTGCTTGCACATAGAGACCAGTTTTTCAGCCTCCAACAGAAGCAAAGATTTGTTGTCATCGCGTACCTGAATTTGGGAGGACAAGGCCACTCTGTGTTATAGACTCCAACGTTAACGGAGAAGGCAATCAGCTGTTAAGCAGTATTACTAGTGCCGTAAGCTGAACGGCTGATCTAGAGGTCATACATCACCTGATCGGAAAAGGCATGAAGAGCTGAAGCAAGCTTTGTGCCCTCTGCAGCAAAAATCTGAAAGGGGGAGAAAGCACGTAACAAAATGAACCACAATGAAAGATCAGGCTCTTTTCCCTTGGTGTTCTAATGAACAGTGTGCTATAAAATAAAAAGGCAGCAGGAAATACCTGTGATAGTTGTTTACATTTTATAATTAAAGTTAGCAGTTTGCCATGACTTCTGAAATAATATGCTACACTAAAAATGGCCATTCTCCCAGATAAGCAGAGTTTAAAGGCTTTGCCTTTACGTATTTAAAAAGACCAAGCCTGACTGCCAATTATTTTTGCACCATAGCAGCTCGTAAGATTTGAGTAGACAACACCTGCTGTGCTTGTTTATTGTCCTGACAAAGGTAACCGTCTCCTGTTAAACAAGGCATGTATGTGGGAAATAACAGGCCACATTCCTTCACTTGCCCCCTTATCTTTTGTTTGTATTATTCAAATTTCTACATCTTTCTTTCCCATGAAAATACTCAGACTAGGATGGAGTACCGGTTAATACTGTCGGGGACTGAGCCAAGTGACACAACGAACACTACTAATGCACTGAAATCTACTATATTTGCCACAATGCCAGTTTGCCATTCCTGCTCCTAACTGGAACCTGTCAGTTCAAGAAACACTGTCTTAAGCTACAACAAGAACGCTGAAATTTCAGCTTTCAGAAAGTACATACCAGAGTTAGGCTGTTCAAAATCTACTGTTGCTAGTCAATTCACAGTACGTATGTGTAAGAAATCAGAGATTTAAGTTCTAATTTGTTCTTCACTCAGGGTTCCTAACTCCTATTTTGTTAAAAATATATTACCTCTGCTTGATGAAATAAATCTTGAGTAGTTTTCAGAAGTCCTTCTCCTCTGTAGGAAATAACAAAAGCAGAATATACGCCGTGTATACACTGGAGATTATTTTGCCTGCTATTTGCACAATTTACAGCATCTCTCTGTCTCTCACCCCCATTCACACCACTGAACTGTAAAATAACACTCTTAGAGGATGCTACGCACAACAATAACTTACTACAGGAACTGCATTTCAAAATGTTATATAAACACCTCAGTGGCTACAGCACTACTGGGAAATTAGAAATGGTTCAATTCTCAGCAGCTGGACAAGGACAGGAATCCATGTCTCTGGCATACCACGTGTTATTGGACTACAAGGTAAGAAAAATCTCAACTCTTATTAAAAAAATCCTACATTTTTCAAATAAGAAAGCTGACATTGCATGGGCAAGTTTCAGAAGAACACCTTTCAGCACAGCAAATATCAGCAATTCTAATCTACCGTTATATATCTGTGCTTTAAGTCCCTTAATTTTCAAAGTACTTATGAACATGTTTCTTAAAATGTTTTCTGTACCCAAGAGATATTTAAATACCTGTTCTGCAACAAAACAGATGTTTAGCACTTAATCTCCCCCAAATTTCATTATGAAACAGCTTAGAAATTGTCAAGAATTAATAAAGCATAATGATAGAAATTAAACCTCCTTTCTGAATGTGTCCCAATTATTATACTCTGAAAATTAAATTGTCTTATTACTTATAAAACACTGTTAATGCTCTTCTCCCCACCAAAACATGCTGCTAAGGTGTAATTACCTGGTAAATAAATACATGGAGTAGGCCATACTTGACATGCCTTGTCCATGTTGCACAATCTCATTCTCCTGATCCTCCCATTTCTCTGTCTCAGAATCCACATCAGATGTGAGCAGATGCAGTTCTAATCCAAGTTTTGCAATTTTCGCTTGTTCCTGTAAATTGTAACCATATTTATGGCCCTTGAAAAGACTTTCTTCAGACAAGAGGAAAAAAAAAAAGCTTTTTTACTAAAATGATGAAATCTTACCTCAGTATCTAGTTTGACTGGCTTTAATGCTTTCAGATTTGCATTATGCTTCTGTTTCAAACAAAAAAATAATATTTTTAAATAAAAGGAATTAGTAATAATTTTCCTAACAAATCGTAAGAGGCGGTTCTATACTCAGACACAGACTTTGCAGGATAGTTCCAGTGGTTCAGACAAACTTCTCAGTAGCAACTGAGAACCTGTTCTGATCTGGCTGTCGTCCTGAGCCCTGTGCAAACAGGGTCTGTGGCTACAGACACCCTAAAGTCTCAAGGAAAAGACCTTTTCCACAGTTCATAGAACTGTAGGGGGTGGAAGGGACCTTCAGAGATCATTTAGTCCAGCCCAGGACCCAGACTCCACTTCCTCATGCAGTACTATCTCTTTCCCTTATCTTCTAAATCCTCAGTAATGCTTAGGACTAAATAGCCTTATCAAGTACTACTGCACTGATTTTGTCCAAAGATAATACTGAGATAAGAGGGACTTGGAAGTTGATTTATCCAGTAGCAAGCTGATCTAGGGCACAACCCATGTAAATACTAGTGTGATGATGTAGCTTGTTATTCTGTGTCGCTCTGTTGAAGTAGGTGAAAACAAATCCTTACACTTTGATCTTTTTTATGGGTTTCCTTCTTATTTAAGTCATGAGGTATCTGAAATACCAGTATGGCTGCAAGCCAAATATTGGCTCGGATTAAAGAATAATTAGTGGTACTGATGTGAGTGCGCTATCTGGTAAGGCAGAGCTTGCCAACTGCATAACACATAATACACAGGAACACATGATTTGTTTCAAATCAATTGGCATGTAGAGAGCAGCAGTTCCTGGCTTTAACTTCAGTTTAACTGGTGCTGTCACTGTGCAAAGAGAGCAAAAACTAGCAGATATGGGAGCCACAGTCCTCATTCAGAAACTGCACTGGGGTGCAGAGGAATGGAAAGTTCAAATTTGGTGTCATAACTTGGAGAGGTGAGCAGGATGACAACAGTGCAGGACTGAGATCCTTCTCTGAGAATGTGAAAAGAGCTGCTATTCATTACTGGGAGTACTTGGGCAAACTAAGCTCAGTAGTGCCTGCAGGGGAAAAGGAAAAACAACAACAAAAAAAGCAGCACTACATATTGTGAACAGCATCAGAAATGAGCTCCAGGTGCAGTCTCCATCTCTCACTTCAAGAGTCTGAGCAAGAATAAAGTAATGCTATTGAAGTTCCTACTGTAATTTGCTGCGCAGTGTAGCTTTCATGCCATTTCTCTTTTTCCATCCCAAAATTTTTAAATATTCTGAATATTATGTCTACCCAGATTAAACACTGTCATTCTACCTATGTATTAGAAAAGCTGATCTCATATTTAAGATTTAGCAAAAAGTATATGAACTGATAAGCCTAATTGTTTGTTTGACCATATTGTATGTTAGGAGATACAATTCAAGATATGCTGGTTTTAAGGCAGAGTATTAAAAGAAGAAAATAACACAACACCAAACTAGGTTTGTATAAAAACAAACTTTGAGGCACAAGGTATAGCAAATATTTAGGCTGCTGAGTGAAGGGTACTCAAGAAAACCAGAACTCAAGTTTTTCTATCCACAAATAACTAAAGAAACCTCAGAATGTTTGTCAGATTCATAGTTTTCTCCATTCTACTGCTCATTTACACTCTTTGAATAGGAGAACTGGTAAAAATCAGGTAAGCGGTTACTCTGCTTATAAAACATGATTTTACACCTAACACTATAGAGAAAAATATACCTGTGCATTAAGCACACACACCAGTCATCACCACTGCTCTGTCCTCAACTATGGCATGGTCTAGGGTGCCACTCACTACCAGCAGACAGCATGGTCACAATTAAACAAATGTAACAAAATACGTGATCTAATTAGATCGACAAGAACAGTGTGACTTCTGTGCAGGGGCAGCGTGGGCATTAGCCAGGCACGGCAGACCTCTGTGACAGCAGTAGGCAGAGAAGAGGCAGCACCGAGTCACACACTGGGAAGAGAGGTGGTTCCAAAAGTCAGTGTATCAGTTAGGCAAAGAAATTACTCTGTGAACAAACTCGTTGTTTTACGGACATAATCTACATTTACCATCTACTTTCAAACTGTCTATTAATCATAACTCCCCCAAATCTATGCATCTTGCAAAATTCAAAAGAAGGCAGCAACCTTTCAAATGACAACAAAGCAGAACTTGGTAACAAAGATTTATTGAAAGTATTTTTAAAAGGCATAAGAATCAGTAAGTGGGAATCTGGCTTCAAACATCTCTAAATTTTGGCTGAAGTCCAGAATCTACATAGTTTAGTTAAACCAGTGAGGGACAGAAAGCCTATCAAAAGTCACCGAACCAATCTATTTTCCAGTCTCATTGTTTAGTTCTGTAACAGTGAAATGTATCCATGCTCACTCAGCCTAACATTACAGTCTATTTAAATCTGCAGATTGCATTTATAACTTACAACCTTTTCTCCTCTTTTCATTAAGGGTCAGAAGTAGCATATTGTGTTTGGAGTCACAGAATTGCACAAAAGGAGACATGGAGACAGGAGATCGTTTCACACCCAAATTCCTCAACACTACTAGTTAAGGAAAGAAGGCAAGGAGAGAAAAAAACAAGCCAGAGCTTACTGTACCTTCTGAGAACTTTCTTCCCTTTTTTTCCTACCCATGAAAAGATTCAGTACATAACAAGTGAACCAAAAGACTGATTACATGATAACAACAAGGTTTAGGAGGCTTTTTAACACACAAATGCTCTCAGAAACAATATAATATCAATTATAGTCAGTTAAGGATATTAATTACCTCACAACTAAACTTGTGCATTTGGTGTAGCTTTTTTTCTTCTCTGCATTAAAAACATTTAAGATCAAAGAAGGAAAAAAGAATCCATTATCTGAAGAGCCTCCAATAGCAGGCTCAAACATGTCCATTTGTTCCAAATAGGTCAACTCAGGCAATAACATAAAAAATATCAGATTACCAAGACTTATTTTCAGTATGTTGCAACATATTCTTACTGTTTTAATGGTAACAATGCATTTTTTTATTATATAGTGTGACAGTCTAGTACATGGTTTAATAAAAAAAAAAAAAAAAAAAGAGTCATTATATATGGAACAGGAATTAAAGCTCATGTACAAAGTGATTAAAGCATATTAATGCAACTAGTTACCGTGGTTTTCAGTATGTTTGTTACTCATTTATTAAATTGACAGTTTGACATTTTACTGTCAGCTATCCAGTCAGGAAGCATGTTACCAAGATATTGTTATGTCCTCATTACGATGTAACATGGAAAGAAGTCAATTAGTTAGCAGCAGATACAAAGCAAATGCAACAATCCCAAAAGCAACTTACCCCTGGTCTGGGCAGTGATAGGTAGACACGCTTCTCTCCTATGAAGAACACACACATTTACACCAAAATTTGTATGCAGATTTTAATAAACGGTATCACACACCTTACTTCATCCTTCCTTAAATTACAATAATAGTACTGTAAGCAAATTACTTACCTGTAATTCCTCCTCTTTGAATATTGCAGAGGATTGCCTCTCTGTCTTGTGCTTCCAGAGCAAGACAAGCCAAGAACTCTGTACTATACTGTGATTTTAGCTCTCAGCAATTGGCAGCTAAGAAAGCCTCTCTGAACAGTTTCCCTCCGTAAGATTTCTAGTCCCCTGCATGCAGTCCACAAGCGAGCAAAGAAACTCTCTGCAATGACTGAGCCATTATTGCTACATGCAGTCATTTGGTTGCAAAGAACAAAACACAGAATGGTTGTTCCCTGTAAGGCTTTTCTTTGCATGGGCTGGATGGATGGTATAAAATTTGGAGTAGTAATGACACCAATGAAAAATACCTAGGCGGGTTTTTCTAAGAAAAGCTGGTAAAACTCTTATGTTGTACTGTACTATGGGCATCACACATGCACTGTATTTTATAAAGAAAAAAGTTCTATAGCATTTTAAATGCTTATTGAATTATATTTCCTGAGTCTGAGCAACACAAATGGAGAAAAAAATATAATCCTTTTAGGTGTTACCTAAAATTGGGTAAGAAGGGTTTATCGGAAACAGTGCCTGGGCTAACAGCCTAGGATTAGAGTTCTAATTACCAGAAGACTTAAACATAAGTATTCAGTGATAATTATTACAATAGATTCAGGAAAGTCTGCTAAATAAAATGAAAACTACATGAAGAAATATCTTAAGAGCTACTGAAGAACAGGTTTTACCTGAAGGAACAAAGGGCTACTATAATGGATATGGGTACCAGGTTTGCAGAGAGATGATTTATCTTGACAAAGGACAAGCAACAAATTGCCCTACAATTGCTATGTCCTCCTCTTATATAGGCTCCTACAGAAGTTCTATTCTGACTCTTCAGGAGACTTCTCGTGCATTCCTGATTTTTTGAAAGTATGCTCTTTATCTAATGACACCACAGAAAGATCACGAGCTCCATGTCTAGGCAACTGACTCCTAAAAGCCAAATTTCAGTATGTTGAAAAGCGACCCTCAACCCTCTTGATAAATATGAAAACTGGTATTCTTCCTTTCTAAGATCACCTCTTCCTTCCCCTAGCCAGTTTTGTGAAAGATGAAATGAGCTAGCAAAGGCACAAGTTGCCTGTTTTTTTTCAGAATTCAGAGCTATTCAGGTATTAATTGCTCAAACATGCATCCAAGCAAGATTTCTCACTAGAGACTGATCTAAATTATAAGAAGTGATTTACAACATTCTATGTATCAAAAGAGCAGCTAAAGGGCATGTAAGAAAGCATGTAAGACATAACAAGAACAAAAGCTAACTTCTAGTTTAAAATGCTGTAGCATAAAACACCTCCTTGATGCTATTTTAAAAACCTGTTGTACCATGTTAAAAAAAAAGTTCAAACATAGAAAGCTTTGACAAAACATACAAATGCATACTGAGAGGACATACAACTCGCACACACCTGAATGCCTGAAGGTAGGCATTCAGAATTTTGGAAACCAAATGGATAGAAGTCATAAACAGAAATAAGAAAAAAATAATTTGTCTTTGATCTTCAAGTAATTCCTATTATTTGATTTTGCAAGTTTTAGCTGCTCACCATATTCAGAAAGAGGAAGCAGCTCACTATTTGTAACTTGGAACATCAACAAAAAAACCACAACACAAACCCCGAGAAAACACACACACAAAAAACCCACCTCACTGGAACCACAGATACCAGACCTTTCACAAGCGCAGATCAATTCAGGCGAGAGAGAATCCTACTTCATCAGAAAATACTTAATTGCATCAGTATAATCACAGAATTTATATTTGATTCCATTAACAGCATACACGTACATGCTTTTCCTTAAAATTTAAAATTAATTTTTATTGTTTCATTCTCTTTGTCTTCCAATTTTCTACTTTCCAGTAGTTCCAGCCATGTTTTTCCCTCCAAAACATCTCTATTTCAACTTCTAAATCCTGCTTTTGATCTCACTTTTTATCTGAGAGTAGGATGGCTGCATCCCTGCTTCACTCTCCTTTTCCTAGAACTCTAAATTCTGAAATTCTGATCTGTATTGCCTGTTGGGAAAGGACAGATTTAGATTGGATATTAGGAAAAAATTCTTTACAATGAGGGTGGTGGAGCACTGGAACAGGTTGCCCAGGAAGGTAGTTGAGGCCCCTTCCATGAAGATATTCAAGGTGAGGCTCAACAAGGCCGTGGGCAACCATGTCTAGTCGGGGGTGTCCTTGCTGACTGTGGGGAGGCCAGACTAGATGATATTTGGAGGTCCCTTCTGGCCCGGACCATTCTATGATTCATCAACTACAAAACAGAGGAGGGCAGAAAAAGAAGTTATCTTCATAGATTATTCTCTCACTTCTGACAAAGTTTCAAGGGAGTAATCAGAAGAATCAGAAGACTATTCACATTCTTCTCCAGTACATTAAAACCAAAAAGTTAGGAAGAAGAAAAAAAACACCAACCAAAAAGAAACTGGCTGACTCCAACAGAGAATTACTTTCATTAGGGGATTCATCTCAAAGTGCAAGAGCCTCAAAGTTAAGTAACTAACTGAAACTGGTAACTTTGAGAACAAACTGATACCTCCCACCAGCTGAACCAAATCTCTGGGCTGGCAGGAGCCACCCTCCAGAGATACTCTACAGATGCTTGGCACCTTCCTCAGCCCAGACCAGCCACACAACATTTCAAACACCAGCACCGTGCAGGATGGGCCTCCTCACTGTTGGATTAAAAAGTGGTTTAGGATTAAGCAAAAGAAGTTCAACTCTACCTCACCGTACAGTTCTGCATAGCACAGAGACATTTTCAAAATACACGAGGGCAACTGGGCTGTGGTCTGCTCACCAACCTCCCCCACCCCTACGTGTGAGTGCACCCCCCTCCCCAAGACCAGCCCATTTCAATTTGGGCATGATCTGCTGTGATTACATTAAAATTGAATAAAATATTGCTCATTTCCAAGATAAATCTGTCTCTGTATTCATGTAAGTTTTGAACCTCATTATGAAAAATATCTAATTTGCTGATATGAAAGAAACACTGCATAAGGCATTACACAATTGCTCATGAAAATAAAGAAATGAGTATAAACAATATGAGTCTAGTGTAATCAGAAAAATGCTTCTTTTATTTGATGTGTCCAGCACATTTAGTCACCATTCAATTTTTGCCTTTTAAGCTGTATTCTGAACTCTCTAACAAAGCCAAACATTTAAATTGGTAGTACAAAAATACAAGTTTTTAAACTGAGGAGAAAAAAAATAAATATATTACCTTTTTACTGTAATTCTATCTTTTGTTACACGCAATCACAATTCTACTAGGAATAAAGCACTTCTTACATTTTAGTCCATAAAATAAAGACACTTTTACCAATCTCAACATTAAGACAAGTATTGTGAGTTACAAGAAGTATAAAATAAATTATCAGTTGTGTTTTCTAGGAGAAATAACTGTTGAAAGTGAAGATAACTTTAGGGTATCTTCTGGAAACAAAAAGGTGAGGATATTTGGGTGAGACTTTTTCCTTTTTTCTTTTTTTTTTTTGGACAAGAGTCACTCTGAAGTCCAAAGAGAGAAAACAAACAAGCAAAACAAGATCAGCCTACAACACAGAGGAAAACTTTGTAGAAGACAGTTGATGGCTGGATACAGGATACCAAATTATTTCTACAGAGATGACTGACAGTTAATATGAAACAAGCCAGACTCAGAGAGATGTCCGTTACCAGGCTGGGCCATGAGACAAGGGAAAGCAGAGACATGATTTCTTAAGCATCGTTTTGGCAATACAAGACCTAATGGATCCAAGGCCATATAAAGAATACAAGCTACGTGTACTATCCTACCCACGGTGGTATCGGAACACTTTATGCTGAAGGAAAGACTGAGGAAGTGAGAGGCACTAACAAGAACAGACTCATCTGGCTATGCCAAACAGGAGAAGACACTGCACCCAGGCTCACACGTGCTATATCCTCTAACACACTCAGCAACACCTACGCGTTCTCTTTTCTCGCCTTCAAGCAATGACATTGGGTTGCCTTGTGAAATGATGCTTTAAAGAAATTGGGAAGTACTGCTCGTGGAAAATGTCTGTTATCTGCTGTTAACAGCCACAAGAGAGGAGAACGTTTTACCTACAGGAGAGGCTGGGAATCTGCTGCAACACTTCAAAAACTATTTGTTTGGAGAGCCAAGTATATGCTTTGCTATGACTGCATGATTCTCATCTTATGATTTTTAAATACAGTAAAAATTATATCTAGGTATACAAGCATGCACACATATATATAAATATATAAAAAGGCTACCATTCACCTCTGCTAAAGCATTGTATGAATATGAAAAAAGTCCAATACTGCATGATCAGCCCTGCAAATTCCAAATTTATTGTAGCAAATTAGTATTAGAGTAACATCATATTTTAAGTTGCATTATATAAAACTTAATGCTATGTTTAAAGAAAGTCAGTGTGCCCTTGGCTCCCAAAACAAACAAAACATTGAAAGTTAAAAGGCCCATAAAAGGATCTCTGACTGCTATGCATCTTTATATGGCATTCTAGGCCAATGTGAAGGAACAAGTAGGATGACAATCATGTATTTCTCAAGCGCCTCAAATTCCCAATAACCTGCGCTACACACAATTATTGTAAATCCACTCAGAATTTCAATATATGTTTTCCTTTTACAAGTCTTCATGCTCAGACACACATTCACCCAGCAACCAACAGCAGCAATTTAAGATATTACTGCCCTGTGGTTGGTTGGTTACCATCCTCACAACAAAGCTGGCAGAAAAGAACTGCTTACACAAAAACTTGATCAAGTAGAGAAACTTAAACTGACAAAAAAATCTAAGAATGAAAAAAAGGTCTCACGTTAATAGCAAGATGAAGTATTGTATCATTGATAAAGTGTCATCTAACCTGAATAAGGATTACTTTTTCTGTATCTTAGATACAAAAAAATGAAGTCCCTATATTTAACTAAATCTAAACTTTTAAACCTGAGTGATTTTCTTAAAAATACAGGACATTCATTATTATTGTATATTACATTCTATCTGTATGCAATTATACCTTAGAGACTGAAACAAACACATAGGCACAAGAAGTATGACAGGCTACACTAAAGACTTAATCTGAAAAAAAAATAATCGATAGATAAAATGAAAAACAAAATGGCTTCCACTTTAAAGGTAAATTACCCTGTGCTAAAAGTAAACACAGAATTTTTTTCTTAAGATTCCATGGTTTTCTTCTACATGTTGTACAAATACCAATAAACTTACCAACCAGAGAAAATATCCCAAGATTGTGCAGAGTCATCAGAGATTCCATCCAGGAGAAAGGACAGCAGTTTAAAAATCAAATAACTACATTCACTACATTATGAAGCGAACACAAGGCAAGCCGACAGCATAGTATATATATATATGTATGTGTATATATTTTTTTTTCCAGAAATGCAGGAAATTAATTAAAGATGTCACACAATTCAAGTTATATCTTGATAGTCATGAACTGATATGTACTAGACAAACCAAAATGTGGGATGCAAGTCCCACACAACTAATACTTGTACACCTCCGGCAAAGAGTGGTTTGAATACTTTTGTGTCCTTTGAACAGTTCCATTTGATTTTGCT
The DNA here is from genome assembly GCA_025769975.1 of Gallinago jamesoni. Classification (NCBI taxonomy): domain Eukaryota; kingdom Metazoa; phylum Chordata; class Aves; order Charadriiformes; family Scolopacidae; genus Gallinago; species Gallinago jamesoni. The sequence continues at coordinate 90,674,314 of JAOQGH010000012.1, read as the reverse complement.
GGAACTAATCACAGTGCAGAAAGTTAAACATACCTAATTTTACACAGATCAGGCCTTTACATTTTTGGTTGTTCTTCTTTGAAACAAAAATCAACACTGCCATCTACATTCCATATTGCTATATGGGACATAGGACTGTTTATTGAAGTCTTCTCTTAAGAAAACAGTATTTCCTAAATCACACTTAAAATTCTTAAGGCTACATGTTTTGAAAACTACATGTTTATTTTTCTATATAGCATTCTTACCTCTTCTCCCTTCAAACACATCATTGATTTCTCTTAACAACATAGACATGTCACTCAGTTGAGATTCCCAGGCCTCACAGAACACCTCAAGATTTTCTTTTGCAATCTTGCTAGATGGATGTAACGCCAGTGTTTCTGCAGCAGAAATTATCTGGACAGAGAACAAAATATTTGCTATTGAAAGTCCTTGTACATAGTGTTGCCCACAAATTCACAAATGCCTTTGCAGGTAAAACATAAAATTAAATTGCTACTGTTGTGCCTTTGTAGTGCATTTATCTGATATTTGCAGGCTTGATGATCTTCCATGTACATTCTTTTAACTACATCATTAGTTGTAACTACATTACAATTTAACATCATTAAAGTGTCCAACTGCTTTGGACAAGTTCAACATTAGGTCTCTCCAAAAAGTTCATACAAGTAATTTTTACTGATTTATGTCCAGTAGAAGTGGCCAGATAAAAGCTAAGCATACCTGTGGGCCAGTGACCTGAAAGGTGTCTTCTGCATGTATGCAAGTAATCTCGAGGGGCTCAGTTCCAGAAACATGCCTCAATAAGCGACACATCTGAATAGTTTTTATAAAGATAAAGAGAAAAGAAGGATAAAAATATGCTTTCCTTAGTAGCGAGAAAAGATGCATATGCACAAACACACACACAAAGGTACTAATAGTCCTTTCAGAAACTTATTGGGGACTGCAGAGCTAGGTGTTTCTCAGGAAGCATTTACAATAAAAAGAGGGCTAAATCCTGACTTGAAACGTGTAGAAAATCACCAAGAGAAAGAAAGTCTAATAATAAGACTATTATTAATCTCAATAAATAAATAAAAATAAACTAACAACAATTTTGTATATTTACAACTGAATAAACCTGAAAGTAATCAGGCACTTGTGAAACTTGGATAAATTGTAGAATAAATAACTTCACCAAAGCAGGCTTACTCAGCAATTAGCAGCCACGTGGAAAATTTAGGCTTTCATCATCTAGGGGACTGAATTATCTTTGAGCAAATCAGTGTCAGATTAATTTAGGGAAGAAATACTGTTTCCTTTCACAGAAAGCAAATTGTAGTGATCTTTTTTTTTTTTATAAGATTAAGAGTGAACTGAGAAGGAACATCAAGTTTTCAGACCAAAAGGAGAATTTATAAGATAGAGATGGAGACAGAATGTAAGAACTAACTGCACTGTCCATCATCAGAAATGCTTTAAGGCCTCACACACAAACATTATTTAATCTCATGGTTATGCCTGAAGAAAATCCAGTGTCTTAATGGAACACTAATTAGTCACAGAAAAAGGGGATATTAGAGCTGAAATTAAAATTCCACAGCACTGATTTGCCAGTCCTGGAAGTTCAAGGGTGTTGCTTCTGCATATTCACACTTCTGGGATGAATCCTCAAGCCCCATATGATACCAGAATTTTTTAGAAATTGATGAGTATTAGACGCCATGCATCTATAGCTTCTGGTATCACCACCAAGTGATCTATCTCTGTACGTCTCCTACTGGTACAATTACTTCTGCTCATCTGTCAGACAAGAGAGCAACAAGGTATAAGTGGCAGACATCCTCTCCACGGGCACTCCCAAGAGCCACGATCTCTCAAGAAGTCTTGGAAGTTGTATTTGTTCATGTGTGAATACTACCACATGAAACCATCAATGTATATGAAACGTACACAGTGTTTTTCACAAAGGAGAAAAGCTTTTTGTCAGTCAAGAGCCACTGAAAACTACACAAGATCTTCAAAACAGTCAAATTCACTGCCTTAAGATACATTCTCACTATTCTTAAAATGTGTCTTGGGATTCAGCTGTTGCTGGATGCCTACCGCTTGAAAGAAAAAGGCTATAGTCTCTTCTTGGATCTAGAAACCTATTTTTTTCAATTAATATTCTATCCCAAATATATACATACAGAATGAGTCTAGATCCAGGAGGAGAATTGGTTACAACTGTACAGCTCTTCTACAACACCTGTATGTTGTAGTGACACCTCTGGCTCAGATACTAACAAGTATACTAAGAAAACAGAATGAAAGCTACAAAAATACAGACCAAAGCCTTCCTAAAGAACAGATAAAGACAAACCCAGCCACTCATTTTCTAAGCGCCTTACAAAATAAAAGCAGCCATGAACTCACCTCAACAAGTTGTTCTTTCTGCTCTGATAGCTTGCAAGTATATTCTGCTACAGCTTCAAGATTTCCTTCCACTCCTGTGATTTTTAATGCTTTGAGAACCATATGATCCGTATGGTATTTTAGCAGATCTACTGCCAAAGATGTTGCTGCACCGTGGACCTTGAGTGGCATTAAAAGAAGAAGACATAAACTTTGGAAGGCAAAATAAAGCTAAGAGACAGATTGATTTTTCTAAGAAGAAAAAAATTTACTGCCATGAAAGCTTATATACAGCCTTCATATTATATGGGGTTTTAATTTTTCAATTACTATTCAAAGTACAAAGATAAAATCCATTGCACTCAAAAAAAAAATCCACCAAAAAAACCCCACCCAAAAAACCAACCCCAACATCCCCCAGGCCAATATAGAGATAAACAAAAGAGCAGCTGGGTAAAATCAGGACATGAAGTTATCACACTGCTGCTTTCTGATAATGTCACAGCTGGGAAAAAACAGGTGTGTGAATTTATGGGGCACCAAGTTACACATAAGCACAGCACAATGGCCACTCTACTTCTCATGAAGAACACATATTAAACTGTGAATCGGCCTGCAACCTCACAGCATCTAAGGGTATAACATATTATACATTAAGTTCCTATGAATAAATTGAATTCTCAGTGATGCAAAGAAAAGCTTGAATATAATCAGCTTGCGACACAGCCTTAGGAAAATAAAAAGCATCTTTTCTACAGAGACTGAAGCCAGAGATAGGTCTTGGAGAAGTCTCAAACACTCTTCCTACTCTACAAGCAAAGAGAAGCCTCCCCTTGAAACACATCCCTAAATCCAGACACACTTTCAGACCCATGGATCTGCTGAAATTGTGCTGTGACAGGCTCTGCTTGACAGGAGCTACCAATGACAGCTGCTGCCAGTTCTACTGACTAGTCATAGTAGGTTTATCTATGCCCTTTAATCAGCCTGATTTTAAAAACATACGTAAAAACAAAATAGCAACATCTTTAGAAATAGTAGAGCATTCTTACGCTCAATAATATTGTACATTTTGTAATATTACCCTCACTTCGCTGGACTGCACTGAATATTTTAATTAGAGTTGCAGTACTTAAATTTCACCAATCCATTCAACCATCGTGGTTGCTGACTGATACACTGCAGCATCTGAAGTCAGACTGAGAGGAAAAGACTAAGGAAAAGAATGATCTACACAGCTACCAATGGTCCAGAAAAATACCTGAGTATAAGGCACTGTCATAACACATTTCTGCTATAGAAATCAATACAACAGGTTTCATACAAACAGCAAATGTAATTTCAACCAAACGGCAAATGTAATTTATTCATTTAAGCAGACACTAACAAGAAAAAGTATTTAAAACACTGATGCATACATTCCCAATGGAAGTTTAGCCTTTACATTTAAAGTAATGATTATATACACTGTACTGATTTCCAAGGACGACTTTTTTTTTAATTGTTGTCAGTTAGCAAAGAGTCTATGTACCCACCAGATTTCTAATCAGTTCTACGTAAGGACCCAGAAAATTATTAATGTAATTCTGATTTAGCTATTCTTGTCTATAAACAGATACTAACATTTTGGCGTCCAAGATCCTATTTTACAACTTCACATACAAGAAGTAAGAAAGTCAAGCTTTTATTCAGTTTATGCTTGCTTAAACTAGACATACCTCTCTTTTAAGTTCATTCATACACTGGCATGTTTTTAAAATGGCTACTTCCAAGTCCTCCATGAGATCCTTTGTCTTCTGGTTTTGCTACAAGGCAAAGAAACAGCCAACAAAACATTACACAAAAAACCAAGCAAATTCCATTTTCACATCATGTGTCATTACTTCAACTTCTTCTAGATGTAATGTTTTCATTTGCATAGCCTGTGTGTATTTTACTTTAAATATTTAAAAATTCTTTTATAGAAATATTTATCACCAAATCAAATCTGAAAATAATAGTGATACAAACTAGCTGACTGTTTCTGTTCAGTGGGAATTTCTGAATTTCACTGAGCTTTTTTTCAGGAAGAGGGTTTCCTTAAGCTTTACAAATTCCAAAAAATCCTCTGTCTAAACATCCTAATGGAGAGCAACAACTTAAGGCATTTTTATTCTTTTTTTAAAATATGAACACTCTTTTAAAATACCTAAACATTATACCAAATGTTCTATATTGAATTACAAAATGGTTACTTAAAGCAGCCTTTTAAGACTTCAGATTACTGTCAGATTTAAACAAGTACAGTAGCTAACAATGCTTTGTTGAAGTAGTTTCAAGACAGAACTCCCAGTCCTGCAAATAGCACCTATCTATGGAATAACCCAAATGTTAAGAGACATACACTGGGAAAAGAGTTAACACACAATATGCATGTACGTATAGACACACACACTTTCCATTTTATTCAAAGGAAAAAAACCTGAGCCAATATGATCACTCACACATGTTTTTTATCTAAGTCTCAAAGCTACCAGTACCCCAAATTTAATGCTTTCCTTTAAGTAATTTGTGTAAGAGTGCAGCATCACAAAAATCACTTTTAGCCCAAGGTGAATAATGTTTTACACTCAGTAGACTGTCCTTTTTATTTCTTTTACTTATTTAATGTGCACAATTTTGATCCTTCTATATTGCTTAGCCAAAATAAGGTTACAGGCACATCTAAAACAGGACAGTGGCTTGTGATCTTATGAGCTCAAAAATACACAGGAAGGATTTCAGAAACATTCAAAATTAAATAAACAGCATTAGATTATCAGTTGTGCTCCAGCTAGTTTTCATTAACATACAATAATACAAACAAGTGCAGATCAGTGATGTCAGTCTAACTTAGACTTGACCAAGGTTACAAGACAATTCTGTTTGAAAACACGCTCTTTACTGAAGACTTACAGTTACTCTGCTTGCTGAAAGGATGTATGGACAGTAGAAAGGAAAATAATTTCCTTTTACAGTAGAAAGGCACTGTAAGAGCTCTACATATCCCCTAGTTCACGTATCCCCAAGGCATAATAATAAAACAATAATCCTATTTGAATTACATTAAGTCCCTCAGAAAATATTCACCCTCCAATAAAGATGTGGAGCTGAAACTAAAATGCCACCTCAGTAACCTGATGCTATTTTAGCTACTTGCTGCATCTTCAGTCACAGCGAGGCTGCGTTATTTATTATTGAAAATACTTAATGCATAAGCACACGTGCACGCCCAAGTATTTTCATAGATCATATATATGCGTAGTGCTGTACTAGGCTATTTACAGGTGATCAGTTTCAACCAGTAACAGCTCAGAAATACCCAACTCCACTGGTTTTGGCTGGAACAGAATTAATTTTCCTCATAGTATATGCTACAGTACCGTTTTGGATTTGTGACAAAACCATTGTTGATAACACAGGGACGTGTTAGCTATTGCTGAGCAGTACTTACACAGCTGCCTACCAGAGCTAACCACCAACACCAAGCTAAACACTGTTTTAGCTTCTTATAGCTAGGGGATTGTATGCAATTAATATTTTATATGTTTTTTTTTGTAATAACAACGGTCTGTATTATCAACAACAGTTACATGCTCTTCAAACTGCACTACTGCATTAAGAACACCTGACTGCAACATCTGATTCAAAGAGGAGAAAAACAAAAATGCTTTCTCAGAAGTAATACTCAATTAAATAAGTATCCTATACTAGTACATATCTGCCATGTTTCAGAGTGTTGATAAGATTTTGTGCTATATGTCTCCCCAGGAACAAGACTGAAAGCAAGTCAGCATCAGAAACGGAAACTGCGTTTTCCATCTCTGCTTTTCCTCCCCTTTTTGCATGTATCTTTATCATCTTCAAGGAACAAGATAAAACAAATGGCAGGAGGAGGCTTAATGTGCTGCTTCTCTAAAAAGAAAAACTACCATTATTTATATCTTGGGAAAAGGACAAACAAAAATTCCCTGTAAGTCTTAGTATCTCTCTCCTCTCTCCACAGGATTAAAAAAACTGTCCATTTTTTAGAATATTTCCCTTTTCAATAGTTTAAGTGTTTTCAATATTCTGTTGAAAACAAGAAGCAGAAACCATGGTCGCTGCCATGGGATCAAGACAACTGAAGACTCTGAACTACTCAACCAAAAGACCTAACCATTTAAGACTGTGTAATGATACTTCCACTCGCCTTCTTATTTCCGCTTAGAGGTTCATTAAAATTAGGCTACTACCACTAGTAGAGCCTAATTCGGCCATCAAAGAACCAATGAACCAATAACACTGGGTGAGGGGGAGGACAGAACATATTGAAACCGCAGAAGCACAGAACAAACTCTGAAAGCTGATCAAGGAAGCCAGTGTGAGGAATACACACAGTTCTCTCTTCCTAGATCAGAAGAAAAACTGCATTAAAAATTTCTTTCCAAAGTAGAGGTGAAAAGATTTACTTTGCTAAAAAGCTCTTACAGCTTGCATCCACACTGAAACCAGCTGCTCTAGTTCCATTTTAGCCTGTTTAGACAGCTCCAAAATGTGTTCTCTGTGCTCATGACTGGTATAGGCAGAGTCTGTGAAGTCCTCCGTATGTTCCAGGATAACTTCCAACATTGTTGAAAGGTTCTCTTTTGAGAGGAAATAAAGATTATCACGAAGACCCTCCACCTTATTCTGAAAAAGAAACATTTAAGCTCCTTGAGAATTTATGTGGTTATACAGGTGTGATGCAAACACAGAAATCAGATGCACCATTTTACATTTTATTTTTCTCCTCAGTGCTTTTTTTTATTATTCACTTATTTTCAAAGTAATCCAACACACAGTTTAGGCTTCAGGGTTTGGTTTGTTTTTTTTTTAATGTAATAATATCATCAGCAAATTACTGGCCACTCATCAGAAGTAACAGCAAATACATTATTGTTCTCCAGCTTCAATAAAAAGTTTTTAACTTCATTAAGTTTCAGAAATTAACGGTGTATTCAGATTTTGGTTGCTTTTTACAAGTTTTTCTACATCCATGTTATTTATTTTGAGCATTTTTCTAATCTACATGTAGCAAATTGAATACTTTCAGGCACTTTGCAAAAATTTCAACCAAATTCTAAAGAAGGGAGGAGATAAATAAAGAAATAGTATTTAAAATAAACCCAACAGCACAAAACAAAACCAAATTCCAAAGAAATGAGATGCAGTTGTTCATTATTAAGTGTTCTTAACAGAGTATGAAATTTAGAAGAACCTTTATCCGGAAAAATAGACTGAGCTACAAGATACCATTTCAATTTGTAACATTTCCTTGGAATGACTGTTTGCTCTTTTAAATATTTGGATGAGTATTTTTGTGTGCAGTGTTAAAAATACTACTAATTATGAAACAAGAATTCTTCAACAACAACTATTTTAATGAGGTATTGATTAGTACCCCCATATTCTTAAGTTTATTCACCATTCAAGGCATCACCTCAACAACACATTACTGGTCTGAATGCATTCTGATCCAGGAGGAGATGGCAAGAATCAGAAGGCGTATTTTGGCAATGATAATGAAATTATAATCACCTCTTAGGTCTAACATCTTAGGACAGTTATTTTAGTTACACTGCTGAAAAGATGCCACTCCACCACTTGGAAGTTAAAATTCTAGTTGTTAAAAAGCAATACTATTTCCAGTCTTACCTTGAATTCCTTGATGCCAGAATATATGCTGATGGGGGCCATTTCATTTTCTCCATTTGGTCTAGAATCAGTTACAATTTCTATTACCTGTTCCAAAGCTAATCTCATGCGATGAAAAACTCCATCTTTGTTTATACGAGCAGATTCACAGTCTGGATGCCTCAGACAAGTCTTTTTAAAAAAAAGCAAAGTAAGTATTATGAAGGAGTACACATGCAGTATAGCAAAATGAATGCTTCCTGCTAAGTCTAAAGAATGTGTTAGAATATGATAAATTATTTTTGTTAAACTGCTATTGTGTGAAGTAGAACTCATAGTGTTGCTCAAACTATAAAAATTTTCCTTTACTTATTCTTTACTTTTACATCCTTTAGCATGAAGTTGAAAGGCTGAGAGGGAAGAGTCAGCTATCCTGCCAGATGCCATCCATACTTTGTGATTTATCCAAACTGCGTAAGAGCATGCATACTCACTCACCTTGGAAGCAGTCAGGAGCATCATAGTGCACTTCTCAAGAACAGCCCTAGATGCTGCCATTCTAGCCTTTTTCTTCTCATCCTTCAAATCCTAAACATCAAAAGAAAAAACGGCACGAATATTACACAGTATCTAAAAACGTTAACTGCTTGTGAGACTGGAAAAAGGAAACTCTCTTGCAGATGGATGGGTTTTGAGAAAGCTGTTTTATGTCTGACAACTGCTATTTTCAGCTAACTAATGATCTAGAACTCGATTTTTCAGACAGATTTTAATTTATGCATTTATTCTTGGCTATATTCAATTCAGATTTCAAAGAAGGAAGATCTCAGAGATACAGAGTGTTATGTAAACTGTCACAAATTTTGCTATCTTTATCATAAAGTATTATTCATTAAACGGGAAAATGAGGGGAAAAAATATACCTGACTAAAAAAAAATTGTCTGAAAAGGGGAGAAGGGTAAGGCAGAGAACATCAGTTTTTCATCGTACTGCAGTGAGAGAAATGCAAAATAAGTAATTTGCCTACTTGAGTGTTATATTTAACACATACCCATAATAAAGAAAGTTTTAACTGGCTAAAAAAGCAATTCCTCTGTAGAAAGGCATTGAGTACAGGAACTTTTCAAGAACTCTCCAGGGAGAGGGATATACCTGCAAAACTGACTATACCCCCAGAAAAGTTCATCAAAAGGGAAAAATGTAGAGTCCAAATTGGGATGGGTTTGGGAGGGAATGAAGAGGGCAAGACATGAATCCTTCAACATGTAAAAAGGTCTAACGAGGAAGAACTTACAAAGCTATAACTAAGGTCTTCTCAATGCTAGCAGAGATAGCTGAGAGCTATTTGAGTGTTAAACAGGCAACTGAATGGGACCAGGTGAAAAGGGAACAGGATGGAAATAATCCTAATTTACTATAGGTTAGGAAAAACACATGGATAAATCACAGCAGCAGTCTTTTAACATTTGTATAAAAATCTTATCTAGCAACTACAGAAAATCTTTAAGATCAAAATCAACATAAAAAAAAAAAAAATCAAACAAAACCAGGCAGCTCATTTCTGAAATTCTGACATTACATTCTGATATATCTGACCACACTAAAGAATGTTCCAGCATACTTACAATTATACTAAGGAAAAAAACTTTGAGGGATGTTTCCTCCCAATAAAACTAACAATGCCACAAAGCAGCCTTCAGACTGTAAAGTGTGCATATCAAAAAAGTCCTGGTAACTTAAAAAAATACACTCTCCCAATAAGTCAAGTAGGCAAGGAGGAAAGAGCCAAAGAGTAGTTAACACTGAAAAACAAAAATAGTTGAAAAGAATACCACTTATTAGTAACACACCTTTCTCAGGGAAGAGCTGCTATGAATATTTAAGGAGAAAATAGAGTTCTTTTCCAAGCAGTTATTTCCTTCAATTATACGTAGCTTTTCCAGAACTGATTCTGTGAAACTGAGCATGCACTTAGCAAACTCAAAACACACCAGTGGTAAAAGGAGTTATTTTTGTATTTTGAGCAAAGTTGTCCAATGTCTTATCTGAAGGATGCTCCACCGTATCACAAAAAACTACTTCTATATGCATGAGGTCAGCCAATTGTTTATAGAAATTGAATTTTGCTGGATATTAGGGACTCTGTATAGCTACGTCAGACCCTGGTTCATTTCTGAGTGGAAGATTTGATTGCCAAGGGGAAGCAACTGGAGCTCAGAGCAGAAGCCTTCAAGCCTCAGCAAACCTTTTATTTACTTGGAAGTAGCAGGTGAAAGGCTTTGAAGAGTAGGTGCATGTAAGAAGGAAGAAACCATTACCTTAACATAAGAAGGTTTTGACCTAAACCTAGAAAAATATTCCAGAATAATAATTAAAAAATACAAGAAAACACTTTACTAGGATCTAAAGAATTCATGTTTGGAGTTTTCTAAAATAATTATTCTGCTTTCAAATCCCTTCACTACATGCAAACATCAAATGCTTTTGTCAAGTAACGTCAGACAAATTCTCTACCAGAGTAACAAAGGTAAAAAACTTAGAGCCAAAAGACAGTGATTGAAGCCAAAGGACATGTCAAACAACATGCACCCAGGCTTCTGAAAGATACGCAGATGAAACTACGCAGTGGTATTTCTCAGGCTGAGCTTTAAAATCAAAAGATGTCTTTGGGCGGAACAAGGAGAAGAAGTTAGGTTTCAGAGATAGGACAAAAGCAATCATTTTGTTTTGCAATAGTTAACCATCCCAGCAGAGCCCAAATCTTACACTGAATCAATTGGAAATGATACCTTATATCTCTCTAAGCTTTTCATTAATACTTACATTTTGCCGATCTCCAGTTAAATGGGCAAACTCTACCATTTCATTTCCAAACTGACTGAATATTTGTACAAACTCCTGGAAACTACTGACTTTTTCTAGTTGTTCCATTGTTGCAAGAACCTGCAAGATAAAGAAAATAGTGTAGATTATTAAGATACTAAGCAGAAAACATTATTACTAAACTAGTAATATTATGTGCAGACACTTCTAAATTGTGTTGTTAAAGTGCTTATATTTTGTCACTATTTAAGCATTAAGAACTCAACAGCTGGAAATCAGGTCTAAATTAATAATCACGCTTCATTCAAAATGAGTAATTTGTTGTCAACCCTCAAAAAATTTTCCTCACTCATTGCGATATCAAGAATAATAGTATTACAGGATTCAGTTTCCAAATTTAGGAAAAATGTTACCGTCATATTAAATTTAAGAACATAAGTACTTGAAATTAAACTACAGATTATATCCCTATGCTTCAAAGTTCAATTTCAGATAGATAACCTTCAAAGTCTAAAATTGCAGTTGTACCATCAGACAGGTGTTTTAATGATTTTTATTATCTCTATATAAACCAAAGAACTAAACGAACCCAAGCTGTATCAAGTTCTTACTCAAGATACATAAAAGCCTCTGAAATCAGCATTTTTAAAACACACAGCAAAAATTATCATATAGTTTATAAGTTACTGAAGCTATCCTCCTGAATTCACTACGATATGATTTACGACAAAGATTAACATTAGGGTTTTTCAGGTTAGAGGAATAGTTGCTAATCCCAAAGTGATCTTTCAAATTCACTAAATGTCTTCAGAAGGAAAGACAGTCAAAGCAGGTCTTTATTGTGACTGGAGATAAGATACCGCACGAAAATCTGACAAACTGTACTTGAAAGAGAGAAATGCCAACTTATTTTTCCTTTCCTATGCCCAAAGTATCTTCCCCCCAACTGAAAAAAGCACTCTACCAAACTGATGAAGACAAACTATGCCCTCTCTGCAACCCAGGTAAACTCTCCCAGAAACACCTGGTGTTTTGGAATAGTGCAGTTTCTCAATCTCATAGCTCTAAGCAAATGTTCCACTAAATCCTGTGAGCACAGCAGAACTGACTGCTTTATCGTGCAATGTTAGACTGCAGTATCTGTCTGAGCATCTTACGTTATGCAGCCAATTCCACAGAGGCTGCAGAAACAGGAACTCTCGTGATTCAGGTCTTGATGCATGAGCAAGGCTTGGAAAGAAGCTGCACAAATACAAGGATGTGAAAAATAGCACTAGGAAGGTGGAAGCAGCAGAGAAGCACAAGACTAAGAAAGCGAGGATGTAGAAAAGTAAATGTGAAGGAGAAAACCTACCAGCTAAGGTGCAACTTTCTCTTCTAAGAATTAATTAAAAAATAATAATTATGCTCAATCATTCTTGATTTAAGGAAGTATAGAACTTCATAAGTATGGTTGCATGTAACTCTGTTACAGTTACCCTTGAGCAAATGTTTCTGTCATGACAAATCTCTTGTCAAATAAAAATTTCAGTGAAAGCACACACATTTCTATTACAGCTAACAATTCCAGACATTCCAGTCAGAGCTGACATTCCAAGAAACTACATACAGGGAGATACCATACAGACAGCTCTAAATTTGTCTAAAGCTTATTCAAGAAGATGCTAAAATGCAAAATATCTGTGATGTCTTCATAAATTTTTATTCATTATGATTTTTAAACTTTCTTCAACATGAAACACATTGATAGTAATTAAAATATACATTTTTAAATACTTGGTTAAATATGTATCAAAAAAGGCTTTAAGCTCCTATATAATCTAAATTTGAACCCAGTATTATACAGCTACTGCTGCACTATGAATGTCGCCTTTCAGACAGCAGTTGTAGGCTGACATCACTTGAGGGCACATCCATATTTTGATCCAATCTGCATAGTGTGGCAACACCCCCACGGATCTGTCGCTTTCCTGTTCATTGTTCAGGTGCCCCTAACCTGACTGGCAACAATAAGCAAAGCAAGACGTTAAGCTCACTGATGCAGTGACTAAGTCTGATGGACAGTAAACCAAATTTTGTAAGATAGGAAAGATGGGGCAGGGACTTATGAAATGCACACAGTCTAAGAACTCAGGGATGGTATGAGGATGCAGAAGCACGAACAGGATCATCTACCAGAGGCTGGGTTCTGGAGCAGATCACCATTCCAGAAGACCTCAATCACTTCATCAGTCCATGAGACAGGATGTCCAATCACTACACTGTTCTTCTGTCCTTTGCGCTTGGTTGACTAAACTACTCAATTCTTATGAGGAAGATGATGATGACAATGAAAATTAAGGCACACAGAAAGAGGCAGCAAGCAAACTGGCACTAGAAATTTAACACTGGGCATTCAGTTATATGTAGCTGGTAAGTTCTGGAGCAGTAACCCACTCTCAAGAGCCAGCATCTGCTCCAGCTGGCAGTACCGATGACCCTGCTCCTGCCTTTCACTTTAAGATGAGACTTCATTTTAAATACCTTCAAACCTGCACGTATGCTTACTATATTCATATCCCTGTACATATGACAATAGTTTCATATATATTTAAGACTACCAAAATCCACAGCCTGCTGCTGACAGGATATATCCCTCGTTATCCCTTAGCCTAAATTTGTGTTAACACCAGCCACTAGGTGGAAAGTCAAATTAATTCACATCACTGCATGGCTGCAGACAAGGGCAAGAGAAAAGCTCAGGAAAGGCAGTAAAAGCTATTAAATCCACCATTCTGGTCTCCAGTGCAAGAAAAGTCCAAATTTGCAAGGAATTTCAGAAAATTAATATTTATAAAACTGCTGCCACCTTCACCAACCACTGGGAGAATAAGGGAGCACTGAGACAGCAAATGAGCGCTGCAGTCTAAAGCCAGACTGACGCAGGTATTGCTGGAGTTTTTGAATCCTTGACTTGGATAAGTGTCTATAAGCTGCAGAATACAGACCAGCATGCTGGGAAAGCAAACTGGGACAAAGGAAGAGAGACAATATCAGGAGTCAAAAGAGGAAAGAGGGGCTCTGCTCTGGATTATGAGTTGAAAATTAATGGAAAAACCCTACCAGGATCTCATTTTTCAAGTGTGAGATTTTTCTATTTTTGTTTTAGCACATCAGGAGAGAAAAAAAAAAGAAAGAATATCCTACAGTCAAGACAGTGCAGTACATGACACAGATTACATTTGAGGTTAAATGGGTCTTCATACATTATTTAAATCAACTAAGTAGTTTCAAGACATAAGTTAAACTGCACAAAAAACTTAGTCTGCAAGCCTCACTTCACTAGCACAGGCTTTTATCAGCTCCCCTCTCAGCTTTTTGCCTTAGACACATTCTTAATGTTCTCCTTGTCTTGATCCTGACAGAACAAACATCCTGTCCTTAGCAAGTAGAAGCTTTTATGGGTCATTTTACTGACAGAACCACTTTTCACCTCACAGCAAACTTAAAGTTAAATAAGCGGTAACATAGCCTCTCCTCCAGCATACTAAGTCAATAGAACAATACAGGTTACATAAAATGTAGAAAGTCACTGAAAATTATTATTTTATTCCTCCTGACTTACAGGCATCCCCTTTCAGGTATCTGGTAGGTGGACTTGTGTAAGACATTCATTTTTTCCCTCTTTATTTTGCACTTCCTTTAGAGATACAATGAAAATACCACTTCATTTAGCCCTACTCTTTCGCATTGACTCCAGGTATCAGGTATTAACCAAAACAACAAAAAAGAAGCTACAAATACCTTGTTTCTGGAAGTTATAATTTGCTTAATAACAATTCTGTCTGCTAACACCAGCACCTTTGTGACAGAAGAAAGTAACAGCCTTGCAGCTTTTACCACACCCGTTTTGTCTGTAAAGATTGTTATGTGGCTATCAGACTCTGGATGATCCAAGCTTGCCACGTCCGTAAGCTGTGCAATTGTTTCACCTAGAGGGAAAAAAATAAAGAATTAACATTTCATACTTGCAAAAAAAGATACTGGGCCATTAAGCATTTTGAACTTTTACCTTTAAGGGATAAAACAACAATTTCACAGCTACCTAGAATGCTTTTATTTCTCTTCACTTCCTTCTATTGTCTGTTGGTGGCACTCTCTCCATATTTAAATCTGGACTGTTATTCAGTATTGCCTCATTCTTCCACCTGTAACATACACTAGTTTTCTTACAGTAGTCTACAGATACTTGTGGCGGAGGGGACAGAACTGGGGAGGGTGGAGGGAGAAAACATTAATGGGAGACATCTCTCCAATTTTAATAGCAAAAGACAAATTGGTGTCAACACTTGCAGCATCAACCCACTGAAAGAGCAGGATGCAGCAAGGAACAAAGAACTACAAACTCCTCTCCATCTTCCAAATTTCAGTTAGTATTCCTGTAATTTATGGATTCGCTATTCCTGTAGAAGTCTTCAGATATGAACAGTAAAGAGGTTCCAAACAGTATCTTTATAACTTATAGGACTGAAGCATTAGTGAAACCACTGTGCTTTATGATCAAAAGAGGACCAGCAAACAGTGTGTTGTCAGAAACAGGAGAGAAAAAGAAAGGCAACACAGCACTGATTTTCAGTTCATAAGCAACTTTTTATTCAACTAGCATTTAATATGACAATAGTTGAATAGAACTATTTGATCACTTTCATTTTTATCCAGTTAAAAATTCTACAGTCCAATGCAGCCAATGGAAATCCTTGTCTTAGAAAAATCACCTTCCCCTATTCAATTCAATCTTCTGGAGCATCCTAAGTAATAGTGCAATAGAGGAAAGGCATAGGACGGTTTCATGTTCCACAAATACATAAGGACTGCTGGGAGACTGAACCCAGGCAAGCTCTAAGAAATGGTTTTTGTCAGCACACAAGACAAGATGATGAACGCACAACTAACTCGCAGATCACCCTTGAAGATAAGATCTAGGACATTTGATTGAGTCCCCTATGACTCATCTTCAAAACCTCAACTAAAGTAATTCACCTAAGCAGACAAGATACTGACTTCAGAAGCCTGATAAAGCCAGAGATCCATATGAAGAACTTGAGGGTGCATTATTACTCTGGAAACACCACACACAAACACTACGGAACAAAGATGGTCTGACAGTCCTTCAAACAGAGCTCCATGCTTCATAGTGTTTATATATGGATTTCTCTCCTCTGGCAACTGCAATTACTTGAGTTTCTAAATTGCCTGAATAGGTCTTGCATCACAGCAAGGAACTTCCAGTACTTTTGCTAGGACCAGGCCAGGTGACAAAAGCAATGGTACAAATAATCAGAGGGTCTCTCTATTACAAACATACAAATATGATAAGCAGAGTACAATCTGAAATGGTAAGTTCCATAGCTGAAGGGCCAGAAGAAGCAATAAGAATCATAAAAGCATGGCTATTATCCAAACAACGAGGGTAGACAGATACATTAACAGTGAAGTTGTAACACAAGTCTCCAGTAAGAGATAATTTAACAGCAAAACAGATCGGCCATTGTCTCCTCCACAGTGAAATTCACTCCATTTCAGGCCCATCTCTAGATGGAATTGTTCAACTTCATCAGCAGATTAACCCCATTCTCTTAATTTGACCTCAAAATATACATGACAACATAAAATCCTGTAAAAACACACAGAGAACAATTGAAATAGTTGTAAAGTGCCTTTGGTAACCAAGGAAGGGTGCACAACATCATTACCTGATTTCTTATGCTGTGGAATTCACCTTCTTGAAGATGAATTATCAAGTCATAGGTAAATCATCTAATCATACAAAGACTAATCAGAGAATCTAGAAAGAGCTGCAACATCTGCCTGTCAAAAGCTCCAGACAGCCCTAGAAACTTGACGCTTTTAACAACAGAACAAAGGCCTCCTTTCCTTCTCTACAGTCTACAACTACAGGTACAGGGATACTGTCCTGGAAGTAAGCTATGAGGAGCAAGTGTCACTGTAACTCTGTAATTTCAGAAGTTCATGCCTGAAAGATTGTGACAATTGGGACAGAGTTCCAATGATAGAAAGGCAACTGTCACACGCATCTTGAAGGGTAACAAGGGGGAAAAAAAAAACCAAAAAACTGGTAATTATGGGGTAATCTGCATCACATCAGTCTCGATGAATATTATTAAAATCATCTTGGAAGCCATTACCACATAAAGCAGAAAAAAGCAATTGGGAAGAGCCAGCACAGTCCTGCAAAGGCGAAAAATCCCTTATCAACCTGCATGCCTTCCATGATGAGATGACAGAGTCTCTAGAAAAGGAAGTAATGGACGCTGTGTATCTCAACTTCAGCAGGGTCTCCGACATGATCTCCCACAGTGGCCTTATAATTAAAACATGAGATACGTACTGGATAAGTGTACAATAAGGTAGGCAGAAAATGGACCTGACTTGGGCCGTTTGTGATTGTGGTACAAAGGTACAAAGTGGTACAAAGTCCAACAGGCAGTCAGTTATCAGTGGCATCCCTCAGGGACTGATACAAGGCATCAAAACTATTCCCTAGATGATGGGCCAGCACATTCAGAAAATGTGTTAATACCACCAAACTGGGAGAGTGTCTGATACACTGGAGGACAGAGCTGCTAGACAGGGGGACAGGCTGGAAACATGATCTGTCAGGAAGTGTGTG
>JAOQGH010000012.1:90623692-90647469 GCA_025769975.1 Gallinago jamesoni | reverse complement strand
GGTGTCCCTGCCCATGGCAGGGGGGTTGGAACTCGATGATCTTTAAGGTCCCTTCCAACCCAAATGATTCTATGATTGTATGATTTCTCTATGCAATGAGAATTAGCTATAGTCCTGTAGCATCCTTGGAGTAACAGCTCCTCTTCCATTTTGTGTATTTTCAGCTTTCTACCTTCTATTAATTTCATAATGGTAGAAAACTCCTTTCTGAAAAAAATGTAATACCAGGAATGAAAACCCTTTCTCAAAAAAAAAAATGCAATAGCAATACATACTAGGGAAGAAGCTATAAAATTCCTATATTAGAAGTGTGCTGTAAAGTAAATTCAGTTGTGTTTGAGAGGACATGTAGAAAACTTGGTCAAAAAGGCCTTTCCTACACTGCTCATGCTTTTATTAGTTTATCTTGAGTTCGGGGGCAGGAGGGAGCTTCTAATTCTGCATTTTAGGTACTGTCTCTCATTAGGTCTTGTGTACTACTAAAGGACGAACAGGTCTTCAAACTCATTTAGCCAGAGAGCAGCACATGCTGTTCCAACACCCACATTTGCAGCAAACAAGCACACATGTGAGAGGGCACAGAAGCAGCAGCTGGCATTCAACATCCAGTCCGTAAGGGCTACAAGCAGAACTGTCACATAGACTTCTCACCACAAGAGACTCAGAGATCTTGAGAAGTGAACAAGGACTAGCTGCTTCCCTGTCCTAGAAATCAAAAGTCTATTAAGATTAGATGCCTGTCCAGGCATTAATGAAAGTCATACTAAACACTGTCTATAATTTCAAGAACTAAAATATTTTTTATAAGTCTGGCTAACATGCAGATTCTTAGAATTGGAGAGCCTTGTCTTTCTATTTAGTTTTCTTTTGAAGGAATATCCCACAAATAAACTTTTAGAAACTCACCTTTGAAAGTTAATAGAAAATCAACCAAAATGAAATGCAACTGCATTAACGACTAATGTGCCAGTTAACTGTAAGAATTCATATTCTGCTTATCCTGAAAGTGATTTGAAAAAGCTGCCTCTACTTTATGGCCACTTGAACAGGAACAGTTTCTCTACACATTTCTATTCAAAAAGGGAAACCAATCCCCTCTTGCAGAAATTGCAGATCCCAACGCATCATTCAGGACCTTGAGTCACTACTTCTGTACAAGAACAGCTTCCAATAAGTGGTATGATTTTGGTACCCATTATTTATGTATTTTCCTCATACTGCCTATGCACTGGTGTCGAGAAGGGCAGTACAAAACAAATACACCACATGTCCAAGACGGTGGCTGAGTTCTATTACACTTGAGACTGCTTAGTTGTGTCTTTACCTGAAGGCTTTTAAAAAGCATCTTCTCATTGTTTTTGTACACATCTTTCACAAAAGCCTTCAGGGAAGCAAATGAAATAAACTACTTTAACAACCTGTTTGCTGGTTCACTTATCTGCCAGCAAACGCTAACATGCTTAGAGGAGCCTCAGGCAATCTTTCACATGTAGCATCTAACAAGCTGATAAGCCACCTCTGAAAAGGAAGAAGGTACAATTCAGGACCTGCAGGGACAAGTAGAAGCTGACAAGCAACACGAGAATAGCCCTACCAAATCAGATCACTGGTATACCTAACCTCGTATCTTATCTCCTACAGTATGCAAACACCATTGCCTACAAAAGAACATAATAATAAAACAAGCAAATGAGACACTAGTTATATTGCAGTTATAACCAGACTTTTTGGTTAACTGCAAATCGTACATTTCATTTTAAAACACCACAACATTTGATTGTGCACCTCTCACAAGCACAATAGCTTCAACAGGTAGAAAATATTATTTGGAAGGGGTGAAAACAGTCCTCTTCACCTCCTTCAGATCTAGGCTTCAAAACCTACTTCAGGCCTCTTTGTAAAGTTTGCCAGAAAAGACAAGAGTACACAACTTCAAATTCGAATACACACCTCAGATTAACAGAACCATTCCTATGTACTTGTTACACATTCTTGGAATTGTTAAGAGATCAAAAGAAAGGATTCAACTCACAGCACGACTGTACTATAGTAGTGAATACCCCTTCTTTGTGCTAAATGCATTCCTAGAAAACCAAGGGCCCTTTAAAAGTCAAGATTCAAACTAAACACACCGTCGAGAAAATGATTATCCAAAATGTGATACAGATCAACTTGTTCAGTTGAGATGTAGCACTTTGATGACTCCAATTTATTTCCTCCAGTGTGGGTAATGAAAACTCTGGAAATTTCAGAATTCTTTTTTTCAGTGAAATGAAATTATTTCCAGCTTTTTTTTTGCTAGTTGCTGTAAAAAGGAACTCCAGAGAAACAAACAAACAAAAAAAAAAGATGAATGAACACAGCTCGCTGATTCCTGCAACTGGTGGACTCTTAAACATTATGTAGAGGTTTGAATTACTTTAATAATGTTACTAAAGTAGCACTATTGTACAGAAGAAATATGCTTGCTTTTTAATGTTCACTTTTTACAGACTCCTTAGAATCAAAGACCCCCAGCGATCTCCAGATACAAAGCAGAAAAGTACACAAAAACCGACTGGCACTCCTGCCATCCTTCCTTCTTTTTTTCCACACAGGGAAGGGAGGATGAGAAGGATCACTGGACAACGCTCAGTAAGGCTTGACCACTGATCAAACAAAGCTAACTTGTTTACTCTGATTGTTACTTGCCTAACAAGTCAGAGGACTGCCTTATCTTACCCCATCCCACCCCTCCCCAAAAGGTGTCTTCAGAATTCCAACAAAAATGAGTGAAGATGATAAAGACCTTCATTTTCAGACAATTAAAATTCTACCATCTTCCTCTTTTTGAAAAGATATATGCAAGTTTACAGACTGAAGTTCACACTTTTGAGTAACTTGACACAAGTTGGCAAAAACAGTTTTTCAAATGGAAAGTTCAATTTAACCTCTTTTGATTATAATACGTGCATCAACAAGCATACTGAACATCAGAAAATATGCATTTACCTATCATAAAATGCATCCAAAAATAAAATGGCCATTACTGCACTTTTCATTGTGAATTGGCTTGCTAACTTAAAATGCTGTCTTGATGTTTGCTGAGACGCACAATTACCTTACTAGGAAAAGTGAACATAAGCTAATAGACCCAACAATTGGTTTTAGGGGTCTACAAGCCACTACATTTTCCTCCCCTCCTGTTGCCCTCCAATTCAGAATCTTCTTACCCAAATGGGCAGATTTCATAAACAAAGTTATTACTCTCTTTCGTTCTGAATCTAGAAATCCTGGGCATGAGCAAGCCTAAGTAAACAAAACCAACTAGAGGGAAGTTCATTGTTAAAAGTGTACTTTCAGATGTGGTCAAAACAAATGCAGACATGTTTTCAGCACCAGAGAGATGCAGGTCTCAGAAATAACTCAATTTACTAACGTGCTCAGATAACCCCAAAACCAGAGACTGAACGGCAAATAATTATTGTGGCTTTCCTCCCTAACTTGCCTTTGTTAATGTACCTAACCTACCACTTGGGCAAACAATCCCTGAGCCAGCTCTGAGCTGCTTACTGAATAAAAAGTGGAACTAAAAATTCAGTCATTGTTATAAAGGATGTAACAGGGACCACACTTTCTTCTATTCAAATTGGGACTGGCTCTGATGCGCAAAAAGAAAAAAAAAAGTTGCTTGTTAGTCCCATAAACGGGCAGCTTCACTGGCACAAATACCAACCATTCAATCCATCTTGCACTGCACGTTGCAGACAGGAGGGTTCCTCCAGCCTTTTTTAGAGAAGGCTTCCTCAGCAGCATTTTGACTTACCACTTCAATTCAGAGCAACACCTGGTATTTCATCTTGAAAAGCACATACTTGCCCCAGGGATTAATAGAGAAGTACAGTGTGCTCTGGAAAAGGCTATGCAACTCCAACACCTATCCACCTAGAGGAGTGTAAAAAAAAACAAACAAAAACCTGAAACTTCATATAATCCAGCAACCATTATCTTAAGGTAAAGAGTCCGTATACTCTTCTGATTGCTTCATTGAAAAGCTCAATGACAACAAAAACTCATTCAGCTGGAAAATTCAAGACAATTTGAATGTAACATGGAGATACAATACATAATCTTTGATAATTAAAAGGGAACAATTCCATACATTGGTCTAACTCCTACATGTTAAGCACTTGCAACTTTGGACAATATTACCCTTCTAAAAAATTTTGACACCTGTGAATAAAAAAAACCCCACACTCCAACAACCCCAAACCAGATGTTTACAACATTATGTTACAACAGCACAACTTTACTGTTATCTGAAAATATAGGATTTGTGTGGTTATAAGTGATTATATTCATTCTGCATAACACAAAAAGTCAATGTTTCTCTAAGACAAAAAGCAACTGCATAATTATTTGTCCATATACATCTGAAAGAACCTTAGAATTTGTTCATTTATGATTTTCGTAACTAGTGTTCAGGAGTTATCTTACCATTTGAGAATTCCTTTTACGTATAAAAACAAGGAATCATCCCATTCAGTATCTAGAGTAGAATAAACAGTTGTAAGCTGGCACTAGAGTCTGTATCACTACTCTTTTATACCCACTAGTTTTAAACAAGGCTATTAATGGAATGCAATTCAACGCAGTGAGTAAAAATTATCATTTATGGGTCTATCTAGCAAGGGTTATGCTTTGTCAATGAATTAATAAACATAAAACAAATCCATGCAGAAAGCCATAGGCTCAAAGTACCATACAGCAGTTTTACCAAACTATCATCATAGTTGTTTGCAATCATTAATTCTTAATTCATCCTTTGGGGATTTCCCTACCTAATCTGTCTAAAACCATCTGTTAACAACACTGAGTAGCAAGAAAACTGCTCTAATTCTTTTTGTGCAGGATCACTGTGAGGCACTTTTGATTTAATGCTCATTCTGCTGGAGAACTACAAAAATTTGTTTAATCTATAGAAAAGCCATTAATCAGATCTCATAAATTTGAAAGATAAGTTTCTATTGAAAAAGAGCAATTGATTTTCAGCTATGTCAGTAAGAGGCATCTTACTTCAGCTACCTGAAATGTTACTCTGACTCCTTAATCACACCAAAGACCAATGTGCTGAACATTATAAAGCAGAAGCCAAGCTTAACTCAAAGCCAATTTCACCATCTAAGGGCTCACAGAAAAAAAAAAAACCCACCCTGAAATCACAGCTCTTTCACGGTAGTGCTGTTGCTCATGTCATAAAACATTCAAGTGCAATTTTTTTTGTAAAGCAGAATATCATTAGTGAAGTTAACATCGTTAATTTTTAATATAACAAAAAAAGTCACTTAACTATTTACAACATTCTAAGGTACTCCCATGCTCCCCAGCATACCTTAAAAATCACAACTGTAAACGATTAGCTATTTCCCTTTCACTCTTTCATAACAACCTAGCTTCAATGACTAAATAGCTGTCAATTAAAAACTAGCCTCAGTAAAGGGAAACCTGCAACCACATCAGCCCAGAGATACAACTGATACTGTGACTGAAGTAATCACATTATCTACAGCCAGAGGACAATCTCCTAAAATTAACTTTCCTGCATAATTCAAAGAGAAAGAATCAAGCTCCTCCAGGCACACAGAGTGCCTAGTATAAGGCAGGTAACAGTTGAGCTGCTGCAAGCTTCCTTTTTCAGAAAAATAATTCATATTTAGAAGAAGATTTGTAATACAAAACACAATCTCACAACTTAATCTACAATACCTGTGGAACCAAAGGGAGAAGAAGAGTCAGTGAGTTAGTGACTAATTGAAAATAATGAGATGCAACTCTGTACACAGGCAGCATACCATATGCTCCCAGACTCGACAGCAGAGTTAATGTGTATGACTGCATCCATGGCACAGTTTCTCTGCGGTACAGGATGTAAACTAGAAAGACTTTAGCAGGTTTGCTTCACTCAGTACAAGTTACAACGCAAGCCTCTACACCGTAATTCATAATTTTATTACTCAACAGTAGTGCCAAGTCTCAAGTCTAAAGTGAGTACCAAATTAATTCACAAAGAAGAAAATGCTAGAAAAGGGAAGAAACAGTTTCTCAAAGCTTGTAAGTTACCAGAATTTCTAAAGTAGTGAATGACAAGACTAGTACCCAAGAAGCATTTTAAAAGGGGTGCACTCAGGTTTATTTTTTTTCCCCCTCAGATGCACTGAAGAAAGAAACGAGTTTAAGACAAATATGGATTACCTTACTTTTTCCAAAAAGAAATTTTCCCATCCTCCAAATACAGTCATAAAGGGCAAAGCACATACCCTGGCACCATAATGGAGCAAGAACAACTTTTAGCACCTTGGAGGTGGGAAAGGTAAAAACCCAGAGGTACCAAAAAATGCCTAATGAAACAAGGCAGCCAAGGGACTTGCTGGAACAAATCTCTCACTGCATCTGCTGCATGGAAATGCAAATAAGTTGAAATGGACGAAAGCTTGGACTGAATGCTGAAGTTCAGGAGGGGAATGAGAAAGTGTATGAGACACTTCAATTTACTAACTAAGGGAGAAAGAGAGAATGCATTTGATTGGCAAAAAGTTCAAAAGTAGGTATGTAACAAACCTGTACAGGAATATAATACTATGGCTACAGACATTCAAACATCAGCTTATATACAAGATTGATGCATGACGTGGGTAAAAAAACCACAAGGATAACGTTTGGGGTTTTTGTAGACTTCCAAGAATAAAAAGCTAGTGTTATCAAGTTAGAAGTCTAATAGTGTTATTAATAGAGGAGTCTCTATTTTAAAGCTGCTAGAAAAAAAAAAAACACAAAAAACCCACAAAAACATTAGGGCAAGTCCATGGCTGAATATTTCCCCAAAATACTAGTTTTGCAACTATTAAGTTTAGAAGAAATGAATGTTCATTGAAAGGCATCATATGTTTGTATGTCACTTATCATATATAAACCCCTTACATAGGTTTGGCCAGTGTTGGTGATACGCATGCATACGTGCCCAAAAAATTAATTCTTACGAAGCTCCTTTACTACATTCAGAGGAGACATCCTTCAGTAAGGAGCCATAATAAGGTCCACACCTACAAGTATATTGAAGAACTGAATGCGAGTTGCTGTTCGGAGCTCTGCTGCTGCTAGACACAACATGAGCAACCTACTGGCTTCCAAGCCAATGAAACCAAAAAACAGCTTCCCCAAAGACACTGTTAGCCTACAGATGAAATTCAAGGACTGGTGTCACAGAACAGTAGCATATTGATCTCCATGGCTACTGTTTTACCCTTCTCTCTCTTTGACAGAATGTGCTTGTTCAGTTCCATGTAGAATAACATCAGTTTCACTAAACATACAGTAACTCACCAGTGATTAACAGTCCATTTCTTCAGCAGTTATAACTCTCATATACTCAGTGACTTCCTTGACACAGCTTTGCCCCATCCCTTTGACAGAAAATAAAAACAGAGCAGAGCAGCTATTCATATTTGTGCTCAACTACAAAAGAAAGCGACGCAATCACTACTCCAGAATGTATTTATGTAATGTACTCAGATAATCTGCGTGGAATGAAAGTGACTGCAGAAGAGGCTATGGAAAACATTAGATAAAATGGACCAGAAAAACTTGCCAACATTAGATGTTATTCACTAGGATTTCAAGGGACTCAAAGATGCAACAGATGATATAAACTGGATTGACAACTGAGGTATGGAGGTTGCCTGACACTTATACATGGCAAATCAATACAAAAATTAGGAAGAACAGAAGTAGCGGATACCAAAATAAATACAGCATACTTGCAAAGACTCAACATGGTGCCTGTTAAAGGAATTCCTGCCTCACAAAACAACTGCATTTCTCTGTAAAGATGACCAGTTACATGGATAAGGAGGCACTCTGCTGAAAGAAACCTAGGAAATAAAGTCCATACCAAAGATTTCAAAGGACACCAAGCAAGTATCTGAGGAAAAAAAAAAAAAAAAAAAAAAAGGCCCTTTGTAGGAATAATTAACTAATTAAGAGAGAGAAAGAGGAGAAGGAAGATGAAGGAAAGTAGGAAGTAAATAAATGCTTTCTTTAATAGAGGGAGATGACCAATGGAGTTTCACAGAAACCTGAGCTGGGTCACGGATTATTCTACATAATCATAAAAAAGAGGAGATAAGCAGGTAATAAAATGATCAAAATTTGCTGGTGATCCTAAGTTATTCAGGACAGTAAAGATAAGATCTGACTACAGAACTGCAGAAACATCTTGCAACACTGACGAAGCAACAAAACATCAGACAAAAAAAATCACTGCAGATTAAAGTGATACAAATGGGCAAGTACCTTTGTAGCTTCCTATATGAAATCTAGGTCCTAGATGACCATTACTGTTCAGCAGCAAGATCTTTTCATTACAATATGTACCTCCATGAAGAAAATCAGACTTCTTTATGATGAAGGGGACTTCCAGGGTTACGGAGTTCAGCTCCCTGCTCAAACTGCAGAATCTGTAGGTGCTCTGCACACCTCATGCAGTGTTTGACCACCCTTACACTGGAACAGGCCTTTTCTTGTACTTCAACAGACCTTCCCATGTTCCAGCTTCTGTCCATTGCTTCTTGTCCTATCACCATATAAATCCGGATCAGCCCATTAGGTGGGGAGCTGTAGACCAGAGTAAACTCTGCCACTGGTCAGATGGAAAAGCACTGCAGATTAAAGTGATACAGATCCTAGCTTCCTATATGGAAGCTAGGTCCTAGTTGACCATTATGCCCCCCTTCTCAAGATGGAACAAATCCACTTCCTTCAGCCTCCCCCTTTATGTCACGTGCTTTACTATGTCGATATTTTCCCTTATACCAAGGAGCCCTCAACTGTACTCACAAGCACCAAACCAGAAGGGAAGACAGCATTGCTGGCTCCTGTTCCACTCTCTGTTCACTGGGACCGTTGTGCCTTTCCCTGCAAAGGTTCTCTGAAGGCAGCTGATCCCAGCCTGTACTGTTGTAGGTGTTACCCTGGCGTAGATGCAGGACTTGGTATTACTGCCTTTGTTGGACTTCACACACTTCCTGACAGATCATGTTTCCAGCCTGTCCCCCTGTCTAGCAGCTCTGTCCTCCAGTGTATCAGACACTCCCCAACCTGCTCTAGGGAAGTTGACATGTCTGTTGAACACGCTGACCCATCATCCCAACTTTCAGATCATTAAAGTTGTTAAATAATATTGGTCCCTACATCAGTACCTGAGGGACACTGCTGGTAATTGACAAAAAAAAACAACACAGGAAAGGTCATTGATTATATACAGACCTCTAGCTTGATCTAGCATGGCTCTTCTGAAGTCATACTTTCAGTCTGAAAACTACATCAGTGCATTGTTCTCATAAGTGGGAAAACATTGACTGTTGGTTCCTCTTTGGACTCTAGTTTCTAACTCCAAAAACTTCTGGAAAAAACAGAATACTAACAGAACATTACGTAATGTTACATAACTGTAGAACCATTACTGAAGTAGAAATTATTTTAGCTAGCTTCAGAGAACCTAAGGAAACAATATCATAGTAAAGAAGAGGTTTGTTTTATCTACCTCAAGGCAAGTACCACTGTTAATCTTACTCAGAATCTAAGACTGGCAATAAGAAAATTCAGAAACATTGGTATCATGGGCTTTTTGTAGTTATTTAAGCTTTTATTTTGTCTATGTAGGTCAAGTCAATTTCAAAACCTCTGACAGGGTCTCCTGTAACAAGAAAGTTGGAAAAACGTGTTCAGTAACCTATGGGCACAAAATCATTTTCCAAAGTGCCTAGTTAAAAATGGTGTTTCTGAAGGTTGCACTGCAAACTGTAATCCCGCAAGTCTGCACTCAGGATGTTGGAGGATAGGTCACCTTCAGCTACGAAAACTCACTTTATTCTTTCAGGAACATATGCAGACAGAGCTCCAAGTTCCCCCTTGGTGAACTTTTCTCAAGTGCCTGACTGTGAAGGTTGACAAAAAACTATTCTGCTGTTTTTCAGTGTGCTTCCTTAGAACAGATCCAGACAGAGAGACTCCTACAGCTGTGAAGATACCCAACTGCTGCATAATGGCAGCTGAGGAAGTCGCTGGTGGAGCCACATCCTGGAAAGTGCTTTTTCCCCCATCTTTGCCTTTCCTCAACTGTTCAAATGACTTGTTATTAAATGAGTCAGCACTGGCTACTTTAAACACCCTTCCTGACTTATGTTGCCAAAAACTTTCCATAAAAAAATAAAACCCAACATAATTAGACTGGAAATAGGTAGCAGGAGTGAAGGAGATGTCTAGATTTTAAAGAACACCCTCCTGAATTATGTTGCCAAAAACTTTCCATAAAAAAAAAAATAAACCCCAATATAATTAGACTAGAAATGGGTAGCAGGAGTGAAGGAGATGTCCAGATTTTAAAGAATGCTGTACTATTTACCTGTGGCACACTGATCTAAAGACACCTATCAAAAAAGAAAAGAAAAAAAAAAAGAATTGTACTTATTCTGAAGAAAATTGTGGGGTTTGATCCCAAAAGCCTTATTATCTGAACTGCACGCCACATGCTTTGCATGGTATTGCAGAATGGCTTTCTTCACAGTACAGATATATAGACGGTGAAAAACAAGTGTTAGCAAATATGCTTAATACTGAGGCCAAAAATCTGCTGTCTTGTCATTTGTGGCACTATTAGAAAAAGGCCACATCAGGGTCTGAACAGATCTAGAGAAAATTAAGAGCTAGTTCAACTCTACAAATAGTAAGTTTGAAAAACAAATTAATTAATAAACATATCTCGTAATGACTCTAAGGGTAATTTCTCCTGCTGGGAAAATGGGAATCTGATATTACCACTGGCAGCAAATATACTCTGATACTATATAGTCAATAGGAAAAATCAAGCTGCAAAATGAAATTAAGAAAACCAAACAAAAACAACTCTCATGTTTGCTGAGCAAGTGGTCAAACACACATTTACAGTGTTACACATCAGTTAAGATGCTGTACTACATAGTACACGAATTTAAATAAGAACCAACGCAGAGGGTTTTTTGTTTGGTTGGTTGGATTTCTTTTTGCTTAAGGAAAATAGATTTAGCCCCACAAGAGAGACTGAAAGTAAGTTTGTCAGACAGAGCACATTTTGTTTCCTCTTTGCTTAAAATAAATAGTGAAAAGCGGTAGCAACACTGACTACTTTTTTTCAGTAGTATGCAAGTATCACATGGCACTTCTTAGCTTTTAACAAAAGGGTAAACTGTGAACTTAATTTCCCAGCAAGAACAAACCCCTTTGCAAACTTACTTTGTACAAGCAGAAAAACAAAGTCATGAGCATTACTGCTGATACATAGGTTACACAGAATATAACAAACAAATTCTGATTAAGTATATACACCCTTTCTGCATAAATACCCAAACAAAGCAAGCCAGCGAGACCTCTACTGAATAATCCAGATAAAACAGTACAGACAGAACTGATAAGCCAGTACAGTAAGTGGGGCATTTTATCAGGCAAGTGTACGGAGCCACTGCTGATACCATCAGCAACTTCAGCTTGAATCTGAACAGAGCTTAGCACTCACATTTCAAGGGAACAAGCTCATCTGAAGTCTGGAGCGCCTTGCCAGGAAAACAGTAAGCTCTGAGCATTCAGAAATGCTCAGACACCTTACACAGCATACAGGAGAAGTGAAAGATGCTTAGCACTCTGGAAGACACAGTCACAGGTTTTGTGGTCAATGAAAAATCATACATGACATATTACACGTGCAACAAATCCTAACAGAAATAAGACCACTGTTCTTAAAGATTATTTCAGAGGAATAAGAATGTGCACATCTTCCCAGAAATCTCTTAAAAGTAAGAATTTAATGTATGCAATTAAACTCAGCCTTTCCAATTGGACGGGTTTCTGTTTGTTTTTAAGCTTCCTATAAGTGGTCTCCATTTTCTACCTCTCCCAGTTGTTTTCGGAGTGGAAAATTAATTGAACTTTAATTTTCCTTTGCTTTGGAATAAGTGGTTTAATCCCTTTGACAGGCTTCTTCGAACTGACTGGGAGTTCTTCAGAGAAAGACAAATTACCATGATAAGTATAGAACCACAATTACCCATCACAAACCCTTCCTGCAGCCCAGCTGTACAAATGCAAAACAAGGCTCACAACAGTTTGTTTCCAGATGGGCTACGATGATACAAACTTGACCTCACCAGGACTAGTTATTTTTGTATGGCTGTGAAACACTGTTATACAGATTTTCTACAGATAGGTTTTGACCTGCAAACTTCAATGAATTGTGTTCTAGGTACAAAAATGTTAAGTGCAAACACTGTGCTGTTTTCATACATAAATTTTCAAAAAATAAAAGTTTTATTGTGTATATCAAACGACAGCGTTATAACTAAAGATTAAAAAAAAAAAACCTTCAACATCGAAGCAGCTGGCATATAATTACTTATAAGACCACCTGAAAGCCTGATTATTTTATTTGCTTTTTCCTAAGCTAATTTAGCACAGTACGGGACACGTTAAGAGGTCACCAAGACACAGTTTGCGTATTATTTAACTTCTTAAAATTCGGGTACTCCCCTCGGGTGCGAGAAGGGCTCCAACCAATGCAAGGCTCAGGCCGGACCGCCAGAACACAAAGCTTCGCCAACATCCCCCCACCCCCCCGGGAGCCGACCGTTCTGCCCAGCGCCCAGCTGCGACACAAGGAGAACTCTCCCATGCGGAAAAAACCCTCCGGGGAGGCCAGGAGAACCGGGGCGGCCAGAGCACTTCAGGCTTCCCGCCCCCCAGCGCTCCCCGGCCCCCTCGCCGTCCACCACGACGGCGGCGGCGTTCCGGGGCTCAACCCGCCGCCGGCTCCGCAGCGGGTTGGTGCCGCGGGCCTTACGCAACGGCACCGCGACCTTGCGGGGAACTTCGGAGCCTTTCTCGGTGGGGGGGGGGAAGGCAGCATCCCACACACGCACACAGAACCCCGGCTCTGGCAGCGGGATACCGCCCCTGCACTGCGCCGGCTGGCGGGACCCCGGCCCTGGGGTGTGAGGGAGGGAGGGAGGCTGAGAGAAACCACCCCCGCCCGCGCGGCTGGAGAAGGGGGGGGGGGGGGGAGCGCTACGAAGCGCCCCCACCCGAGCTCGCAAACTTCGGCGGCGTCCGCCGACCTCCGTCCCGGGCGGGAAGGAGGAGGCGACCCCTCAGGCGGGAGCCACTGCTGCCGCCCTACCGTGGGTCCGTGAGGGGTGTGAGCAGAGGGGGAACTGTGTGGGAGTTGAGGGGCGGGGGGGGGGGGGGGGGGGCGGAGCGGGAAGTGTTCATGCTCGCGCGGCAGCATTTCTACCTGCGACACCAACGGCACCAACGTCTGCTCCACCGAGCGCGTGCGGATCTCCAGCCCGGCGTCCGCCCCCAGCCCCGAAGAGGACGACGAGGAGACGCCGCTGCTGCTGCACGGGGACGTGGCCATGGCGGGAGAGGGGGAACCCCAGCACCGCCGCCGCCAACTCCGCTCCCGCCGACCACCGCTGGCGGGGAGGGGGCGGGGCGGGGCGGAGCGGCCTCCACAGCCCCGCCCCGCCTCCTCCCCGCCGCTCGCCTCCCCCCCACCCTCAGGCGCGCGCAGGCTCCCCTCATCCTCCCTCACACCGAAGCCGGCGGAGGAGGAGGACAACCGGGGTGGACGGCCGCCGGTACCAAGAGTTTTTCCGTCGCTCTAGACCGAAGTTAGGCGAGAGCGGCCGGAGGGTCCCTTCCTGGTAGGGGAAGCCAGGCCAAGGCGGTGGCTGAGAGGTTCGGGTGGCGCCCCCCGAAGGGAACGGGAGTTTCGGCCGGTAACGGGTCCTTGGGCTTCAGGCGGCACCGGCTGGCGCCAAGCTGGGGGAAGGTGCTCCCCGCCGTAGAGCCGTTTGGTTGGAAGAGACCTTTAAGATCACCCAACACTAAACCTAGCACTGCCAACTAAACCGCGTCCCTCAGCGGCATATCTACACGTCTCCTAAATACCTCCAGGGATGACGACTCAACTGCTTCCCTGGGCAGCTTGTTCCAATGCTTGACAACCCTTTCTGTGAAGAAATTTTTCCCGATATCTGGTGTGGGGGCGAGGGAGAGTCAGACAGGGAGCCTCTCTCTCCTTGAGGAGTGTTGAAATCACGATTCGCATACTTTGTTGCATCTGGGGGGGACTGATGAGTGTTTTAAACGCCATCGGCTTTTATCTTAGCAGCCTCTCAGCAAAGGAGAAAAAAAAACCTCCTGCCTTTCAATGTTTTGCATTCTATACCTGCCATGCTGGCTGCTTTCAGAGAACAGTTATCAGGGTTACTGTGAGGGTGGTGAGACTCTGGAACTGGCTGCCCAGAGAAATTGTGGATGCCCCATCCCTGGAAGTGCCCCTGCTGGATGGGGCTTTGAGCAATCTGCTCTAGTGGGAGGTGTCCCTGCCCATGGCAGGGGGATTGGAACTCGATGATCTTTAAGGTCCCTTCCAACCCAAACCATTCTATGATTCTAATATGTGTACGGTTTTTTTCCCAGCCTTGTTGCTAAAGCAGACCATCTATGATTGATCTAGCAAGAAGGCAGCAAAAGTAATTTGAAAGGAATAACAGGGTTTTGTTTAGGGTTTGGTTGTTGGTTTTTGTTCTAGTTTGGAATGGGCTAAACTAACTTCCACACATTAGTTTATAACCTGCATTTAAGAAGGATCAATACATTAGTACTTACTCATCTAATTTGGCTGTATGTATTTAATACAGGCTTGTCTACACAAAACTGTGGAAACAGAATAGAGTTCTTCTTGCTGAGATCCAAACCACCAAGGTGCAGAGCAGCTCGTCCATAACCAGGTAATTCAGGGCAGCGCTGTGCGTGAGCCAACAAGCCTTATGTAGGGTCTGGTCTAGTAAACCGCTCTAACATAACTACTTAGTTTCTTGGTCTGAACTGATGATTTGTGTTTGACCACTCAGTTCTCAGACAACACAACTCTGTAAACATGTCTTTGGCTCATTTTATGTTGTTAGATCAAGGCCTTTGTATAATTTTCTATCTTTGTCAAGATTTCTGACCTCTTTTGCACCATTTTGAAACCTAGATATGAGATACAGGACAGCATTTGTTGTCTTTTGGAATGTAGACATAAGATAAATGACAGTATTTGTTGTCCTATGGAGTCATCCATATTTATTAAAACAGAAAATTGCCAGAACTGCAAGTACAACCCTAGATAAAGATATGACTCTATTCCTAGCTCTTCAGGAAATTGGTTTCCAACATGGTCTCATATATTCTAAAATGACATCTTATATAACATCAAGTGTTACAAAGAGAGAACTGAAGGCTTAAATCTGCCATCGTACAAAAACATCTACATGATGGTGTAGACTTGAAATAAATGCTAGTCGTACTTGATCAAAGTAGTTTAGAGCACACTTGAGATTTCTTGGGTTTTTTTCCTCTTAAATTTTTCATTTTCTTACAAGATCTTTCATTCGTTTTCAGGTTATTTGTTTTCCCTTTGATTCTCAATACCCAGCTTCTAAGCTTTTGGCAACAATTGTAACATTTGGCAGAGTACCAAGGTCAGGTGTGGTTGCAGCCTCCCCAGGACTATGCGCTAATACAGGAGACTTCTGCATACACCAGACAAAGTGTCAGTAATACCAGAGAGAGAGAGAGAAGTGTAATCCTTTGCCCTCTTCCCTATGCCCTCTTCTACTTGAAGCTGTTTCCTCCTTCGGAATTGTTAGTTCCCACTCACTAGCTATTTTATGAACATTACCATAATACAAATTATCTACCCCATCACCATGTACAGATAGGAATTGACGACTCACATCAGAAATTAGAAGGAAGCACATGCACACGTGGATGCACTCATGGTTTACAATTTGGTGTAGTCAGCCAAGTCTGCGTCACTTAATTTCGAAGACGGTTGTCTGTCTTCTTTGATGCAGTAACAGGTCAGGCTTCACAGGGATGACATTTTCTGATTCAAAGCAGGGTTGGCAGCAGAGGTTAATGATGAATTTTAAAGATTTTCAACTTCATATTGAAAAAGAAAACAAATTTGGTGTAAGAGATGGTGGCAAAAATAGCAGTTTAAATCTAATTTTCTACACAGATTGGACAAATGGTAGGACCTTCACAATGCCTTTCTACAGACAGAAGTTGTATTCCCAATCTTGCACTCTCTTTTCCTGCTTTCATTATGTTTTCACCAGAGAAGCAGCATTAGTGGGTAGCGCTAGGGACAACACCATCTAGTTCTCCCACTTCTCTTCTTCAGGTGCTTACAGCTTAAACATGGAAACCACACGCTCTGCTTCTGGGCCCTGTTCTGGGGAAACAGAATGCATATTGTGATGGGTTTAATTTAACACAATTGAAAAGCTGTAGCATGCTGCAGACTAACATCTTTGAAGACACCTTGAGGAGATCTTCAAAAATGATAGCCCGGAGCTTAATTGTGCTTTTTAATTATGTTAAGACAATTTGAATGAGCCAGCATGATAGATTGCAACCACACCTTTGGCATGCCAACACATACTTCTGAGGGAGCACTCTAAATGTACAATGCACAGCAGTAGAATATTTTGCATACTATCATTCTCAGACAGTGTGATGGATTTGGGAAAGCAATAGCCCATCTCCCCAAAATG
Organism: Gallinago jamesoni; assembly: GCA_025769975.1. NCBI lineage: Eukaryota > Metazoa > Chordata > Aves > Charadriiformes > Scolopacidae > Gallinago > Gallinago jamesoni. The sequence goes on along the minus strand of JAOQGH010000012.1, from coordinate 90,630,796 downwards.
AACATCCCTCATGCCTGTAATGCAGCAGCAGGATCGCTGGCCATGGCAGTTTCTAGCCAGCTGCTGCTGTTTAGCTTTACCTGGCATCTGAAAGGCATTTGAAGTATAAGGACAGAGGACAAGATTAACGCCTAATGGACTGTATTTCTAACTTCATAACTTTGTCAGTGAACAAGGTGAAGGAAGTGATTCATATCCTTGTAGCATTATGAGCACGTCAATCTGTTCCTGCTCATATTACTTCCAGACTTCACTTAAAGATGTGACACTTTCTGCTTCTCCATCCATGATCTCCCACAAGCTTGAGTTCTGTGACTTGGGACAGGTTCCCCCATGGAAGGTAAACCAGTTTTCCCTCGTCTAGCTCATCACCTTTGTCTTTCCTATCTGAAGGACCTTTTGTAGGTGAAAACATTACTATCCAGCACGGTGCTGTGCCAAAACTCGCAGTCTTTTCTCTAAGCTAATGTCCACACCTTGACAGTGACAATGGTCCTGAGAAGGATGGCTGTTTTGAGCCTTTATGCGTAGCTAGGCCTCTGACCATGGATGCAGGCCTCTGAGCTTTTATGGGAATGATATGAAATGTACTAATGAGTAAGCACAATCTTATTCTACCTGCACCATGGCTTGTCTGAAGAGGCTGTCAGTCAGCCTCGGTTTGATGGGCTAGGTAGTACCTGCTCTTACCTTCCAGCTAAGACGTGTGTGTTCCCTGGACTGTTTAAAACAAAACGAGATGGGTAACACAACACTTAAACAGTTTAAATAATGTTTTTGCTAATCTGGTCATTTTGACTGGCATAAAGTCATTGATAAGGACAGAAACCTTTTACAATGGAAGAAACCTTGTGTCTACCCCTTAGAAAACAGGTTGTTATAGTTGTTGGGTATGTGCTATTGAGGCACATGCAATGAAGCAGATGGCATTTAAGAAGTCAAGACGGGTTTGAACTTGTGAAGAGGAGCCAAACAGTTTCTGGCCAAAAAGAACAGTTGGTCTGGGAAACACAACTGCAGGGAGAACAAGGAAATACTGGTAAAGGCCAGCTGATGGGATCAGAGGCCTTTTCAATGAGTTTTGATAATGAGCACTTTTCCATGCATGCATGCATAATAAGTCAGATAAGACACAGGAATTATCTAAATTAATAACACTTTGAGGATGAATTCCAAGAGCGGGTAATTGCTCTTTATCCTCCCATAGAGAACATACCAAATATCCAGGGGTGAGAGGAAGCAGTACCTCCTTTGCTTTCTTATCTCCCAGATGCAGTCTGGAAAGCAGAGCTGAGTGGGCTAAGTGTCAGATTGCTCCCAATTCGCTCTCCTCCAGGTGAGATTAAAGTCAGAGCAGTGTTGGAGGGAAAAGCCCATTAATCATCTTTCCAGATGAAATTTAGAAATCCACTCTAAGATTAAACTTCCCCCTTGATTACCTCCAGTTTCCTCTAAAACTTGATAAAGTCATATTTCTTTTTGTTTCAGGGGGGATGTTTTGCAAGCAACTTGTGAAATTGGTAATTTTAAAGATGACTAAAAATATTAGACTGTTAAGAAAAGTCAAAATATAGGAGGTAAGCATTGCTTGAAATGCCTAATCCTGATAATTATTGGTTATTAACTCCAAAGTACATTACGCTTTTTCATAAAACCAAAAAATCTTTTATGTTTACTTTGTACCCTACCGTAAAATACTTCACTTTACAAAGAAAATATTACTTTTATATGACTATACAGTGACTTTATATTTTTTTTCATTTTGTGAATTATTAGTTTCACAATGGGATTGCAACAGTTATTACAGGAACTATGCAGAAGAGGGGGATGTAAAAATAATGTATAGATATATCCAAAGGACTACAGCTAGTGTACAGGCATCCAGAATGTCTGTGTGCCTGTACAGCCAGAGTGATTTCAAGCAGTGGCTCCCTTTGAGTTTACAAGGTGATAGCTGTCAAGATCCTCAGCAACTAACAGCCTGGACATGAGCAGGCAGTGTGCACTTGCAGCCCAGAAGGCCAATTGCATCCTGGGATGCATCAAAAGAAGTGTTGCCAGCAGATCCAGAGAGGTGATTCTGCCACTTTACTCTGCTCTGGTGAGACCTCACCTGGAATACTGTGTGCAGGTCTGGAACCCTCAATATAAGAAGGACACGGACCTGATGGAGTGGGTCCAGAGGAGGGCCACAAAAATGATTAGGGGGTTGGAGCACCTCTGCTTTGAGGACAGGCTGAGGGAGCTGGGGTTGTTCAGCCTGGAGAAGAGGAGGCTCCGGGGAGATCTAATAGCGGCCTTCCAGTACCTGAGGGGGGCCTACAGGAAGGCTGGGGAGAGCCTATTTACAAAGGCCTGAAGTGACAGGATGAGGGGCAGTGGATTTAAGTTGGGTAAGGGCAGATTTAGATTGGATATTAGAAAAAAGTTCTTTACTATGAGGGTGGTGGAGCACTGGAACAGGTTGCCCAGGGAGGTTGTTGAGGCCCCTTCCCTGGAGATATTCAAGGTGAGGCTCGACAAGGCCCTGGGTAACCTGGTCTAGTTGAGGATATCCCTGCTGACTGCGGGGAGGTCAGACTAGATGACCTTTGGAGGCCCATTCCAGCCTGGACCATTCTATGGTTCTGTGATTCTATTTGGCCAGGTTTCCAAATGTGGTACCCCTCCAAAACACTTCTGTTTCCTATGACTGTCACAAAGAAAATGAGGAAGCTTGTTTGGACAGATGTTGATAGCCCATCATAGCTTGGCTGCACATAAGAATACAGTTACCCATGCAAGTTCATTCTCCAAGAAGTGTAAGGACATTATGCTTCCTAAATCCTAGCACCATCAAGAGAATTCTGCAATGAGTAGCTTATTTTTGAGAATACTTATAGGCTTAAAGCACACGTTTCCTGTGACATGCTGCATGCAAAGAGCATGGAAGCTTTAGTCAACTGATCAGGATTAAAGCAAAATTAAAATCAGGATCTGAAGAATATATCATACCTTTTCACTAATGTTTCCTACCCAAGACACCTACAATTGTAGCAGATGTGTGGCTGAAAACAGTTTTCAATCCTGTAAGATTTTGCTTTTTTAATGATGAGATTTTATTGGCAAGGAAAGATCTACACCAAGATCTACTGCTAGTCACCCAAGACTTTCTGTTGTAAGACCCAGGTGTTCAGTTGTATATGAATATGCTGAACTTCAAAACTTTGGTGTGGTTCTCCAACAGCTGGTTGTCTCAGATTGACTTGTTCTTTTAATTTTCAGGAGAAATGACACAGCTTTGTTTAAAAAAAAAAATTGAGATTAGGGGAAAAAAGGGCATTTCTCAAAAGGGAATAATTCTTACCATTGTTTTGCTGAGAAGATGCTGGCTGATTCACAAAGGTGAAATTTAATGACACCTATGTAAATGGGATGGGACAGTCAGTGAGTGATGTGAGAATAAGGGCCAGGCTGCCAGTGAGACAGGTAGGAGGAAGCAAGTACTGTATTAGTCTGAGATTTTGGTGTTCTCTAGCTGCAGGAACTACCTTCACAAAGGTTTGTCTGTGAAACAGGCAGTGACTTGGGACTTTTACGCTGGTATGAGGTACTGCAGGAGAAGCTGAAGCTGTTCTGTAATCAAGCCTGGAATTTTTTCCTTTTTTCAGTTTCCTTGTGCTGTCCTTTAATAAATATTACTGGTGTGTGGACATGACTGACATTGTTGTGACAGCTTTTGGAGGTGAAAAGTCTCACCAGTTTAGCTTTAGCTGTGAATTTGGCCTAATTTCAAAAGGAGCATCTGAAAAATATTTTAATCTTGAACTGTAAGTAGAAATTAACATGCAGTTTTATAAAACCATACCCTAGGAATGGTAGAGCATAGGACCCTTTTCAGACTACTGTTATATAGATTTATCAATGAGTTATACTTTTTAAAACTCTCAGTGCTGCTATAACATATCAGGCAAAATCCACTCCTAGATGATCGATTCCTAGATGCTAAGGAATAATTTGGGCTTTTTTCCTTGCACTCCATAAAGTCACAGATGATAGGACAAGGGGTAATGGCTTCAAGTTGTACCAGGGGAGGTTCAGGTTAGATATTAGGAAATATTTCTTTACTGAAAGGGTTGTCAAGCATTGGAATGGGCTGCCCAGGGAGGTGGTTGAGGTACCATCCCTGGAGGTATTCAAGAGACAAGTTGAAATGTTGCTCGGGGATATGGATTAGTGTTGGGTTGGTGTTGTTTTGGGTGTGGTGTGTGTATGTGTGGTGTGTTTGGGGTTTTTTTGTGGGGGTTTTTTGTTGTTGGTTTTTTTTTTTCCATTGGTTGGACTAGATGATCTTAAAAGGTCCCTTCCAACCTAGGTGATTGAGTGATTCTGTGTATTTTTCAAAGGACTGTGTCTGAGGCTTATTCATTACATGTAGGACTCAGTTCTAAACAGGAGCTACCACACTGGTTTTAGAAGGCGGCATGAGCAGCTTTGCAATATGCAGATACACAATAATCATTCCTCATGAAATCTTAAACTGACCTGTAGTTAGACATGGAATTAAGCTTTGATGCCAAATGTTGTATCTTTTTCAAATATCATCCTAACACTGAGTGGGTTTTTTGGTTTTTACTTTTTTAAACCGTTCCTGTGGGTTATAAAATAAATATGGGGGATTAGAGATTTGAAGAAATCTCTGGCCTGTAAAATCTTTAAGAGCATTTGCCACCTAGCAACAGCAGGAATGTGTGTCTCCTTCGAACAATCTGCAATTGTGTGACTCAGAAGAAACCTCCACAGTGTTTATAACCACAATTGTAACTTATGTAGGAAGGGAAAATGCAGCAAAAGGCTCCAGTTACATCACTGACAAAAGGATTTAATTACCATAAGAAGTCCCTAACAGGGTGACAAATAATCAAGATTAAAAAGAATGTGTGAGACCAGCAGAAAGGGAAACAATGACGTTCCTATTATAGCTGTGGCCTTTACAATAAATGATATGTCAGCTTTTTCATTTTGAATTGTGCTGAATAACTTAGTGATTTTAATTCATCAGCAAATGAATACTTAGATTAGAAGCTATTTTCTTTTCAAATTTGCATTTGTTGGCTTAGTCATGCAATAAATACCACATTCCTTGAAAAGTTTGAATTATCTGTGTATTTTTAAATATACCATTTATAGATGTTAATGATTTAAAAATATTAACAGATACTCTGTTCGTTTCCACAGATATGTGAGGAAAGTATGGGAACTGTATGAGAAGAAAGGTAATGGCAACATGCATGAGCTGGCTGACTATCAAAATCCCATTGGTCTGCATTTTGTGATGCTAATTAGACAGTAGGAAAAAATTACACAGATGCTAGTGCACATGGGTTCTACTTCAATTGCTCTCATGCATAACTCTTTGCAACATTTAAGAATATGTTTCCTGGTATCAGTTATCCCAGTTGCTCTATTTTCCTCTTTTTTTTTTTTTTTTTTTTAACCTCCTCACAGGAAAGAAACTAAGAATATCTAAGGACACTGTGTCTTTCATACATCCCCAACCTCTGAACTATTGACACTTGTTAGGGAATTTTACCCATGGGACATTGTTAAATTAACCTGGATCTGTTCTAAAAAAATTAGACAGCTTCTAGACTTGTGGTCATAGCATTACCTAAAATTCCTTATTAATGGGGTACTAAAAATACTTTGTTTCAATATGTTTTGTAAAACATGGGTCATAGATTCTCAGTTAACAAATCAACTTAATACATTACTAATACGTATTACTAAAAAATACTATAATATAGATGGTGTGTTGATGCTAAATTAGACAACTGCACTATTTGGAGAAATCATTAGCCTAGCCCCTTACAGGCAGCTGGTAGGATTCAATTCTGTTTCTGGCAGCAGGAGAGTACATGCTGGAGTATCAGAATTGGAGCAGAAAATTGTAAGTGCAGCTGAAATGGAAAGGAAAGCAGCAAGCTATTGCCAAGGGAACACAAGGATTTTTGTAATAAGTACATTCAGTGAACTTATACTAAATATAAAAAGTTCCAGAAAACATAATGTAAACAACTGAAAATTTAGAAACCTCTCTTTTTCAGTCATGTTCAAAGTACTAAAAGTATTTCTTAGAACTTAACATTTGTACTGAATTGCCAGTGCAATATGAACCATTTTTTTGGAAATATCATAATGTAGACAGGCCCTAATAGGCAAAAGTTTTGAAAGCAAAATGAAATGTTGGAGTGTAAGAAGCATGTTGGCAGATTATTTTTTTTTACTGTGCTCCCTAATGGTAGTCCTGACTTAGCAACAGTTCCATTGATGTAAATTGATGAGGTTCCAAACAAGGACTGCATGTTTTGGTGTGTTTAGGACACCGGACGAGTTCCTCTAGCAGGAACAAGTTTGCAAATCACAGGTGGGTCACTTCAAAGTCCAAGCTTTCTTGTTTCACAGTTAGGCTCTTCTAGCAATCAATCAGAATGTGAAATCTAATTGTGTGCTTTGGATAAGGAGAAAACAATTTCCTAATCAAATGTGACTTTGATCCTGTATATATATAAAGAATAGCAAAAGTCCTGCTTCTTTCAAGCCAAGAGAAATCAATTGATAGGGGACAATTTGTGTTTCCAGAGTTTCATGCTTCTTGTCAGCTATTTAGCCCACAAGTGGCTTCAGGATTCTCAGGACCTGTCTATACCAATATATGTACACATTTTGATTTCTTACAATGCTATGTGTCTTAACAGAGTAGCATAGTTAGAAAAATAATCACTATTTTAAAACTTTTTTTTTTTTAATTTAAAATAAGAAGTATCGATGATTACATCTTGGTGGAATTGCTCCCTACCTTCCCTGTCATGCTCAAATACTGATGTGCATTGGGTACAGAATCTCAGCCCTTTCAGCAGCAGCTGTGCAACAACTGTATTTTATAGAATCATAGAATCATCTGGGCCGGAAGGGACCTTCAAAGGTCATCTAGTCCAATCCCCCTGCAGTCACAGGGACACCTCCAACTAGACCAAAGTTGCCCAAAGCCTCGTCGAGCCTCACCTTGAATGTCTTCAGGGAAGGGGCCTCAACCACCTCCCTGGGCAACCTGTTCCAGTGCTC
>JAOQGH010000012.1:90576807-90623592 GCA_025769975.1 Gallinago jamesoni | reverse complement strand
GCCCAGGTGCAGAACCCTGCACTTGCTCCCGTTGAACTTCATGTGGTTTACTTGAGCCCACTTCTCCAGCATGTCCATTATCTACTTCTCTGTGCTTTTCAAAAGTGACGATCAAGGTGCTGAGGGAATACAGCAAATGATAATATTCTTTTAGCTCTAGCAGAGCTTGTCCTTGACTTTGAAAAACAGCTGATCAGGATTCCTTTTTTTTTTTTTTTTTTTAAATGAGGATAGCAGAGACAAGATAGAAAGTGAAAATCCCCATAGATCAGTGTAGCCTGGTGTCCAGGTTACATATGTAGTGTACAGACCCTGTACAGCTTTAGACCACGGTCTTGAAACTAGATTCCCACTTACCATATGCATGTTCTACTGTGGATGTTTCAGAGTGGTCTCACACAGGCTTTGTCTTCATGGGGTCTTCTTTGGGTCAGTATGGGATCTAGTCCACTTCAATATATTCATCAATGACCTGGATGAAGGGATGGAGTATATCCTCAGCAAGTCTGCCAATGACACAAAACTGGTATGGGTGGCTGACACACCAGAAGGCTTTGCTGCCATACAGCGAGATTTGGACAGGGTGGAGAGTTGGGCAGAGAGGAACCTGGTGAAATTCAACAAGGGCAAGTGCAGGGTGCTGCACCTGGGGAGGAATAACCCCAGGGCTGACCACCTGGAGAGCAGCTCTGAGGAGAAAGACCTGGGAGTCCTGGTGAACAACAGGATGACCATTAGCCAGCAATGAGCCCTTGTGGCCAAGAAGGCCAATGGAATCCTGGGGTCCATCAAGAAGAACGTGGCCAGCAGGTTGGGGAGGGTCATCCTATCTCTCTACTCTGCCCTGGTGAGGCCCCATCTGGAGTACTGTGTCCAGTTCTGGGCTCCCCAGTTCAAGAACAGGGAACTGCTGGAAAGGGTACAGCAGAACGCTACAAAGATGATTAGGGAACTAGAACATCTTTCTTATGAGGAAAGGCTGAGGGACTTGTGTCTTTTCAGTCTAGAGAAGAGAAGACTGAGGCGGGATCTGATCAGTGCCTATAAATACTTAAAGGGTGGGTGTCAGGAGGATGAGGCCAGTCTTTTTTTCAGTGGTGCCCAGTGACAGGACAAGAGGTAATGGGCACAAACTTGAACATAAGAAGTTCCATCTAAACATGAGGAGGAACTTCTTTACTTTGAGGGTGGCAGAGCACTGGAACAGGCTGCCCAGAGAACTGGTGGAATCTCCTTCTCTGGAGACAAGTTCCTGTGCAACCTGCTTTAGGTGGACCTGCTTTGGCAAGGGGGTTGGATTAGATGGTCTCCTGAGGTCCCTTCCAGCCTCATATCATTCTGTGATTCTGTCATTCATCCTGATACAAAACAGAAACTGCTGTGTTCTCCATGATTCTTACCTAAATCTAGGAAATAATTAACAGATTAAATAGGAAATTTTCAGTCTTAATATTTTGCTCATACTTATGATTTACTGCCCTTTATGTTTCAAAATAAAAAAGCGACCAAAACGTGTGATCTGGAACAGGTCATATTATGTTTAGCAACGTTCCTGCAGGTTCAACTTTCATCCCAAACAAATGGTGCTAGAGTCCACTTAAGGATTTAAGCATAAATATTTCAATCTTCACTCCTAATGTTATTTTCAGTATCTGAACATATGTAAGGTACTTCCCCTCAACATCTTCCTAATGGAAACTGAATGAATACTTTTGACTTCAAAGTCATGCATCATTTTTGTTCCTCTCCTTAAAACTTTCTTTAAAAAAAGTCATATCTGAAATATGAGTTTCAGAGAAAGTTTGCCATTCCAAGGACACCTTATAAAAGGCATGAGCACCTGTCCTCAGGGAGGGATTTTGTGTATATAGGCTGATCCCAATATACTTGATGTGCGTGATGAAATTGCACTATAGCCATGCAGTTTGTATCTCTGTATTTCATCTCTCTTATCACTACTCCTTTTCAGTTAACATTCTCCTCATTTATATTTTGAGTTTGTTATCCCTTAGGTGATTTTTTTTCCCCAGCTTCTACAGAGGAATATGTCTATATGATTGGAATTAGTTTGTCATATTCCTCATATTAATGTAGCAAACCTGCTTATACTGCTATACTTGTTTGCAATCTTCTTAGTAAAGAAACAAAGTATTTTTGGTACCTAACACTTCTCCCATTAGGATTCCACTGAAGCAAATTCTTTGATAAAAGTCAAAGTCCCTCAGTCACTGGCCTAAAATTGTTCCCTTGGGAGTCAGCAGTCATGTCCTGAGTCCTCTGGGTCAGATACAGTCCAATAAAGGCACTTTTGTGAATCCACGCTTCCTCTAGACCATCTTCTAGTAATCTGACAGTGCGTTCTTCAGAGACTGCTGTATTCTGGCTTCCTACCACCTGATAACTATTCTTACTTGTCAAGGTATCCTCTCTTGAGCACTATGGATGCTCTTGCTTTTTGGCAGGCTAATGTGGAAAGATTGCTAGAAGGAGTTAGGCTCAGGAAACATGCACCTACTGAACCTTACAATATTTGTTGTTGTCATGACTCCACTTTTGTCCTGTGCTTTTAGGGTTCGTAATGAGAGACATTGAAACCCTATTTACTAAGCTTTCTACATGATTTCATTTCTAATGAGATGGATGCAAATTGGGGGTGGCAAAGAAACCCTTCCCTCCTCTCTGCTGATTATGTGATGTAGCTTCCCACCCTGAACATGGCTGAACATCAAGTACTCCAGTAGCTGCAGGGACTGACTTCACCTTCTAATGATGAGTATTGGTTATGCCTCTGCTCTTCAGAGATACAGACTCTTCTGGTCAAAGATCAGTGACAACTGCTGAGAGAGGGGAAGTACATTTGCTCCAAACAGGGAGACAATACCTTCCTCTTGCCCTCTTTTGTCACAGATTTTCTGGGGATTTTTTTTTTTAAGAGTTTTTCCTTTGATCCTAAGAAAGCACTGAAAGCTGATTCAACCGTAGTTAGTGTTCTCTGTTCTGGATGATTTATGTGAGGCTGCTGGAGAATTGATGTATTAAATTCTCTGACTTTTACTTTCTATAGATCCCAAGTTGGAGAGCATCCTAGGCCAGAAGAGCAGTGAATGGTATTATTGTCCCACAGGACCTCACACTACTCCAAAAAGGAAAGGACATAAATGGTTTAGCTGAGTAGGTGTTTTAATGATTTCTAGTTGGACATGTTGCTGTGTACACTTTTATCCTTTTCAAATGGATGATAGACAAAATTTTGAAACTGTGAATTTAAGGGAAACTTAGAAGAGTTTGTTAGGTAGGAAAGTAGGTCTGTATTAAGTTCAGCCTTGGTAGAAAACAATACAGGGAACTATGATCAAGGATAAAAAGGCTAAATTTAGCCCATTCATTTCAGTTTTTTATCTGAGGTCAAGGTCTTATTGTTAATAACTGCCTTTCTTTGTGTTAAGTCATGCAGTTTAGGTTATATGCTTCCATAACAAAAAATATCAGTATGATCCAACATGGACATTTAAACTCTTCAGAATTTTCCAACCATGCAACTGTTAAGCTCTAACCAGTTCATTGTAACCATTCAATCTGAGAAAGCATTCTTCAGCCAACTTTATTATTTCATGGAAGAGTTCAGTATTTTCAGAGGCATATTTAAAATATGAGGCTGTTGGCAAACAAAGATACTGTTCCATAGCACTGAACAGAGGACAGGCAAGGCAGGTGGACTAAGCAGGTTTAATATCAAAGGCTTCTTTTTAGAACAATTTCTCTAATATATTTTGCTAAGCTATAAATTGAATATACATGGAAATTTTTGCTCCAGTGTAATGCAGAGCAAGGAACCTTCAGCTACTGCCATTTCTGACCTAGGACTTAAACACTTGGAGAAAGCCATGAATCACTGAATCTGAGATTTGAACAGGAATCTGGAATTGTATAACAAACTAAGTTCCGAGAATCTCTATGAATATGAATCTAAATGTTTATAGATATGTAACACACCTTAGTTCAGCAAAATAAAGAGATACTGGATTAAGTTACCATTTCTAGCACTTAGTTACAGAACTGGTAGTTCCTGAAAATGCCTTTGCAGCTGAGAGACTCAGGAGCTATGCATCAGTCATGGTAAGGAAACCTGAACTATTGGTTACATAAAATTTGTAGTGTCTTTGTGCAGCAGCATCTACTTATATACTAGTAATAGGATCCAGACGCCTGTGGTATCTCCACAAAGACTTTCTAAAGCATTAGTGTTGTTTGCTGACAGCCTATCATATAATTTATAACAGTCTGATGCAATGAGTATTACTGGTTTTCTTATTTTTTTCTCCAGTGTTGGCTTTACTGGAAAACATTAAACAAGACTTTCTTTAATTTCTTATACTCTGCTGTTTGCTATTTGAAAGCCAAAAATTAGGCTAACATCATTGGTTATAGATTCCCTGGTAATTTCTTTTTCTTGGTTGAATATAGAGCTTTTATCAGATTTCTACAGTGAATGTTTTCCAAAATAAATTCAGAATTATTTCAACAAATATTTCATAGTGAGACTGAAATTCATTTTATGCAAACATACCACAGATGGTACCATTCAAATGAATGAGTGTAGAAAATAATGCATAAAATCAATGCATCAAATTAATTTAAATCTTTAGGAGAAAAACTTTATCCAGTGCTCTTTTCAACAGATTTTGTATCCTCTCATAAAAAAATGCCAGTCCCACAAAATTTTCTGGCTGGGGTTTGGAAAGATGTTCTTGAAGAAACACCTCTTTACATCATGAAGTATAGCCTCACAGTTCATAAGCTTGCCTTCCCTATTAATTTCTCCTAAATATATTTTTTAAAACATCTGAACTTATTTTCTTTCAACTAATGTGTCTAACCTGTATTTCTTCTCTGTAATTACTTTCTATATTTTCTCTGTAATCATTTTCTATGTAATTTCCTTCAAGGGAATTTGAATGATTCAAACAAGTAGACTCTGTTTTGGTATAATTTTAATTATACCAGTTTGATAATTTCTTTATTATTTACAATGTAGTTTTATTTATTCTGTCATCCAATAACGCAGTCTGCAATAACCAAAAGCCTGCTGCTGAAATCTCTGCACTTAGATTAGTTGTCTGACGTTTGTCGCTTTTTCCGCCCAAGTGATATTTACCCAGCGTAGCTGAAATATTAGCTGGTGCAAAAAGATTGCTGGAGGACCTGTGGCTGTGGCCTTTCCCTTCCCGCCCCTCGCCCTGCTGTCTCAGATAATCAGGTGAATAGCACATCAGTCACTTTCAGCAGATAAGCGGTGCCGCTGCCTTCTGAAGGGAGAGACCTGGGGTGACCTTACCTGCAAAGGGCCATGGTGTTGGGCATGTACTCTCTTCCAAGGACAGCTTGGCACTTCCAGCTTGGTTTTTAATGAAAACATTACTCAAGTTCTAAATATTTCTGACTGATGTTAATTCTGTTTATCAACAGGTGTACTATGTTCGCTTATAATTGGCAAGTTACAAAAGATGCTTAGTTATTCACTATAAGAAAATTGAGGTGGCTTTTGTATATTGGAAATACGTAAAACTCATGAGTACTTGCAATTGATGCTGCATCCTGTAAGTTAAACTCTGCTTGATAGCATATTGCTCGTTACACAGTTCAATGTTTCAGTTACCTTTCATGTCCTGATTCTGCTGAAGTAATGCACTTGGTTTTTTTTTAATTCTAGTGTGACAAAAACACATAGCTTTCCATTTTAGCTAGAGTTGTTGTTAACCAAAATAGCACAGTTTGCCATTCCTTTCAGATGAATTTCTCAGGCTGCAATGTGGTCTGTGCAGTTAAAAATGTGGCAATAAAACAAATAGTCTTATAAATTCATGTACAAGATGTTCCAAGAATGCAGTCAGAAGAGAAGGAGACAAAAAGGACTGGTGAAGGATAAAACACTGTGCAGACTCATTTGCAGTTCTACAGTGAACGCCTTTATGTGGCTGGTGCCTTTCCTTTCCCCTCCTTCTCAAAAGCAAGAGACTTCCAGGAGAGACTGAACTTTAAATTCGTTTTGGCATTTCTTACAGGGAGGAATTTACTAGGAGCTACAGCAAAAAGAGCCAGTGATTTGGGACTAACTTCAACATATTTGCTTTTCCTTTAACTCCTTAGAGGCAAGACTTTTATTTAACAACACAACTAGATATTTTTTTTTCTTTCTCTAGTTTGCAGACCAAATTAGCGGAACATAAGGAGTTCAATTTACTTTGATGTCTGCAGCAAATCTGAAGCTAAGTCAGAAACAGATGCCTGGAGTCTTCTGTCCCCTGCACTAACCATGAGACTCACTGCATGGTTTAGCCTATACATATGTGATAGCTCATGGCTTTTGAATCGACAGCATTCTGAATAGTTATGAAGCTGCCCAAGTAGAAGCTGAGTCATCGGTGAATTGTATTTTTAACTGATGTCATCATCTTGCCATCCACTCTACCCAGTATTAGTTTGACTGCATATTTCTCTTGCAGCCCGTCCATTTGCTTCTACTCTGTTCCTGCCAGAAAGTGTTTCTAAGCTGCTCTGCAGTACACTCCACTACTTATGCAAATCTCTTAAGATATTATAATATACTGCTTAAGAGAAGCTAGCAACCTAAGAGCTACATGAGAAGCAGTTTGGTATAATTTGTATCTAGAATATAAACCTGATTATAGAGGTAAAATATGCCAAACATTATGTACACACAAAGATAGTACATGTATAGTAGGTGGCTCCTTAGTAGCCATGTTTACTGTGTTAAAACCTGAGGATGCTTTAGGCTTAGTTTCACACTGACTGTTATTATCCTTAATGCAGTGAAAACCAGCCAAAAAGTTGGAGAAGTTATCAGTTCCAAGGCATTTAATAAGGTTTCATAATTACAGAATATAAGGATCGCTGTAGAGAAGGCAACATCAAGGAAAGAAGCATAGAGGCTGAGTCAAGTGGCAGGGTTCTTCAGTTGTCAAGCAAATTGGAAAGGACACTAACATAACAGTTACACTTTGTTGTAACACCATGCTAAATGGAAAAACACACTTCAAACACTTGTATTGTTGAATCTCACAGGGAACCACTTCAATCCTTGCATAACACAATGAAGAAGCTTTACCACTCTAAACCAAAGGAAACCCAGAGCAGATGCTTTTAACAAAAGTATTTAACTGTTTCTCTCTAGAACATAGGCTTTCCACCAGACAATTTAATTTAACCTATATAAAGGAGAAACATGGCTAAAGCACCCTGGGTACTGTGACTCATAGTGTCAGGCATCCTTCTTGTTGCAGAGGGGAAACAGTTTGCACCACCCTTTTTCCTGGCACAGCCTGTTTCCTCCTTTCCCTCTCCTCTGGGATGCAGCCCAGCCCTCTGACCCATGAGGCCACAGTATTTTATGTACTCTGCCCACCTCAAAAAGAGGATAAATGAGTCCACTAGCAGCTCTCTGTGGTCTCATACAGCCCAGCAGGTAGTCCTTGCTCTTCTGTGCAGATGTTCAAAAGGGCTCACAAAAGGGCTTCAAATATTTGTCCAAATTTTGGGTGACCTTTTTAACTGCATAAAATAAATCAAAATGTTACTAATCTGACTAATACTTTAGTGAATTTACTATTACTTTTTTTTGGCATATTTTCAGCAATTTCAATAAAGTAAGAACTTCTGTTGTTCACTTTATCTCAAATATACTCTGTTACAGAAAGGGTGTACCTACCACTTAGTGCATCAAGTACGGTTACTGAGTCTTGAGGGCACGGACAAGGTTTTATGCTAGGCTACCCAAACCCGACCTTCAGTTCTGGTTCACTGGGTCTCCTCTCCTATCCACTCATGGAACAAATTAAATTGAAAGGTACTCTCTCAGTTGTGCTGTAATTAATTTTTAAGGTCAAGTAAAGCGTTGTAAGTTCAGCTACTGATGTGGTACCCGTCCTTTTGGCAAAAACTTCACTGTCAGCCTGCCTTCCAAGTCACACAAACTACATCCCGCTCTGTAGCAGATCTATTCATTTGGTCCCTAGTTCTGTAAATTCTGGGAGTTGGACTCTATGATCCCTATGGGTCCCTTCCAACTCAAGATATTCTATGACTGTAAGTTGGATCTCTACCTCTGCAAATTGAACCCCTCTCTTCCTGTTTTCCTCAAAGCACTGGGAGAAGTACTGCAGGTAGACCTAAATCCCATGGTTCTCTGGGAGAGCACTGTCTTTCCTAAACCAGTTTCAAACACAACGTGACTGTCTTCCAGTTTCTTGCCCAGGAAAGAATCTACTCCACGCTCCTCTTTGGTCTTACTGCTTCATGAGCCCTCCCAAGTAGGATCTAACTTTCCTCTCTCCTATCTGATGGTTTATGTACCAAATCAAACTTGGGACAGATCAAATGATGATGGTGATCCCCTCCAGCAAATAGCCACACGTTGCCCGGGCACCTCAGAGTTTGACTGTGATGGCAACAACCCAGTCATGACTGGGTTTCCAACCCACTGAGAGTCTGAGATTGTTGCAAGATGGGTGGCTTCATTAAGCAGGATATTTTGCTGTGAGAAAGTGTACTAGTGCTTTCTGCCCTGCAACAGCTGTTTGAAGATTGGTTGGAGATTCAGAAGCGTTGCTTTAAATATAAAAATCTCTAGCTGGCCCATGTCTTATTTTCACAAGAATATTTTCTCCTGTATTGTGCTACTTTCCAACTGTCATGTTCAATGTAGACTTTTAGCTGAAGGATCTCAGCTTTGTGCTTTTGCTATTTGTTTGGAAGAGGATTTCCAAAGTTGGAGGAAACTATCATTAGTCTCATCATTGGATTATGGTTCCTTTTTATCTATGTCTACATATCAATGTAGACAATGAACCCATTCCTCCAGCAATATTCCATTGCTCTTATCTTTACAGAGAGTTTGTATCAGTGGTAGTCCTCAATTCTCAGAATCGTTATTTTTGTTGCTTTGAGAGAGGGAGAAAATCTTTAGTATTTTTAAAAATCCTTTTTATTCCAGCTTATGCATCTTGTGGACAGATGACTAAAATATACCATGGGTATGGCAATGACTTCACAGTTACTGCTTCCCAGTTTAAATTGTAAAAGTTCTGACACGCACCATAAAAATATCTTGTGAGTTTTTGTCTTATGGTGAATTTTCATTATAAGCAGCTTTATAAATTCATCATGAACATAAAAGGAAAAATTCATGAAAGCTGAGCACACTATAAGCTGTACTTGGCAGCTGTACTTGTAATATACATAACAGAAAAATGGAAACAGAAAAATTAATAGAGAGTGGATATGAATATGAACTATGTTAGAGCTGTTCTAAATCACTAACATTTGACAAAAGATTAATTCTCTAAAGATAACTTTTAAATTATTGGATTTACATCCTTTTAGTATAAATTATCTTTCCTTTCTATAGCTTTTTGAAAAAGAAAGTAGAGATTAAAAGAAAATTATCAGATTTACTTTCCATTTAAACTCCAATAATGAAACACGTATCTAGAGATGCATTTCTTTCTCAATGTAGGTCAGGCTAGTAAAAAAAATCTACGTGATTTCTTTTTTAATAAAAAATATGTAGTAAAAAAATTTACACTTATTTCATTAGGAGATTTCAGGGGTGGCTGACTCAAATTGAGACAGCTTGGTTTGAAATGTTTTTATATTTTAGTTCAAAGTACTCTCACCGAGGCAGACTCCCCTGTCATTAAGCTGATGCAGTGCACTGTGGGGGCCACGGACAACGCCCAAAAAGTAACCTGACTGGGAAGCCCAGACTCCCGAGAAGAACAGGAATGCCAGTTGCACCTGAGGTACCAAGGGAACGCCAAGGGACAAGTTACTTTCAAACCAAGACAAAATTATGTGGTTTTACATTTCTCAAGTGACATTTGCTAATCGGAAATGAATAAATCAGTGTTTTGGCTTTTGGTTATCATCCATTTTTCAACAGTGGAATTCCCAGGATCTACAAATTCTCATTTTTAATAAATACTAATAAAAACCGAAAAATGTGGTGGGCCTCTGAAACACCTTTTACATGAACAGTTACCCAAGAACATCCTCTTGTTTAAACTACAGGCCACAGGACACGAGAGTAATAACCTTCCAAATTACTCAATTGCTAGTGCTTTCAGAGGTGAAAGTTCTGCGTCCTGAGCAACTGGGCTCTCCTTCCTGTGTGTCCCAGGCCAATGCTGCAGGGACTGGGATGGTGTAAGAACTTAGGCTGAGATAAAATGGCAAGTCACTGTGCAAAGCAGTAGACTAAGATTTAGGGGCTCTGGATTCCAGTTTTGTCTTCCTAGGCTTGGCTGCTTGCTGGCTTCCTAAGCCTGTGTGTCAGTTGTAGAAAGATAAATTTCATGCCCACAATGGTGACATCCAACATGCCTTGTCTGGTGGTACAAGCTAGCAGCACTCCATATAGACCAGTCCACAGAGGGACCCGGGATATTTAGAAACTGTGCTTTGGCAAAGAAGTGCTCTCATTGCTACAATCAAAAGAATCCAATCAAAATAACTTTCCTGTTCAGAGTATTTTTCTTCATAATGCAGCTTTCTTTCTGTTCTCCCTGGGCCTTCCAATTTCTATGTTTTCCTATGCTGTCGTAGTCAGGACTGTGTTATTCCACAGCACTTGCATTTTGGTGTGGGGATAGTGCATCCTTCTTCATACAGAACCAGAGCACAGCCTGCAATATGAAATAAGAAGATCTTTAATAGATATGTATAAAATCCTATTCTGAAGAATTCTACCTCTAAGCTGTGTGATACTTCTGAGTATACCACTTTCTAATATGTACTGCAATACAAGCTCATATTCATAGACATTGCTATTAAAGAGCATTGGCTGAACTATTGCTGACCAAAATTTTGTTTTGCTTGTTTGCACTCATCATATGCCTTTGGATTAAGAAGTCACCATCTTCTATTATTACGATATTAAGATACTAATATATTAAGATATATTAAGAATCACCATCTTCTCATCCCCGTCTTTCGTAGAGTCTCCATGAAGAAAACTGCTGCCCAATGCTAACCAACATTTTTTTCTTTCAAGGCCTATGGTGTCCTTTTCTGTATGAGAGGATGCTCTTTTTCTCTTGGACATGAGATACTGATTTAATTTCCCTTTGGATTTTCATAGCCCAATGTTTTTCATAGGATTGAGATAGTGAGGAGAAATAAAAGGACAACTGGGTATGGACCAGCCGAAAGTTTGGCTGGGCCAGATCTCAGGAAGTTCCTATGGCACCAAAAACATTGCCAGAGTTAGAGGATGGATGAAGAGGAGGTAGAAACTGTTGGACAGGCAAATGAGAAAAAGTATTAAAGCCTTGGAGTAGGGGGTACATGTTGGCTTTGGGAATGCAAGGTACTTGAGGAAGAAGGAGCAAAAGAGAGATAACAGAGAGGAGGAAAATGAAGAGTGAGGGGGAAGGGAAGGGAAGGGAAGGGAAGGGAAGGGAAGGGAAAAGGGAAAGGAACAGAGGAAGGAACAGAGGAAGGGGAAGGGGTAGGTGTGGCTGTTCAACTCTCACTCAGCTCATACCTGATGTATGCTTGATGTATAGCTTGGGAGCAGTGCCATCAGGTGAAAGTGAGAGCAACGTGTATGCCAGACACCACAGTCAGGAAGAGATAAAGGCCCTCCTGCAGCCATTATCACCTGTATCTGCTATCTCCTGCAGCCATCCCCTCCTCATGTTTACAACAATCCCTGTGGGCAACTTTTTCTGAGTCCACTGACTTACAGAGGCAGTGTAGACCAAACTTCCAAGCTGAAAGGTATGTCAGCTCACCCCAGAAACTTTTGGAATAGGTCCAAGAGCAGTAGGATTTCTGAGGCTCTTGGGCCCCCCAGTGTGACATCAGGGATGCCCGCACCATGACAAATGAAAATATTTTGTCAAAAGCATTTTTTGGTACTATTTAAGATGCTGGAGATAACACCAGATATTTTAGATTTCCAGAGCATGAGTCCATATTTATTTTTTAAATGAGCTTTGGCTGGTCAGAGGCACAAGGCTCACATAAAGGGGCTGGAGGTTTTATTTTGCTGAATACCTAGTCCTAATTCTCATTTACATTAAAACACAAATATCATGAATTATTTATTCTTGGCAGATTCAAGAGTAAATAAACTACCCAAAGATGATATATTCAACGTTGTTATGACAGTGAGAGGACACAAATACAGGTCTCTGGGTTCTTTGGGGATAAGGCACCGGGACTGTCAGGAGAAGCACAACTATTTTCCAAGCATCCATTAATTCATGGATTTTCCATGTGCCTTAGCAGAGATTCCAGGAGGATCTGCTCCATAATCTTGGCAGGCACAGAGGTGAGACTGACTGGCCTATAGTTTTCTGGGTCTTCTTTTTTTCCTTTTTTGAATATCGGGGTTATGTTCCCCTTTTTCCAGTCTGCGGGAACTTCACCAGACTGCCACGATTTCTCAAATATGATGGAGAGTGGCTTAGCAACTTCATTCTCCAGCTCCCTCAGGACCTGTGGATGGATTTCATCAGGTCCCATGGACTTACGCACCTTCATGTTCCTTAAGAGGTCATGTACCTGATCTTCTCGTACTGCGGGCAGTTCTTCATTTGCAGAGCCCCTGTTTTTGCCTTCCATGACTTGGGCAGCGTAGTTTGAGCCCTTTCTGGTGAAGACCGAGGCAAAGAAGTTGTTCAGTAGCTCAGCCTTATCCATATCCTGGCTGGCCAGATCTCCTGTTTCCTTCCAGAGAGGGCCCACAACTTCCCTAGTCTTGCCCATGTCCCTGACATGTCTGTAGAAGTTTTTCTTATTGTCTTTGATGTTCTTGGCTAGATTTAGTTCTGCCTGGGCTTTCACTTGCCTGATCTCGTTCCTGACCACTCGGAGCGTTTCTCTGTATTCTGCCCATTATACCCATCCCTGCTTCCACCCTCTATAGGCCTCCTTTTTGGTCCTGAGCTTGTCCAGCAGTTCCTTGTTCATCCACGCAGGCCTACTGGCTATTTTGCCTGACTTCTTCTTTTCTGGGATGCACCTCCCCTGAGCTTGGAGGAGGAGATCCTTGAAAACCAACCAGCCCTCTTGGGCCCATTTTTATCTGCTGTTGCATTTGAAAATCCTTACAGTAGAGCAGACTCACGTAAATAGCATTTTTTGGTGTTTTTCTCATTAATGAATATTTTTTAAGATAAATCAAAAGTGTTTCTATATGATTCCAACATACTTTCTCCTACAATTTCATAGTTAATCCTAAACCTAAATTAATG
Organism: Gallinago jamesoni; assembly: GCA_025769975.1. Lineage (NCBI taxonomy): Eukaryota > Metazoa > Chordata > Aves > Charadriiformes > Scolopacidae > Gallinago > Gallinago jamesoni. Next base: position 90,610,315 of record JAOQGH010000012.1, on the reverse strand, counting down.
ATAAATGACAGTTTAAATAATGATAAGCATCAATTCTAAAGGAGCATTTGAGTATCTGTTTTAACATACAATCTTTTTTAGCACTGGTCTTAGGAATCTTGGACTTTTTCCTTAAAGGCCTTTCTGAGAATTTCCTTTTGCTTCATATTGTGACACCATTCTCATTTTACAGAAATAATTAATCTTCCTGTAACTGGCTTCTGGTAGGACACTGACAATGTCTAAGAAGGATTTCTAAGTCAAAGCATCGCTACTGATCATTGTCCTGATGACTGATACTTCTGATTAGTTTAATGCATGGCATAACTATTCAAAGCACCGAGAATAATAAGCATGAAATCATCACCCATGAGATTAGCATCTACTGTACTCATCCCATCCTGATACACCCGAGGCATGTGAAGTAGGATGCCTGCAGGAACTGCTCAGCTAAGAGAATTTCATTGGTCCTCCACTCCGTGTTAGTTGCTGCTGACCTGTATTACAATTTTGCCTCCAGCTTGCGTAGTCTGAAGGGCTTCCCAGAATATTGGAAGTGCAGTGTTTATGCCACAGCTGACCAGTTTTAGATGCACTATTGCCTCATGTTCTCACTGTTCCAGGTTATGCCACTGAAGTTGCACTGAACTTTGCACAGTCCCTTCAATGGCAAATTCCAGGTGATTTTTGAAAGCTTTCTCAGGATTTAGGAGACTGTGGGTTAAATCCCCCAGAACCAGTTTTTCTTCTGAAACTGGAATTACGAATGAAATTGCAATTTTCTCATAGGGTAAAACAGCTTCTATTGAAGATTTTGGAAATCTGCCACAAGGTCTATGCAGCAGCTGTTGTGAAGTAGGGGGAAATGGTAGAGAGCTGGGAACTGAGACCAACAGCTGCAGAATTATTTTTTACAGCTGTCTCATGCTCTTTTCCTTTGAAATGCATCTTTTGTTTTTGTGGTATTTGAGAACAATTTCTCATGACAAAACCTTGCTCCTTATTTCTGGGTCTGGGGTGTGGTGTGAGCACCCCACGTGACAAGGAGGTTCCCTGCTTTTTTTCTGATGACCTGTCTGAATAGCACTTCCATTGGGTTGAGAGAAAGCATTTTTTGTCATGGAGAAAATGTGCAAGAAATAGTCATTGCACTTTCGGAGACCCCTGGTAGGTTGTACTGCTCAGAAAGAAATGAAGTACAACATCTTCCTGCCCCATCCTGTGTCTGAAGATGTATACTGTTCAATGAGATACTAATGGAAAGCTACCAGCTCCTGAGTTATCCTCATAAAGTTGTTCTCACCTCTCACGTAACACCTGATTAAGGTACCCACCATGTCATGACAGAAACATGCAGACCCCTAGGATCTCCAGGTTTTGCAGGAAGGCATCAATGGAGCCAAAATGTCCTTTCTGTTTTCCACCTCTAATCTCTTCCCAAAGTCCAAAGTACCACAAACAGATTGTGTTTCAAGGAATGCCATAGTAACTCATTGTGGTCCACCACATTCACTATTTGAAGGTGTAGGTAGAATTGCCAGGCAAGATGTAAAAATCTGTACTTAACAATAGCAATTAGAATGACATGATCACCTTTAGTTGGAAAGAAAGAGAATAACTAGGCAAAAAATATCAGAAAATGTTTTAAGCAGGAACCCTGTAAACTTTAGGTGTACATTCACAGTTCTCTCAGATATATAATTCTCTACTGAATTTCTCAACACATATTATTCTTCATATACATTATTATTAAACAGTCCAATTCCAGCCTTTTGTCACATTCCAGCCCTTCAATCACTTATGACGTGTTGAAAATTGATATTTTTTTCTACAGGAGGTGGCTGAAAATTTGTTTACTGATAAAAAAAATATCTGAGAGACGAGGTATGTTAGTGAATTAATCCCTTCTCACACCCTGTGCTTTGTTCTGATGAGTTTTTTAGATAAAAGTTACTGCTATGACAAAATAATCTGTTCTTAATAACACTGCAGAGAATGCATGATTTCAGAAACCTCAACATATAAAATGAAACTGCTCTCAGATTACACCATAAAAAGTCTTTTAGCACACCGTAAAAGAATATAAGTAGCATTCAGCTACCAAAAGTGGTTTTCCATCATCTACACCTTCATCGTCTTTAATCAATTTAAAGATTGCATTTGATAAATCTTCACCTAACATTCAGAAACCAATTTACAGAAGCTGAAAAAGCTTTTAAGTGTCTTTCAATGGCATCACATACAACCAACAATTTTTGGTGAATAAGCCTCAGGATATTTGTGTATTTTGCTGACGAAATGAAACATATCCTGAAATTTCTAGACTTTTTGGCACAGGAGAGTGATTAGAAAGTTTTGTTACATAACTTTCGAATCAAAAGTTATTATTTATGTATGTTGTTTTAAGTAGCATATGATCTGAGTGGTTAAATAGAAGCAAATATTCTTGTATTTATTCTGATAGATACTAGAATATTCCCCTTGTAAATCTATATTAGCATGACTATGATAGCTATTTAATTCCAATTATTGAAAGTATCAGAGTAAATCCTTTTTTATCCTTCTCCTTTTAAAGAAGGAGCTATTATATTTTTGAAATCTATGAATCTTTTTTTCCCCTCCAAGTTACAGGAAAAAGAGTCACCCATTTCAGATTAAATAATGTACTGTCACAATCATTATTTCTTTGCTTGGCACACTTTCATTGCTTCTGTAGCAGTCACTTCTGCCTTTTTCTCTCTCTTATCAACAAAATAAGTTGTTACTTAGCAGAAATGCTAGAATTTAAGCTTTTAATATGTATTCTATGGCAATGCAGCATGGCAAACTGGAAATCCTTTCCACATGAGGTTTCAAACAAATATACAAAATTTGGGATTCAGGATTTAATTCAATCATTCAGAAATCTCTCTAGGAGCAAGCACTCATCATACTTCTTTCAACTGTTCCTAGTCTTCAGAAAACAGAAGGAATTTCCATGTCAGGGGTTTCTGGAGGATATGCTGTCTCTGGAACACTCACATGGTCTTTCTCTAAAACTCAGAAGGGAACCAGCTCGCTTTCTGGTTCCCTCAAAAGGCCATAACTCTTATTTGTGCAATGTGATAGTGTGTGTGAGAATACATCAGTGACAGAGTAAAACCCCCAGTTGCTGAAGGTCTCCTTTATTTATGGGAAGCTGAGTCTGTTATGAAACTTCCATAAAGCTCTAGGAAATCTGCTACTTAAAAAAAAAAAAGAAAAAAAAATAGAAACCAGAAGGGCTGGTTTGTTTCATGTTTCTGTCCTTCCCACAGTACTCACAAAACATGTGCAATAAAACATTAGACTTCAAATAATGTTAAGTATTTTCTGTTCATACAGCCCTATGTGAAGTCTTTGAAAGTTTTCTTTTTTTTTCATGACATTTCCCCAACTGGGTTACAAATGCAGAAGCAGAAGTGTGTGGGAATATCAGTCTCAAATAGCCAAGAGCTCACATACAAATCCACACCCATGATTTTGTATTTCAAGTCTGTAAGTCACAATAGCCACAGAATAATGGAAAATTATATTTTTCCCTTAGCTTTGTCTTTAGATTTTCTTGAAAGATTTCATTTCCTCAGACTGAACACCAGCCTGAAACAGGTTTTAGTCAGCAATTGTTGGTGTGGCCTGGCAAAACTCATGCTGGTAGCATTTGACTGAATGGTTCAGCCTTCTCCATATCCTTCTGACAAGAGAACGAAAAAAAAGATGGTCTTTACAATTAAAGACGGAGTGCACCCATGGTGAGAAAGGTTCCTCTGCCAGCAGAGAACGCTGACACTTGTGGGCTCTCATCAGCCTGTATAGACTAGAGCACATCAGAATCTGTGCATTTTTTTGACATTGTCCTTAAAACTTACCTCTGGTTAGCTAAGGCCGAGCAGACGCCAGCTCACTCAGAATGTGTTGTCATTACTGATGTAGTTCTGATCAGAATTATGCTTTTGAAGTGATTCTTCTGGTTGTATCCACGTACTGTGCTTTGGTTTGCATCACAGAGAGATGGGTCTTGGCATGTGTGGATCTTCCTAAGATCCCTAAAACAAATTTCCTTTTGGATTTCATCAAATGGTACGCTTCAGGACTGCACTGAGTGTGCTCCAGCCACTACTGGGCAGTCAGTCCATGCAACCAGACAAAAGCAAGAATATGTCTAATGTCAAAATTGCATCATCACCACAACCTCAGATTGCAATCTGCAAAGTTGGATTTGCTCCAACCATGCCACACAACTTTCCAATGAAGATGTAGCCTTGGCAGGAGAGAGCTGGGGGGACATTTGCTTTTAGAGGTCAGAGGAAAACATCTTTTGGGTGGCAGAGTCCTATATTCAGAGTTCATGGTTCTAATCATCGTGTTTCCTGTGTTGGCATAGTAGATTTTGAAATCAAATGGGGGGTTTGGACATAGTAAACTGGGAGGACACTCTACAGTTCTAAGGTAGCCAAAAAAACCCAAGCTGCTTGAATTTGTCTTTAATGAAGCTGTATCTAAGTCATGATGTCTACAGAACTGTGTTTTCAGACTGGATGTGGGGAACTCAAGAAAGACCTGCAAATTAAAATTTGATTTCAAAAAATGGTTCACTTCACTCCCCCCTTAAAGGAGAGCAGCAGCGTGTGTGTTGGACTCAGCCTGAATGAAGTGGGAGATCATTGCTGGCATATGTTTGCACCTGCACATCTTTGCTATGAAACATTTTCCTCGCTTGGAACCTAGAGCATAGCTGACCTTCCTCGATGAGATAAAACCTACCTTCTGGGTTGCAATGTTACCATTTGTGTTTCCCTCCCTGGCAAAGTTTTCAGTAAATAGCTGAGTTCAGTGTCAGCCTCATGTCCAAAGTTTCAGTTTTTCTTTCTCCTGTGATTTGGTTTTGCTGCTGCACTGCCACAAGGACCTTCGAAACCAGTGATGGCCCCCAAGAAAATTTTATCAAAGGGAAGGGAATGTGATGGGACACAGACATTTAGCAGAAAACCACACAGTATCTTGTTGTCCCCACTGGTATTTAGGTCATCCCTGGTAAAATAAAGGGACAGCTGGATATGTGTAGCAGCTATTTTTGGCTTCTGGAACAATAATTTTGGATTAGAGGAAGCTAGGTGCAAATTAAAGAGACCTATAGCTGTCTTAAATTTTCAAGGATTAATGACTAGTCAGCCCTAAGAAGGGTGAGCAGGAAGATGGAAGATAATCTGTTTTAACAGAATTTGTGAGCAGCATTGTTGTCAGCATTTGCGAAGAAGAAACATTCAGGTATGTCATGTTCACAGCAGCTGCTCTGAAGTCTGAACAATCAAAACACAGGCTTCTCCCTCCATCCCTGAAGCTGAAGCGGGCCACCCCAAAGCTCCTGAAAACTCCCAGCTGTTATTTTCTGTTTATTTAACTGTGCCTGTGGAAGGGACCGTGCCGGCTCGCCAGTGGTTTTCAGACCATCCTGCCTGTGCCTGCACGGGCAGAGGCACCAGGACTCTCTCGCAGCAGTGGGAAGCAGCCAGGCTACTTGCAAAGGCAACACTGAACACAGCGCTGGATCTATGGCTCTGGAGAGCTCACCCTGCCTGTGGCGAGAGACGGGATTTCCAGCCCGCAGTGCTGAGCTGGACGCTGTTTCCCACAGAAATCTTTTCCCGGGATGAGTGATAAGGAGGAGATTAGACTTGCAGTGTGATCCCCCTTCTGACTGTTGCAGACTTTTAAAGAGACTGTGACGTTGTTTGCTTATAAAAGCCAGGAGATAAAAAGTAGCTTTTCTCCTCTTAAAATGCAGAGCCACCACTCCACTTACAGTGGATGTGAGACCTGCCCGGTTACAGGAGAAGAGGGTAAGAGCTCACTTGGACTTAATCCACTCCAGCGATGGAGAGAAGTTTGATGAAATCAAGCATTTCAAAACATAATTATGCCAGAGACAGTAAACTGTGCCCAAATGACAAATTCTGCACCCTGCCTGTTTATGTGCATTCAGGAACAATTTTACATCAAAGCAAATTTCTTTTTTTTTTTTTTTTTAATGATGTCTGAGTCAGAAAGCCCTCTTTCTGTAGAGAGCTGTACATCCTTTTCTTTAGAGAAGCAAGGTCTTGCACGATTGGCATCGAGTGGAAACCAGAAGAGCTACTGAACTAAGAGTCATAAGAAGTGGGATTTGTTGTCCAGGTGAGCCTGATTGTATTAAAAAACTACCATGAGGCTGTAGCAGAACAGTGGGCTAAAATCCTCATTACCACTTACACTTTCACAGGGTTACAGCAGGTAGCTCCCACCCTGATAATAAAGTGCACATTTCAGCCTTCAGGGCCATAAACAGAGCTTGATGAACTGCATTTTACAAAAATCTCCTCTGTTTCATTTGGATGTGTGAGTAACTAGGCCTCCAAGCCACTAAGAGCCCCACGCTGCTCCATGGCCTATGTGTAAAGTCCTTTGCCCTTTGTTTGCAGCTTAGTCCCAGGTTTCATATGACTGCAAACACACTGCAGTTTGGCAAATCTTAATATGCTTGTTCCTTGAATTTGAACATCCACTAAGCAGTCTAGTTTCCACATAACTAATACCTTCTGATCTGACTTACTTTCCTAAAACGAATTTTCAAATGCAAACTCATTGTTGTTAATTCTTCTATTGATTTGCTCAGCTCCGTTAACGGGCTTGCAGGGTTACAAACCCTCTCTGATCATATGCTAATGAGTCATTAGTACTGACTGTCTGTTAATGGGAATAAATCACCCCTTCTTAGTCACTCTTTGTCCAAATAAAGAAGTCTATTCTGATAACAAAAATGTTAGAAGCAGCCAAGAATCAGTGAGATAAAATTAGAACAGCCCTTCCTCAGGGCTGCCAGGAGCAGGTCTCAGCTGGCTCTGCCTCTGCCGAGCTGGTCCTGGCTACCACTGCCCACTTGTTTTATCCCCTTGCTTTATTTAAGCAGACGTATTCACTTAACTACACTTTGAGTCTAAGATTGCATAATCGCGTTTCAGTCAGATTTTAACGCCTTCAGACGGCTAAGAACAAAAGGTCAACACTGTTATTAGCTGTGTAGCTTTACTGAAGTGTGACTTTTCACCATAAAATTGGCACAAGGTCATTTTCAGATATTTTTACACTTTTCGTTAGCAAAGGGGAATTGCCCATTCACTTCTCGACAAGGTTAAATAGCTGAGAACAGCTACAGGTTAAATATTAAGCCACTGGTCCTTTATTTCAAGAATGAAATTGCAGTTGTCTTCAAAAACACTTGAAAGTGCAGGCAGCATCTGGAACTGGTACAAGGAAATACCACTTTTAATTAGCACACAGGAACTGTACAAATTTTGAGTCTTGCACCTTCATACAAGTTTGCAAGAGTAAAAAGGACGTATATTGCTGATTGAAAACCTCAGCATATTTTTTTTTAAAAACAACCGGTGTCTGCTTGTGTAAAATTCATAAATTCAGCAGGACTGAAGATGTAATCTGATGATATGGCTGAGCTGACTTCACAGATTGCTATGCAAAGAAATAGTTTGGGTTTTTTTCTTTTTTTTTCTTCTTTTTTTTCTCTTGTTTTTTCTCTTTCCCCCCCCCGTGTTTATTTCGACCACCTTCATGAGCTCAGCTGACTCCTTGAAATGGCACCAAGTTAGCCCAAGGAAGAGCTGAGGACCGCTGGGGTAAGAGAAGGAAGGAAGACACTGGTGACAAAAAGGAGAAGGAGGAGAGGGAGAAGGACTGCTCCTTTTAGCAGCCCCGAACTGCTGGATCAGTTCAGCCTATTCGGTCTGACTGGACCCTGGGGGTCCTACAGTGGATTTGCCCAAAGTCTCTACAGCTCAAACATTTAAACCTAGATTTAATAAAATGTTTAGGCTCCTGGTATTTTGCTAGACTTGTAACTTACTTTTGAGTTGCTTTTCAAAGAGCTTGGTGACAGCTAGGATCTATACCTTACTGTGTTTGGGTTTGTGGAATTATGATTATGGCGATAACTTTGAAAATACAAACTGAGTTCAAGTCACCCGTTTGCTCACAGCATGCAGTAATAGCTACTGTAGGGGGTAAAACGCTGCCTTCATTTCAGTCAGGGACTGTGTGCTTCTAGAGCGCATGATTTTGGCATTTTTTCTAAAAATGTTACTGAATTTTTTTATTTTCACTCTAAAAATGCACCAGCCCGTTGCATTTGGCTAACAGCCATTCCTCATTACTTTGTATAGCCAGACATGCTTGCAACTCAGTTTTCCTTCCTGATTTTCCTCACACGGCTTTCCAGGCTGCCGAAATTACAGCACACGATGCCTGAACTGCTAAACCTTTACCTGAGAAAAAGCATATGCCCTCATTTACTCTCCTGCCGTACTACTGGCCCTGGACTACAGCGTGCTCCAGCTTAGCTCTTGAAATCCCCTTGGGGATGAGGCTGAGAGCAGAGGCAGGAGACGTAACCACTATTTCTAAAGGTGGCCTTGACCCACGTTCTGCATGCTGTGGGGCTTGAATGAGTAAGTTAGGCAGAAACAGAAGCTAAAAGGTGGCAGTCTGTACTGTGTAGAAATAAGGAATTTTTTTTAAATTGCACTGAACACATGAAGGCTCTTAATTCACAAAGGTTCAAAGTCAAACTTACTACCTTTTTACAGTTGTGTGTAAAATTACCTCGAAAAGGACTAGAAAGGCGTAAGTGTCCCAGGACGGCCATGAGGCCATTTAAGAAGGTGAAGTTCCTTAGCAGAGTTTTGTGGTCTCCCAAAACACACGTGGTATTGACTGAGTCCTTCAAGTTTCTTTGAGTTCAAACTAAAAAAGATTCTTCCCACACACCTATTTAAACTCAAGCTGAGATAAAGAGGGAACTTTGCTGAGAGGAGACGGCTGTGTAAAGGTGGCTTAAAAGCTTTTCCTGACTGCATCTCAAATGCTGGTTGCTCCTGGCTGGCTGAGCAGCACCTGGCTGTGTGCTGATGTGCTCAGGGCAGCAGGGAGTCACTGAGAGGAAGGTCTGTCCTAAAGCTCGTATGTAGATTTGTTTCTGTGGTGTTGCAGGCTTCGTGCAGTGGGGAAAAACTGCTAAAATCTCACTATTATAATGTTTTACAAGCACTATCTACTGTTGTTTAGCTTTTGATATCTTGGCTATTGTAAAATTTCCATGAGGAAATATAAAACACATTATATTGAGTTTTATAGATGCCCGTGCAAATCTGATTAATTGGCACAGATGACTGAGGATGCAGTTCTCTTCACAAACAGTGAGAGGTGTCCTCTGACATTTGCTGGCCACATTTGCATAGGTTTTGGGATGGTGATCACAGTTATGGGACTGCTTTTTCTTAAGTAATACTCTAATTCATTTAATGATGCAAACAGGGTCCCAGCAGTGCAGCTTTACTGCATAATGACTAATCTCTGTCACAGCAGGATGCTGAGAATGAGTTTATCTGGAAAGCTGTGGGTACGCATAGTGAACAGCTATCCCTAATAAAGTCTTTTTAATCATGATTCTTTCTCAGATCAATTGAGTTAAATGACTTTGCACTTTATAAACACCAGGGTCAAAGTCTCTGACTTGAGTAAAACACTCCATCCACTCTGAAGTGAGCGAACATTTAAATAAATTGAAATCATAGCCTAAGAGTTCACTTTTATACTCGTGTGTGAAAAGGAAAGCCCATGCAACTCTATACTGGCCCCAGTTAATGTACACAGAGTATGTGATACTGCTTTGTGTGCGTGCATTTCATTTTCCCTCTAACAACCTTTGAATGCAAGTCACAGCCAAGGACTCTGCATCTGTCAGTATATTTCAACCAAATTGGAAAAAATGACAGCTGTTTCAAAGATGCGAATTTCCTGTATGTTTCAAGAAAGCAAGTGAGAAATGAGAGAGAACAAATGTATGAGTACTAGTACTTTATTGAAGTACTAATTTTTAAGCAATTTTCCCATTTACCCACTCTTGCTGTGTGTAGTTTCATGTCATGGGGTGGTCTCAGTGTGTACAAAAGGGATTCCTTGCAGATGAAACTGAACTGGGAGGTGCTCTCCAGGATTGTCACAGGATTGTGTACGTCAGTCACATATGGGCATATAGTCCATGAGACCTAGCAGAGGTGCTCAAAAATCCCTGAAATGTGAATAGCAGAGGCTGTGGTCTACAGACCCAGTCCTATTAGTATGCACTTGCTCGCTAATATAGACATGGCCATCAGTGCTCTTGCCCAAGGCTGGTTGACATCAAACAGTCTGTCAGATGCTGTCTCAGTGCCACAACTTCAGGAAAGTTTCATCTGGAGTTTGTACTTTATTAGATGCTGGGGAGCCTAGTCTTCTGTCAGAGCATGTCTCTTTTGATTGCACCTCAGCAGGGAGACACTGCTGAAAGCACAGAAGCCTCCTGAGGTCTGGTGTTCACAGGATTACCTATTTAACAGAAACAGTTCTGCTTCCAGTTTGGGATTTATACAAGTATAACAGCTAGAAAAATCTGTCCCAGGAGTCTGGACTATTGCAATTGTCCTTATGCATTAAAAATCACTTCAGTAACATATTTTGTGTTTGGGAGGTTGTATTCCCTCAAAGATTTGCAGTTGAGTGTCGCAGCATTAAAATTAGACATGAGAATTGATAAGTAAAATTGGCAAGTTTTCCTTGACACTCATCCTGCATATCAAGGCCAGTAACCTTTAAAAAATATAGGTATAATACAGGTATAAGAGACTAATCTTTTATTCATAGGATTACCACCAAGGAAATGAACCTGTGCATCTTAATATGACCATTGACTTGACAAGATTTTGCTGGCTTACTCCAAATTCAGGTGCATCTTTTCCTTATTTCTCTTGTTAAAGAGAACGTAAGTCTGTCTTGTGCTCCAGTAAGAATAATAATAATCTAAATCCCCAGTACAGAAAGACCCAGAAGAGTAAGATACTCTTTTTTCCTTGACGATTTCTATGTTGATTACAGAGGTCAGAGCAGCCACTCATAAAAATTCAGATGTTATTGTGGTTAACGTCACTTTGTAAAAGAGGCTGGAAACATCTTCTTGTGATTTTACTTTTTTCTTTTATATAAAACACATATTTAATGAAGTAAGAAGGAGAAGTTCTTTTCATTCCAAAGTTGCAAAGTAGATGTGTAGGATCAGTTAATAATTTCTGCCTACTTCTAATACCATTCGCAAATACTGTCCCCCCTAGAATTTCACACCAAATAGGTTTTGTAAAAATCTAAGCTTCAAATTTCACCTCTTAATTTTTTATCACACATGATGAGTCTAGCAGAACGAAAGCTCATAGCCCACTCAGGGATGTCATACCGACACAGATGTACTGTATAAGCACAGCAGCTAGTGCTCCCACTTTGGGGTGGAAATATTCCAGTCTTCTAATGGAAATCCAGCATAACAAATCTATTTAATCTGTTAAAAACAGGGTTTTGTCTTTATTTTCTGTCCATGATAACATGACTTATTTTTTCTTGCATACTTGCGAGAAAGTTAAAATTTTAATTATTACAAAACCATGTTTGGCTTCTCTGGCTTTAGAGTTTCACAAAGCAAGTCACCACTAGGATGGGATACCCAGGATGGTCTGTTGAAGACCTGATAAAAAGATGTCTAAATTTGGTTATGCATAGAGTCAGAAAAGAAAAACAAAGAAAACCTCCTTGGTTTATCTTCTGGGTTCCCCCTTCCAATGTTTGATGCCAAGCGTTAACCTGAGGACTGTTCCAGGAGACCAGATCTTTTTTCCTGAATTTTTGATCAAGTCCTTGGGACCTAGATCTCCTTCCTGTCATGCTGTGTGAGAGTGTACACAAGAACTATAGTGATGTGTCACCTAATACAATGTTCTGCCAGTGAGCAGCAAGGAAATCTGGGAGGGACTACCAGATAAGGCTCAGAGAAAAATCCATCATAGAATATAAACCTGTTTTTGGGGGGTTTGTAAAATTAGATGTGGGATGTTCATGTGAGGGAAATTTAGCTTATTAATAGTATTTGAATTTTTCTATTTAAGCACAACCACTGTTGCAGAACCTTTATTTAAATGTTTAAAAAAGTGGGAAAGAAAGGGCGAGGAAATTTTTTCCAGTTCCCCCATTCAAACTTTTCTCTCACCTGATCTGAGAGACTTTCAAGGGAAAAATGGACTTAAAACTGCTTTTTTGTGAAAGTGATAATTGATAAACCGGCCTGAATTTCACAGCCATTCTCAGGAGCTATCTGAATACTGTCTGAAAATGAAATAGGATGTTAAGGATGTTTTTTATAAGGAGATCACCTGAATCTTGTCACTGGAGTTATGTGATCTAAATTTGTTTGGCAAGGTGTTAGCTAAATGTAGAATCATTTGTAATGTTGATATTTTTATCTTCACAAACCTACATAAACCTACAATCCCTGTAGCATAAATTGTTGCTGCAGCATAAATCAAAGGCATTAATGTATCCCTTCTGAGGATGGTGTATATGTTAAATGTCGATACTCATACACTATATTAAATTTCATAATTAGCAAATGCAATAAGCTTTAAGAAATATACTCATTGCGGAGGGTGCCTAGAAGCTTTAAAAAAGTTATATTTCTTATTAATATGTTTAAAGACTGTCACTGTGAGCAAAAAAGCACAGATATAGAAGTTTAAAGGAAATCCTGTCTCTGCCCTGTGAAGACCAGCCTGTTCACATTGTGGCCAGAGCAGCCAAGGGGCCTGAAGTGGCTGATGATCACAGGTGGAAACTGCAGCTGAAGAGGGATACTTGAGCCCCAGTCTTGATGTGAGGTGGTGACCCAAGTACTCCAATTATGAATCTGTCACAGGACTACTGGAGAGAGACAGAACAAGAGAAGGCAAACAGCATTTGGCTGGTCACTGAGTGATGCTCTTTGCAAGGTGATTCTTAAGTCTTACTGATGCCTTCATAAAACTGATGTCTTTATAATGACTCAGGAGTCTCAGAGGTTGTTGGGGAAATTACCTTGCTTCTTGCTTCCACTTTCATGAACAGGTAACACTGTATTCCTTGGCAAAAAGCTTGCTTTTTTTTTTTTTCTTTTCCCCTCCTATGCCTTTTTGGGATCCCAGATCCCAGAGAATCACACCCCCTAATGTCTGTCATTTCTGTAGGTTGCTAACACTGTTTACCATTACAACCAGGTCAGGAATTTTGGAGAGAAGGCTCAGATAGCACCAAACAAGAGCAACAAGAAATTGTCAGCATCTGTTCTGCAAGCATCCTGCAAAGCACTAAACGTTGGTAGTAGTAAGTGCCTTACTCACTGCTGGCTGTAGGACCTCTGTCTCTGCACAACCTGGCTGTTTTCCACTTAGTTGCTGTTTTTTTTTCATTTGGGCAATTTTGTTTTCTCCTGCTGGACTCTCTTCCAGGTTCTCTAATATAATCTCTTTTGGATAATCTGTTACCTAAAATGATCTGAAAACCATTAGGCAAAGGCAGCATAAAGAAGACAGTGCAAGCAAAGTAGTTCTGCACGTTGTTTAGTAAAACAGAGCTCTGTTGCAAGAGTGTTCACACTATTTGAAAAGGCGTTCTCAAAGTACCTTAATCTCAAGGAATCATGGCAGTTCCATTTTACCCCATTGCTACTGGGAATTAGTGCCACACCTGACGCACCAGTATCATGGGTCTCTGTATTACAGACATAGGAATGCGGATATTTGAAAAATGTTACTCCTTGACAAAGTGAGGACAGCCTGTACCAGCTTTAATCAGATCAGAGTAATAGCATGTGTTTGCTGGATGCAAGATAGTCCTAGGTTTTAAATTAAATGTACCCACTGTGTGAGAGAGCCCATAACAACAATAGCTTTAGATGGGGAATGGTGTTTGCATTTGAAATATCCCAGATGTTGTCCAGCTTTTTCAAATGACACTGTGAAAGCAAATAAAACGTTCACAGTTAAAATAGCTTCATTGCCTTTGTCATTCTCATTGTTTCTTTTTTGTTGGATATGAATGGTATACCTTATAAAGAAAGCCGTGCTCTTCAGGAGGGGAAGTAATTTCCAATTACATATTCCTCATAGAAAAATCTTAGAGTGATAATGGTTTCTATATTTAAATTGTCAAATAGTTTGCATTCTTAGATTTAAAAAAAAAACCACAACAATAACAAATGCAGGACATTTCCAAAGAGTCTCCCCATTAACCTTGTTAAGCTGAGGGATGCTAACACTCGGTGGTTGTCTCGGGCCTGGATGTATAGAGACTTTGTTAACAGTAAGGAATAATGACTAACCTCAACACATGTGCTCTAAGTTTCAAATTCTTTCCATAGTGTAGAGGGTTGAGTGTTTGTAGTGGGACTCTCTCCCTTTCTCATATAGTTGCACCCAAAATACCCCACAAGAGAGTCTGGGAATGCGTTAACACTGGAAACTGTTTGCCTTGCATGTTGTGGGCAGTGGTGGTGCTACAGCCTCACTCACAGTCACACACCCCACTAACTGCCTTCTGGTCCCAGAGTCCCCAAGCTTTCTCCTGTGTCTCTAGAGAACTGTTTTGGCTGCTTTATTCTCCCATCAAGCGCAGTGTGCTGTTTCTTACAAAGATGCGACATCTATTTTAGATAGTAATATTAAAAATAGATAAAGATACGGTGTTTGAAGTTCTTCTGGTTTTCCCAGTGTTAATAGTAGCAGATGGTGGAAATCAATTTGCTATTAATTTACTTTCATGTCAAACACTCAATATAATTAAGCAAAGTGTCATCTAAACTCTGATTACTTACTTTCAAATTAAAATGATGTGTAAAACAGACTCCTAATTATCATGCTAATACCTGTGAAATGCTGTTTTCAGCTTCCAAGCTTCATAGGCTTTTTAGTTTCAGACTTCAAAGCCTCCTGACAGGAATTATGGGTAGGAAGGTCAGGACTTAAAGCTAGATTTGTTTAATATTATCCTTCATGTGGGAGTGCTCGTTTCAGTTGTTAATTCCCTTTGCTAAATTTCACACATGCAACGAAGCATGACTATCGGTGTTATACTCGGGTACCGTTTTCTCTGCCTGCACACAGAAACAAAAAGAGGTAGTCTCCCTGATACTAATAGAAATTATCCAAGTACATCACAGGCATCATTTAAAACCTTAATGCAGTATATACCTGTGTTTATATTCAGAAAAAAACACCCCTATTTGTGTTAATATTAATTAAAACCAAATTAGAAGAACAGAAAAACAAATCTGATTGAGAAAAACATCATGCATGCCATTTGCTTTGTAATTGTGCACATATACCTAATTACCCTTCCATATAAATGAAACATCAGAAAGGACTCTCGAGCTGTTTTGCTTACTATCTGCTTTACTACAGTGTTTTTTTAATATAAAATATTGCATCCAACCTTGTTTTCAATGTTTCAAGCTACTGACAAATCTTTCTTTCTGTTAGTTGGTTTTTGTTTTGTTTGTTTAGGGTTTTGTTATTTTGTGGTTGGTTTTTTTTTTTGTCATGGGGAAAATTCTGTCTAATCTTTTACAGACAGACCAAGAAAATTTTTCCAGATACTCACCCAGCCTTTTTTATTCCAATCCCTCCTATGTCTGCTGCTGGACTTCAAAATAGGATTATTATATGTGGCTTATAGGATTAGCGATTTTAGCTTGATCCTACCCGATAAACTGTGAAATAGTAGTGGGAGAAGAAACCTTTTTCCAGGTAATAATTTTCCACATAAGTAAGGTCTCTGTAGAAATATTTCTGCCTCAAATAATGGGAGAAAATCATAACGATTGCTGTGAGTGGGAGGTAGGATGATCCATGCAAAAATTCTTTTTCATTAAAATTTCTTGAAAAGGTTTGAAAATCAGCTTCAGCTGAAGAAAGAAAATCAAGCAGTGGGGCAGAGATCAGCAAGGCTATCATCAAACTTCATTAGCAGAGAATGAATGTGCCTTCGCAGCACAGCAGAAAGCAACTACAGGTAGAAGTTCTTTTCAAGAAGGGGAAGAAATAAGGAGATCCACTTGCCAAGTTTTAAGAAAATTGCCCATATAGGGCTCCGACCAGCCTGTTGGGGGAGGCCGAGGACAAGCTATGTAGATGGTACAAATGCAGCTCTGGGAAAAGTTTCTAGAATGTGTCATACAGTGTTGGGTGATTTGCTTTTATAGAGCTGACAAAACTTGGGTCTGTCCCTGGGATTCCTGACAGACCTATATCTAAAAAAGGAAATGTATTTAGCTTCTACTTTGGAGAGTAAATTAAGTTTTGTCATTAGCAAACTTATAGCCTCAGACGTAAAAGCCATGCTGAAGGATACCCAGCTTCCACCTTAACACCCTGTATCTAGTGCAGCTTACACAGGGGCCATGCCAGCAGATGTGGGGCTCAGAGCATATCACATTCAGACACCTTTATTAGACTCCTTCCAAGCCTTTATAAATAATTCTGAGCAAAACAAATCAAGTTTATTTTAAGCCAAACTATACTCAAACAAACATAAAACAAAACCTGTACTTTTTAAGCTCCACCAAAATGATTCACATAAGGACAATGCTTTTTATTAGAGATGTTAACATTAAATATAAAAAATATTTGCTGGGTTCAGGAATGGGACCAAAATACCTGTATGTCAGAGCAACAGGTTTCCATATAGTGAAGACCAATATTGTATCTCTTGCTTGCCTTTGTGGGAGGGCACTTGCTCAAACAAATCAAACTGGTCATGGTGCTCAGAAGTGGAGGAGAACATCAGGGTCATACGTATTACCTAAATGAGAGTAGAATGACTACTTGAAAGCAAATGATATTGAAAAGATGAATAGGTTTTGAGAACTACATGTGCTTGTGCAAATTTGTGTTAGGTGTGGGAAAATATATAGGCACTGAGATACAGTGTCTCTGCCTATCCAAGAGTGGTACTCAAATACCTGACCATTGAATATGAACTGGTTGAAAATACAATATATATTCTTCACCTCCAATGTCTGTTGATGAGATGGAAATGGAAACAAACATATGACATCGTGCTTTAATTGAAAACATAACTGTATTTCCTTGAAGGAAGTCTGTTGCTTACTAAATGTAGGAATATCACAACATCTCATGATAAAAGACACCGGTTCTGAAAAATTTGTGTCTTATTATATGGCTGCTGATAAAGAAAACAGTTCAGAAAATAATAACATTTCTGACAGATAAGAAGCGTCCTCATTTATGAAAGTTGTTGCTTGCCTGGTGAATGTATTTGGTGTATGGTTCAAGGGGATTTATCAGAAAACTGAGGCAGAACTTACTACAGCAATTTAGGAAATAATAAAATGCACCAACCCACCCTGCAGCTGGGCTGCAGCCACCGGATCTCCAGTGCAGAGCTGGAGAGGGCAGATGGGTTTGCTCCAAAATTCAGTGCAAAACCTGCCATCTTAAACTGCATTCAGGTCACTGGAGACTTCAGATCACCATTGGTCTTGCAGGTCAGCAATCTCTGCACGTGTATCCCTGGCTGCACAGCAGGACAGGATTGATGCAGTGGGGTGAGGTGGAAGGGAGAAATGTGTTACCTTCCACTCTGCTCCTCTTTCTACGGAAAGGACATGGGGGTGGGAAGGATGGGTGGTGGCCCGTGATAGGAACAACTGGAGAACCAGGACTTCGTATTAGGTATTTCAGCAACAGATATTATATTGGCAAAGGAATGTGAAGAACCTGTGAGGGTTGAAAAGGTTGGCCTCTGACAAGAGCAAGAACAGGAACCAGCTTCACCAGTTGGAGCTGGAGAAGGTAGATCTAATTAACGCTGCTACCATGAGATGCTAGGGTGCTAAGCAATGCAGACATTTCTATGGAGTATTTCTGCTTTTAAAAATATTTCACAGTGACCTTTTCTTCCCTTGGTAAATGCAAAATTTAGTTTCATTTAAGAAAGCTGTTGGTGACCAACTTGCCACTGACTCCATAAAGGAAGAACTGCAAATGACCAAACTCAACCAGATTTCTGGTTGCTGAGCAATTGCCATTCATTAGTACACGCAAGGTCTTAATCAAGTATTTGCTCAGACATAAAAAAACTTTCATTGTCTGGAATAAATTATTGTCTGTGAAGAAGGCAAAATGGGGAACCTATTTATAGAAACATAATAATGTAAATCTCTACGTACCCTCTAAAATAGGGTAGGAGCTGGGGAAATAACACACCATGGGGAATATGAAGGCTAGGGGAGAATAGAATATGAAGAAGAGATTTTTTTTTTGCCTTTTAAAATTCTGGATGGAATTTAAAATTATTTATAAGCATACACAGAGTCTTGTTGAAAGGGACTAGGGAGAAGAGAGGTTTGGGGCCAAAATCTGGGGGAAGAGAACTAGGGGAGGGAATGTGCGATCAGAGAAGGCATGTCATACGTAACAGAGAGCAGACAGAACAAGACTTGAGGATTTTGGTAGGATAATGCGTTGAGTGAGAGCAACTCATGTCCGTACCTGTTGGGAGTTAACACCTTTGCAATGTAGGTCACCTCTGGTTTATGATGCTTAATTTGGATTTGGAGCCTAACTTCATGCTGAAAGATGTGAAAACTTTAAATTTTTGTTATCTTCCTGTCCTGTAACTCAAAAGACTCTTTATCAGATATGTTCTTGTCAAAAGAGACATAAGTCAATAGAGTAATCACAAAATGAAAACCCTAAAGCAGATTATCGCAGGTTGCAACGTTCAAGAGGACTTACGAGTTAAAATGTGATTCTCCTCTTATGGCTATTATAGATATAAATACTAAATGGTTGCCATATTACTCAGTTCTGTAGGTCAATATATTTTGTAGCTGTGTATAATATTTGGTTTGCCACTAGATCTTATTTAGAATTCAGTCACACTCAGAATGAAGCAAATCACTTAGCAAAACAACAGCTAACACATTCAAGACTCTTAGACACAAAAATAATTTCTCAAGTTTTGGAAGGCCAAAATATATAAATCTGCTAAAAACAGAAGAATGTCCATGTAGTGAAAAGTAAAATACTCATGTGATAATGTGCTTCTAAGAATCAGGTAGGACTTAGAATAACTGGAAAGAAAGGAGAGAAAGAGAACTACTGCATGAGAAAATATGGATAAAAAGGCACATGATAACCCTACGCTGTTTATTTGATCAAACCAGTAGGCTGTGCATACAAATAACTTCCTTAAAAATGTGGTTTAATGTTTGCACTTGGAAGTGAACAGTGATGTGAACTTATGGTAAAATGCCCATTAGTAATTATTTATTAAAGTTTCTTCCACCATATTGTCAAATTGCATCCAATGATTTGGATGCAATTGTCTGTGATAAAATAGAGAGACAGATCCTGTTAATATGCCATAAAAGCAAAACCAAAAAAAATCCAACAGAAAGGAAAAATACTGCTCAAGAAAGGTCTCCAATTCTTTTTTTTTTTTTATTTCATGAACACCCACCTAAAATTTATTCCATTTGTTTTTAAACTGCAGTACTGAAAAAGGCAGATCAAATTTCCAGCATTCAGAAGAGGATTTTTATAATGTAATAGCGCTACAACAAGATAGTAAAATTGATTTATGTCATAGTTTGCTGGTTTACTGGGAATATTGAACACTTACTAAATCGAAGAACAAAATGCCACCTTCATTCTCACAGTCCAGAGGAAAACTCTCAGAAGATGCAAACAATCCAAGTTTGCTCCAGTAAAAGTATAATAATGTGTATCAGCCTGGAACAACTCCTGTAATGCTTTGCATGTCTAGAGAGAGATTAGGTTTATTGTAGGAATTCTCTGAATCATGAATTGATTAAATAAAGGAAAATAAAATTTTCTTGTGTGTGATGGAAATAGCAAGAAGGAAAACATATTCTCTTCACAGATCTCAGGAAAAAAATGATCATGTTTAAAAAAAAGGATCATGTTTAAAACCTTTTTCTTAGCATTTTCATCAACATCTTTCATATAGTACAAGAAAATCTGTGTTTATTTCTTAACAGATGTTATGTATTTGAAAGGGGATCAGAAAATAATTTTTAGACAAATTTTGATACAGAAAATGACAAATAGAAATAGAAATCATAATGACTCTTGCATATCCTAAAGCTAATCACTACTTCATATCATAATTTCTTATTCACATTGATGCCTCTTATTGGGAGAATTTGGAAAAGGTTGTGATAACAATTCCATTGCTATATATCTGGAAAAATATACCTAAGTATGACAAAATTATTACAGATTATATCATTCAAATATGACCAGAAGCTGGCTCTGTGGTTTTAGAGCTTACCTGCTAATATTTTAGTGGGTTTTGTACTGTATTAAAAAGGAAGAATGTTGGTTTTATCATAAGTTAGTCATTCCTTCTACTAAAATCTCTATAAAGATGACTAATGTTTGGTGCAGTTGGATGCAGGCTGTAATAAAGTCCAAGTAAATAACACAATTTGTTTTTTGGCTCCAACATGAACGCACCAGCTTCTTTTTCACTTTTCCTCCAGGCTAAAGGTTCATCCTTTTTTTTTTTTTTTTTTTCTGTCCTTGTTATTATACCCTGGTGTCTAAAAGGTAGGGCTGTGCTAGGGGTAACAACACCATCTATTAAGCTCATGGCATGTGTAGACTGCTACAGACCACCCTGGGGCTCCTGGGTTTTCCTGATGCCCACCTCAGGTTGTCATACTGCAGTGTCCTTGGGTTCTCTGCAGGCTTAGGGAGTGCTCTCTTACTGGACACCTGGGGGTGGAGAAACTTCTCATTAAAAATAAAGTTCTGCCATCTGTCACAAGCCTCATGTAAACAGCTGAACCAAAACGTCTTGGCTTCCCTGGACCCCGAGTGCTTCCGACAAAAGTCAGGTAATGACTGATGACAGCCAGAAAAAAAATATAAAATCAGCAAAAGTCCATTGAAAACATAACCATTTAATAATAATTTAATATTTTTTAATAATTTAAACAGAATAATTTCTCACAGAGTGCTAAACAAGAAGCAGAAAAGCAGGTGGGTAGAAGTCATCTCAGCAGCTGCCCTTTTTCTTGCTTGCTCGATATGAGTTTTTGGGTCACTAGGTAGCATTTATCCAGCCCATGTGCTGTACTCAAATCCTCTGGGAACAATACACAGCTCCCCAGTTCAGTGTAGCTGGTTTTCTGTATGAAGCATCTGTGCAACTCCTCAGCGCAGATCTCTCAGCTTTTACAGCACTCTTTTTTTTTTTTTTTTTTAATAGTATAAACACAGCTAATTTACACAATTTAAGGAACATGCTATAGTTTGAGAATTATAAATACGGTGCATACGCACTGAGGTGAGGTGACAGTCTTTCAACCCCTGGAACTTGGACCCTATGCTGTCTTACTGGCATCTCCAAGGGGCCATGAGGTGGGAAGTGAGCTAAGGGTGTGTGGGGGGGGTGGCGTGCTGAGGGGACAGGGTTACAGCAGCTGGCACAGGGGGTGGGAAAGGCAGAAGGAGGTTCTTCTGCACTGAGGAGGAGGTGAGGTGAGGGGGCAGAACAACAGAGCAAGGCTTGCATGGATCTCAACAAGAAAAGCTTGACAAAAAATGGCTTAATAAAATAGCAGGTTTTTTAAGATAAGATGAGAGGAATATAGACAGTTACATCCCTTCAGGTGCTGGGTACCTCTTGTTCATGCAGCATCAGATAGAGACCAGATAGATTCTCCCAAGGGATGCTGTCCATGGAGAGGTGCTCTCCCCCTTTTGATCATTTGAGCTACTATAGGATATCCTCATGAGAAAACACCTCTATTCCTAAAGGATGTTTGCATGAGAACTTCTTGCTGCATGGTTAGATAAAGGCAAGGACACACATGAGGTGAAGTTGCCATCATGGTGTGGGAGCTGCCCACAGGTGCTCTGTGACCGTGATAAAGCCTCGGTGACCCTGTGGCCAGGGGACCCATGCAGCCCGGCACAGCCCGAGGTTCCCAATGGCAAACAGCCCAGCAACCCCATGCCTACTCGGGGTAACAGTGAGGGACGGGAGTGCTCTCCTGGGCAGGAGTGCTGTGCTCTACCCCTTGGTTCACACACAATCTACTTTCTCAATGGTATTAAAAATTACAGATTATCTGAGTAGGCTGTCCGGATAACAGACAGCCTCCTGACAGGCTGGAAGGTTGTCTCCATCCTAGCACCTGCCAGCAGCCCCTCATGCTAGAGAAGGGACTGCTCAAGCCTATGTACAAGACCTGGCGGAGCAGGCATGGTCAGGGTCACTACCTTTTGGAATGTAATGTCTTCTGCAAGGCACCCAGTGCCGGCATCAGGGCAACAGGGAAGGGAACAGGAGAGAGGAAAAGGCGACAAGAAGGAAAAAGAGGTTGTAGAAAATAAAGACAGATGAGGAAGAGAGAGAGAGATATGATGGGAGAAGCTGGAGTAGCAGAGCTGAACAGACTCAGAATTTAATGGCTGTAGAAAATACAATCAGCTATTCAAGCAACTATGAGAATCATGCAATGGTTTAGGCTGAATGGGATCTTTGAAGGTTGCCTGGTCCAACTTTGTTTATCAAAAGAAGGTCTACTGAAAGAATTAATTGCACAATCAGGAAAACATTTCACAAAACAGGTGGCAGGCAGCAAACAGATGCAGCAGCTTGTACACCAGTTTGTGCAGAAGGGCACACAGCGACTCTGCTCTGAGCAGCATCCATGTCCTCAGCAATGGTGGTGATGAACTGCAAAGCACAGTCCCTGGCAGGCACTGCAGCAATTTGCTTTTAGCAGAATCATACCATGGCTGAGTTCGGAAGGACCTCTGGAGGTCATCTGGTCCAACCTCCCCAATCAAACACGGCCAGAGGCCTCGGCCCAAACAGAGCTCCAGAAGGAGGATGCAATTCTGCACATCTTGGGCTGTAGGGAATGCCTACAGCCTTTCATGGAGGCTGGGGCATCAGGAGGTGGTCTTCTAAACTGTAGGACATGTGTGCTCATTCAGGATCTGCGTCACCAAGTGAAGGATCTGCACAAGGTCAGCACTGTGCAGCATCAGAGATGATGAGAAAGTGAGATACTGGATCTTCTCTGAAACCCTGCGGCTTCAAGAGGGAATAGAGGATGAATCAGAGTGGGCAGATGCAGGTTTCTTCATCTGTAGAATATGGTCTGAAGCAAAAGAAAAGTATTGGTATTGCTGATTACATGGATTATGGACTTTTTGGATGGAAGAAATGGGAGAACAGCGGAAGAAAAGATGAGGAACACTGCAATTTACCTTGCCAGCATTGCTTGGTGAAATGACAATTTTTCATGTACTAAAAATGAAGTAAAATTCACTCTAGCCTTGTATAAGCTTAGGTTTTTTGATGGTTAATGCAGCATGAAAGCAAACATCTACTTTCTAAGTATTATTACTGCTGACTGTGGAGAAGTTTTCTTCTCCTGAGTGAATTTCAGCATGCACTGCAGACTTCTAGGTACATGCCCCTTCTGCTTGGTTCTTTCATGCAAAGCTATTTGCAGGATGCCCTGCAAGGCTCACTAGTGCAGAAATTGCTTTTGTCCTCGCACTATGGACATCTCTGCTTCAGTATTTTACTTCTTTAGAAGGTTATATTAGCCTGGAATGTAGTGACTGGAAATGTAAAGAAAGTTGAAACAAAACAACTTGCTTCAAAATGCATTGGCATGTAAGAATGAAAACCCGGATGCTTTATTGATGGATGTCTTACTGTTTTAATTAGAAAAAATATTTACTCAATGTCCAAACAGTATGTTTTTTAAAAGTATTATGCATAAGGAGGAGGATGAAGTCCTGTTTTAGATGCAAAGTAGAACTCACTACCTTAAATCTGAAGATGTACCAAAAATTCCTGTTCGGTGCAATTTCCTTTACCTGGTATACTTTGTCTGATTTACCACTGGGATATTTTTCTACACATTCACTCAATATTTTTCTGTTCTGAATGTCTTTCCCAACAACTATTACTCAGTCTTACCTCTCTGTAAGGAGCACCTTTCTTTGTAACAATATTTTCTACCTTCTAGTGTGGCAGGTATGAAGTCTGCTTCTGAACGGCTTATTTAAGCTGAGCAACATTAAATAGAAAGCACTTCTTCCACCCTTCAAACTATTATTTCCCCTCTGCCACCCAGGGCATCTGCCCAGGCTGTGGGATGCAGGGATGCAGCCTGGACAGATGCCGTGGGCGAATAGGGGAAAAATAATACCAGGCACCTGTGAGGCCAACTCTGACTTGAAAGTCTTGGGGCGCTTCCTGGCCACTGTGTCTACTGCAGAAACTTATATACACCAATATACACCAATATTCACATGAAAAGGAAAAAAAGTAATTTTAAAGGTAAACTGTATTTTAACAGAAATTAAGGGTTTTTCATTACCTTTCTGAGGAAACAAAGTTTTACCCAAGAGGATCAGCCTGCCGTGAGAGTGACGGACACCCTGTGCCATATCGCCCTCTCCCCCACGGCTCTGACGCTCAGCAGACATTTGCACACTTAGCACCGGGAACGGGGATTTTCTCACACAAACCTGTAATGCTGTTTGTGTTTCCTCCTGACTGAAACCCGTGACGGCCCCAGACCAGCAGGTGAGAAGGTTACTGATTTTCATACCGGTGCTTACCAAGCTACTGGGTATAGGACAGTGACAAACAGCAGGGAAGTGACATTACCAAACAGACAAAAAACCCAGCTGCCCACTCCTGCTGTCGGTAACTGGACCCCAGGTTCAGAGCTTCATCAAATGCCGGGAAACTCTTTGACCGCTGAAGGCTTTGGATCAGGCTTATCCTTCTGGAAATTACCAAATATTACATAACTTGTGCAACAACGCTTCAAGATCAAAGCCATTGTAAATATATGTACAGTGGATGTGGTTGTGTGCAAATAGATACCTGTGTGTACAAACAAAATAACCCATTGATATTAATTCAATATGTTTATTTTTTAAAAATGAGCATGAAAAGATGTGTCAGAAAAATATTACATAATTTATTTTTTGTATTTGTGAGATGTTCTTCTATAGTGTGGAACAATATCCTATCCAAGTCATACAAAAACTGCTAGTGCTTCTGCTAATACAGAATTTAAGTGTAAAATATTATTTTAACTATTCAGGTTTTCTAAGTACTCTTGTGTGTGTATGTGTGTATGCGCATGCGTGTGTGTACGCCCTCTGGAATGAATGCCTATTATCATGTTTCCTTTTAGGCCTATTATCATGTTTCCTTTTAGAGCTTCTGCTTCAAAAAACATAATGCATAATCAGTTTGATTATGTGACAAGCTGTTTCATCCTTTTTCTTTCTTTTTTTTTTTTTTTTTTTTATAAGCAATTTTCTAGGTCATGTTTTCATTAGGTCTTCCTTTAAAAAAAAATAAAATCAGAGAGATTTTCTGTGGAATTTCTTTCAGTCAGCAATTGCAGTCATTGTTTGGAGAGCTAATTTTTATGGTATTTATAAGTGATTAGTTTATTTTTGCTTTGGAAAATCAGAAATCCATTTACGGAGTAGGAATATAAGCCATTCATAGAATACTTAAAATACAGCCTTCAAGAAAAATTGAAATAGCTATAGTTAAGATTTGCTCAGGTCAACTTTTCTCACCAGCATCATTCAACTTTCAGTCTTTAGTGACATGAATTAAAGGAGAAATTGTCTATAAAAACTATGTCTATTAAAAAAAAAAGTTTATTTTAAACATTTTAAATTAAATCTATTCAAGTGGCAATGTCTGCTTTTTTATCTTGAGAAATATATTTGAAAAGGATGCCACTGGCTTACATTATGCCAGTGGAAAACTGTTATGGAATGCAGGACCAACAGTTCCATAATCAATCAGTGGCAATTTGAAACTAGCCTGACACTGAATCTTAATGGACCCAGTCAGTCACTTTAGGAATGTCACTTGTCCTTGGTCACCCCTGCTGGTAGCATACTTGTAGATGCAGGCTTAAGGGAAAGAAATCCCAGCAAATCCAGGAGTTAGTAGTATTCCTGAGGCATCAAATATTTTCTGAAGCAGATCCCACAGCTGGCAAAAAGGGAGAGGCTGGATTTGTACTCAAGATGCTGAAGGCAATGGAGTTGTTCCTAGCTGTTGTACGGGTATCCTCTGTGAAGCTGGAAAATAATTTAAACTCATCTTTACATTTTTGATCACTATTGTTTATTATTTATTTTCTCAGCACTCCAGCTCTGATCCCCCAGATGAAACCCTGGCCCTGCAGAAGCCATCAGGAGTGTCTCCATGCTGGAATCTGTTTTCCGAAAGTTTTAAATACTCACAGTCCAAGCTGGAGTCAATGGGTGCTGTGGGTGGTTAGCCCTTCTCCCAAATGCTGTTCTGCATCTTCTGCATTGGGCACTTCATCACTGAAGAACTATGGTGCTTTTGTTATGAATTCTGCTCCTAGGAGGAAACTGTCACCCAGAAAATGAATATAATAATACCCCTCTACCTAACAATGATACTATAAAGAAAAATATAATTCATACATTTTTCTGAGACATTCAGATACTGTGGCAGTAGAAGTCACCACCCCCCCCCCCAAAAAAAAAAAAAAAAGCTATGAGGAAAACCATAAGTCTGTGCTAAGAATACTGTACAACAAATTAGCCCTAGGGCCATGATATAACTAATGAGGAGAAACTGAAATACTGAATAGCTGCCTCATTCACCAAGCACTATTCATCCAGGTTGCTACTGGAGGCAAGCAATCGACAGTAAAAATAGCAGGCAGTAATTTGAGTATGAAGTAACTTCATTAATGATTACTTCATAAGGCATGTATACAATGAAGACAAATAAAGATAGGCTAAGTTCAACAACTACAAGAACAAGGCCCCCAACTTTTGAATACTTGGCTTTACTAATTTAACAACTTTTAAACATTCTTCATAGAATTGAACTGCATATCATAAAACTTTAAACCTAACATATGATTGTTGCTTTTAATAATATCATGCAGAATGACTCGTATCTAATAATACATACTGCTTTACACCAAGACCCCACCCAATAAAGGAAAGCAAAAAACTTTGGTTTAATCTATCAAAGAC
Organism: Gallinago jamesoni; assembly: GCA_025769975.1. Classification (NCBI taxonomy): domain Eukaryota; kingdom Metazoa; phylum Chordata; class Aves; order Charadriiformes; family Scolopacidae; genus Gallinago; species Gallinago jamesoni. The sequence goes on along the minus strand of JAOQGH010000012.1, from coordinate 90,583,295 downwards.
CAGATTTTTTCTCAACATGCATTCAATTAGCAATACATGCAATATATATCCAATACTGTATTTTCCTCATAAATCCATAAAAGAAGATGAGGCTAAATATGCTGTATAATAGGTTGGAAACGTTCTGCAGGAAGTGAAAACATATTTGCAATATTATCATATTTTCATATCATTGTTTATACATAAATAGATAAATATATTCAATTGTATTTCTCATTTTTTGACTAGTGTTGTATTTTCTCAGTCTCTATCGAAAAGCTTGCAGGCATAACTGAGTTGGATAGGGATCCCATGAAGAACACTGAACCACCTCTGCCTGCAAAACATGACTTGTAGACATGATTTTACCATCAAAATGACTATTTTGATTGGAATAAGAGAAGTTTTTCGAATATCTAACTGGTGAATTCATTTTAAGCTAAAGAAACCTTTTTTGAGTATGAATAGTATCTCCCTTAGGGGAATTTGTTGATGTAACTCCATTGGCAGAACCAAACTGGGACGTGTAAAAGATGTGAATAAGGCTACAGAGTGACTTCAGAAGTGTGTTTAGCCACCGTCACAACCTTTTCTGATGTTCAGTGAATTGAGTTCTTCTTGTACCTCAAAAAATACACCAAATGGGGGAAAAGGAGGAAGATTACTTTAACGTATATATCTGAAGAGTAAAGAAGTTATTTCTGGGAAGGTGAAGGAAAACAGGTGAAGGAGATACTTGAATTCAGTAAAGACACTTGTCATGAATGAAGACTGACAGTTGATGACTAGCCCAGAATATGTCCTTTTCCATCATTGGAACATCACTGATTACCACCATTACTTCCTTATAATGCACGTATTAATTCTGTTAAGTATTAATATTAAGTATTAATTCTGTTTTAATTTTCCAATATTCTAAATTTCTCATACACTACCCTCCAGATATTTCAGCTTTCAGACATAAGAGAAGATCCTGTAACATCAGAACTCACAAAAAAAGCTTTCTTGGGTTAGACTAAAGGCCCAGCAGCTTCTGTGAATGAGGGTTTGGTCAGAACAAAAGTAAGAAACTAGGCTCATCTAGGCTGATCTGTCCAGATACAGATCCAGCTTTCCATGCTTTTTGGCTGTACTGCGATGGTGCTGTTGCAGCATTCCCCACGGCACTTTCAAGTCCATATTCCATGATCATTTATCCCAGTTCCCTTGCTGTTGAGAGGTGTTGGGGTGGCACAGGGGCGCTAGTGACAGACCTTTCTGGCAGAAAGGAGGCAACCACTGGCAATGCCTGGCATCAGCAGCCTCCCACAAAGTATTGCAGCCTCTGCAGCACGGGTCCACAGTGCCCTCGCACCCTCAGGCATGGTGTGCACTTCCAAATCTCTCTGACACAAGCAGCGCCCTGTGCCCTCCTGTTTACAAAACACAAGCAGCAGCAGGTTATCTATCAGGCGAGTAAACTCCTTGTGTCACAGAGGAATCCCCCACCCAAATCCATCTTGGAAAAGCATACACTCTGCCCACAATCACAGCCAGAGCCAGCTGCGTTCCCACAGCAACAAACAACTCCTACAACACAGCCCAGATTTTTGGCAGAGCCTGACCTCCTCCTGCCAGAGCCCCGACGCCCAACCTGGCAGGGCAGGGGGCTGCTGCGCAACCTGACAGCAGGGCAGCCATCCTCCGGGGCAGCGCTCCTTGGCTCAAGCATGCTTTGATGACTGGATCCCTGCATTTTTATGCAGGGAGTCACTGGTTCCCTTAGCAGCCAACATTTCTGGCTGTATCTTGTATGTGATCAGGCACCGCTTCCTTCTTCTCATACCCCACTGGAAAAACAGCCGTGCCCAGCTGCAACATTTTTGTGTCAGGTTACAGCACTGCCAGCAGCCGGTGTTCACTGACACGCAGGAAAGGACGGGCAGGAGCAATGTAGGGTCTGAAGTGTTTCTTGTTCCCAGAGTGAGTCCCCTAGATGCCTGCCTGCTTTCTCCCGCTTCTCTGCCTGCCCCTCCATTCCCTGCACAACCACATCGAGCTGCCTTCTCCCCCCACACATAGCCTTTTCAGCTTTTCCGTTCCCCTTCCATTACTTCAGGATATCCCAGGCACGATTTGGGAACCAGAAGTACATGCAGGCCAGCTGCAGGTGGCCACATCTCTATACCTTCTCACATCCCACAGGGCCCACATTTATACTTCAGCCTTTGCTCCAGGGCCTTCAGCGTGTCTGGGGTAGGAGCTTGGGGGCAGAGCGGGTGTCCTGGTCCTGCAGATACTCTCTACTGCCTGTGGGACAGCAGGTTGCATCTCCAGCCTCTGGGAACTGGTGAGATCCTTGAGCCTGTGAGGACTGAAGCAATTCATGACACATCCATGCAGTGTAATACCCTCTAATGATCCCCTTTCTTAAGGCCAGTGACTCTGCAAGTAAAACTAGAATATGATGGCAGGATTTTTCTTTCTTGATCTGGTTTTAATTTCTTGGGCAGGCAGGGCAATGAATGTATCAATAAACCAAAAAATAAAAATGTAACAGGTGGAATTATCTGCTACAATCTCACCTTTTGCCTTGAAAAACAGAGGTACTCAGATGTGTTCAGATCACCTGAGTGGGGCCCTGGCCATTGCTCAGGTGCAAATTATCACAGAATGGCTTGTGTTGGAAGGGACCTTAGAGATCATCGAGTTCCAACCCCCCTGCCATGGGTAGGGACACCCCCCCTAGAGCAGGCTGCTCAAAGCCCCATCCAGCCTGGCCTTGAACACTTCCAGGGATAGGGCACCCACAACTTCTCTGGGCAACCTGTTCCAGCGCCTCACCACGCCCACAGTGAACAATAATTTCCTGATATCTGATCTAAATCTACCCTCTTCCAGTTTGAAGCCATTATCCCTCATCCTATCACTACATTCTGTGATAAAGACCCCCTACCCATCTCTCCTGTAGGTCCCTTTTAGGTACTAGAAGGCTGCTAGAGGTTTCCCTGCAGCCTTCTCTTCTCCAGGCTGAGCAACCCCAGCTCTCTCAGCCTGTCCTCATAGCAGAGGTGCTCCATCCCTCTGAGTATCCTCGTGGCCCTCCGCTCCAACAGGTCCATGTCCTTCCTGTGCTGAGGGCTCCAGAACTGGACACGGTACTCCAGGGGGGGGTCTCACCAGAGTAGACGGGCAGAATCACCTCCCTCGACCCGCTGGCCACGCTGCTCTTAACGCGGTCCCATGATTTGCGTGACACTTATTCCAGTACACCATCATAAACTGTAACATTAAACACAGCCGGAACTCTACGTCGTAAGAGTGATTCCCTACCAGAGGGAGGCTTCGCAGGTGACGGAAACCGATCAGAAACGTGTCAGAAAACACCACCCCCAGCTCCCGCCGCGGCCTCTGAGGAGCGCCCGGCGCCTCAGCCCCCGCCCCGCCCCAGGCCGCGAGCCAGCCCAGCCCCGCCCCTTGCGCCTCAGGCCCCGCCCCCCTGGGGGCCGTTGCCACGGGAGCGGCGCGAGGTCACGCATGCGGCCGGAAGATGGCGGCGCCCGTGGAAGTGTGTCATGTCGCCTGCTGCGCCAACCGGGCGGGCGGCGGGGTGGTGTCCTGGGGGTTGGGGGGGCTCCTCGCTTTCGGCAGCTGCTACGACGTCGTTCTCTACGAGCCGGCGGTGAGCTGAGGCGGGGCGGGCCGGGCCGGGACGGCACCGGCACCGCGGCCTCACCTCACGCTCGGTGCTCTCTTTCCCTCTCCCGCAGGCGAGGCGGGTGGCCGCTGCCCTCCGCGGTCACGCCGGCAGGGTGAACTGCGTGCGCTGGGTCCGTCGGCGGGATGGTGGTGAGTAGCGGGGCCTTTCTGCGCTTCTCCCTGTCCTCTTTGGGGTATGTGGGTTCCGCCGTAGGGGGAGGCTGAGGCCGCATCCCTCCCGGGGCAGTGGCCGCTGCTGCCCTGCCTCTCGCTGAGAAAGTGAGGCGAGGGGGAGGCTGGCAGCAGAAGGGCTGCGGTCTAAACTGTGAGGAGCTGGAGGAAATAAGCAGCTGCAGCGCTTCTAGGGCTTCCTTTCGCCTTAAGCCTAGCTTCCCAGAGGGATTTTAACAGGTGGCTCCGCACGAATCTGGCCTGTCAAACTTAGGTGAGTGGTCCAGTAACCGAGGGGATGCGGTCGGGCTGTCTTCTCCCGGCCCGCAGCCAAGGCCAGCCCAGGAGGCTGTTTTGCCTGGGGCTGCAGTGGCTCTGACAGATCGGCAGCTGTGATGCTTGTGATGCCACTGGGCTCTTTAGTAAGGGCTTAAGAGTTTTGCGTGTTTACTTTGTAAACCGATTTGCAGTGCTTTTTAAGAAATCTCATACTATGAAACTATGAGCTATAGAGAAGTCATATCCACGAAAAAATAATCCTTTAAGACAAAAATGTTCGAGACTCTTATGAGGCTTTTGCTTAATAGTGATTCCAGGCTTTAAACTCACTTAGTGCAGACTTCTCAAAGTCTTGTATTATTGCCCTTGGGTATTTCTAGAAACTTTCTGGCAAAGAGGAGTGGGGCTGTTGATTAGATTGTTAGTGTACCAGTAGTCTAACAGTTGTTTTCTTTGGAGGGGGAGTTATTAAGATGAAAATATTCCTCTTTAGAAGTGATATAAATTGCCATCCTTTCAACTGGTTGCACTAAAACCTTTTCTTCTTAAGACTGGTTAAAAGAAATTATTTTCAGGGAACATGGGAATTAAATTTTCATGTGAAGCTTTGAATTCTGTTGCGTTTGATTTCTCTTGATTTGTTTTCTTATCATCCAAAGAGACTAGAAAAAAAAAAAGATTAAATTACATGATTGCATTTGAGACTCTTCTGGGGAAGATATAATTCATCACATTCTGTAACTTTTCTCTTTCTGCTGTTTTAGAGAATACATTTGCTCTTAAGCTGTCTTGCACAGTGCAGCTCATATAGCTATACTTCATTTTGATGGATACCTCACTTGCAATTGATACATGTTTTGTGAGTAGTAGCCAATGTAATTGCTTCTGTTGTTGACTGCTGTTGTAAAGTAAAATGTTCAAAGAACTTACCAAAATGTATTATTAGCTTCTGAAACAGAGTTAATTTCTGGTGGATCTGATAATCAGCTCATTCTTTGGGAATGGCATGGAACAGTAACGTGGAATAATCAGGTAAGCAGGAATAACCTCTTTTTAAAGCTTCCCCCCTCCAGTTTCTCACATACTACAAATTATTTGTTTTCTCTGTATTTTTCACTCATATCTCTTCACTTTGTCTTGACTACTGAACCCCATGTGTATCATTCTGTCATGCTTTGTTTTATTTTAAATGTGATTTTTTCTTTTCTGTAATTTACCTCTTTTAAATCAGCCTTTATTTAGAAATTAGCTAACCAGTCATCAGGTGGATTTGTCTAGCCATGTCTAAAAGATGCTGTTTGTATGTTCTTGAGTCATCAGCTTTCTGATGACTTCTGTTTAAGCTACCTTAAAATCTTCAAACTGTAAGGTTCATTTTCAGTTGACATTTCCAGTATGTTTCATCATTTCTTTATATCCGTTCCTTGTGATTTCCAGTCAGTCTGTGCAAGAGCATAGTGTTTGTATGTAGGTAGTCTTACCAGAATGATACACAAGTTGTGTCAGATATTTAAAAAAAGACAAAATAAACACCCCCCTCCAAAAAAATCCAAATCAAACAAAAATCTGTGCAACAACTGAGTTTTGTCAGCGAAAATGAGAAGATTAGAGAGATGTGCTAATTTGTAACTCGCATTGTAAAAATGTAAATCAAAATATTGAGTATGGTGTAAAAAAGCCTTCAGAATTAACTTAAAGTTAGATAACAGAATATCTTTTTCATCTTACTTTTAAAATCTTACATGTTAGCTGTTGATTTGTGAATGGCTGTATGGGTAATATAGGCTGTCTCAAACTAGATTAGACTTGGCGTTTTAAAATGCATGAGACTCCATACTAGGGGGAAGTGCACCCAGAATACTTGTTATCAGGCATATTTGATGAGGGAGTGTTCTCAGAAACAAATAATTTCTCACCCTGATCTATTATTACTGGAATTTAAAATTCGTAAAACTTTCTGGTGTGTTCAGCTTGTGAAAAGCATTCCTCTGAAAGGCCATACTGAAGCTGTTTGTGCTGTGGATGCTGTCTACCAGTCAGATGAACCGGACTTAAATCTGCTGATAGCTTCTGCAGCTTCTGACTCGACTGTGAGAATCTGGTCTTGGCGTGGTTCAGAAGGTAACTTTTTTTTAACATTAGGGGCAACATACTCTCCACTGGGTTAAAAAGTGGCTGGAGGGCCCGGCCCAGAGAGTGGTAGTGAATGGAGTGAAATCCAGTTGGTGGCCGGTCACGAGTGGTGTTTCACAGGGCTCGTACTGGGGCCGGTTCTCTTCGACATCTTTATCAAGGATCTGGATGAGGGGATCAAATGCACCCTCAGCAAATTTGCAGACGACACCAAGTTGGGTGGGAGTGTTGATCTGCTGGAGGGTAGA